>CM042217.1:4902743-4930243 GCA_023566465.1 Cottus gobio
CATGACTACACCAAAGTTTTGATTATCACAGGGTTTTAACGGCCCCCGATTCTTGGTTCTTTTTCATTCACCAAATGCCGATATTTGATAAATGTAAACAGCATCGGCGCTATGGGACCAGAATTATGGCTCTCAGTCAAATTAGCCTCTGGAAACTAATGTAATTATTTAGCACTTCAGTGGGTTGTAGATGGAGGAGGGGGGAGGGAGGGGCAGCATGCTCGAGCTGACATGATTTCATGCAGAAAATGTATTCAACTGTCAATATCATTTAGATCTGTCCGGGTGAGCACCGGAGGCTGCAGGGGGGAGGGGGAGGTGAGGGGGGGGTCGCAGATTGCAGCTCAATCATATACAGGGACTTTGTCTTCAATCTTCATCTCCACGTCTGTCTACATGTGTGTGTTGTGGGTAGCATCGAAGCTTCTTCAGTCAAACGGCCCCTGCATGTGATCCTTTTATTCCTCCTATTTTGCCAAGATCTAGAAATATATATATATCACTATTTGTGTGTGTTTTCTTTCTCGCAGCCGATCGCCCCGAGCACTCTTTGATTTAGCGCGTCATGGGATTGGCCCACTAATGCAACAGCTGCAACCCCTGCAGCCGAGATGGCCTGCCTGCACGCGGCTCTGGAGATGTGTGGGCCAGCGGGTAGCGGCTATAAGGTAGCGGCTAGCGGTGCTGACGGAGCTAGCGGGTAGCGGCTAGCGGTGCTGACGGAGCTAACAGCTAGCGGGCAGTGGCTAACGGGCAGCGGCTAGTGGGCAGCAGCTAGCGGGCAGCGGCTAACGGGCAGCGGGTAGCGGGTAGCGGGCTAGCGGGTAGCAGCTAGCGGTTAGCGGCTAGTGGCTAGCGGCTAGTGGCTAGCGGTGCTGACGAAGCTAGCGTCTTTAACCCAGAGGATGGCCGCGAAGCTTCATCTGGAGTGAAGCCGGCGCGTGGTGCACTAGCAATCAGACCTTTTCAGACATGACTGTCACCACCAGTTCACTGATAAAAGCTATGAAAACAAACTGTTTGTTTTTAAATGCTTTAGAAAACGGAGGTCTTAAAAAAAAAGCTACATTCGAGTCGCATTTGTTTATGGTCGCCAAATCAAATTGTTCATTTCAGTGTCATGCACTAAATACTTGACTTCTTTCTGAACAGAGTTTGTTCAAAGGCCATAAAGTAGTCCCTTAATACTAGATAGTTGCAATACATTTAATTACAATTCCTCCTCTGCATTGTGTAGGTTGATTTATGGCCTCTTACGTTTAGTTTGTCGGCCCTCTGGCGTGTTCGGGGAACAATGCCACGGACAGCGCAGTGGGCATGAACGCCATCTGCGTGGGCTCGAGCCGCCGTGTCCCATACACGAGTATAGACGAAGCCCTTTGCTCCTCTGCGACAACGCCTTCCCGCCACCGCGAGTTGAAGGTCGGGGGGTCGGCATTTTTGGTGGAAAAAAACGGTGTGTGAGCACACATTGTCTCATGTAGGGATGCGTTGGTATCGGTATCACTTTAAGGACACTGGTAATGGTCCTGACAGAGAGAAAGCATTAGACAATACAATAGGCACCTGTCACCCCTGCCCGATGACTAGGGGATGGTTTGAATCGATCTTTTACACTCCTCGTCTCACCATTTCATCTCCAAGTGGTCCTTCAAACCGAGACAACATCCCTCCAGATCTTTTCCATTCCACCCGCGTCTCTCCCATTTGAACCGTGGCCTCGCAGTAAGAGCACTTTCATCCAGAGTGATCACTGACCAGGGCGGCAATGGCCCTTATCCTCCCGGTCTGTGAGTTCAATGCTGACCAGAGAGAGAGAGAGGGGAGGATCACAAGAAGATGGAAGGACCAGCATGCAACACCAGACTTGTGCAGCCACTGTAGTGCTGATGCATGGGGGACTTTTAAAAGGGAGAGAGAGGAAGAGTCAGTGTGCTGACAGAGGCTGGAATAGTCAACAGAGCCACCCTCAGCGAGAGAATGGATTCTGGGCGTTATTTGCATGTTTAAGCTGGAAGCGTTAAAACCCCACAAAGAGATATTTGCATTCTATTTACAGTTGTTTGCAAAAGGCAGTTCAGGAGCGAATGAAGGTCTCTTCCCTGCCTATTGTCGAAATAAAGTTACGGGTTTTTCTCGTTAAAAATAGTAACACCATCACTAACGTCGGGTGATTTTCAACCGATATAAAGTACCTGATAAAAAATACTTCTCATCAAAATATATTAAAATACAACTATACAAGGCAAATTGAAGTCCTCTTCTATTATTTTAACCTGTAGAATTTCTCATAAAATGAAAAATAGGTATCATGGGGGCACCCTGAAAAAAGGCTCAAAATCGGGTGAAAAATTAGGAAATCGTCAATAAAACATGATTAAAAACATAAATAATGGAGCTATGAACTTGTTCTTTGGTCCACATGTTCCTGGGACATGTGATCCTTGTCCTGTGAAGGAAAAGTCATATGTCAATGCAAAAACTCATCCAAAAAA
Source organism: Cottus gobio (assembly GCA_023566465.1). NCBI lineage: Eukaryota > Metazoa > Chordata > Actinopteri > Perciformes > Cottidae > Cottus > Cottus gobio. Next base: position 4,905,239 of record CM042217.1, read on the forward strand.
TGATTACCCTCTAACACTAATGTTGGGTGAAAATCACCCGAACACGTGCCTGTTGAGCAAAACTAAGATTGGAGCAGAGACACGCCCACCTTCAGTAAAGACACGCACACCTTCAGTAAAGACACTCCTACCTTCAGTAAAGATACGCCCACCTTCAGTAAAGACACTCCCACCTTTAGTAAAGACACTCCTGCCTTCAGTAAAGACACGGCCACCTTCAGTAAAGACACTCCCACCTTCAGTAAAGACACTCCCACCTTCAGTAAAGACACGCCCACCTTCAGTAAAGACACTCCCACCTTCAGTAAAGACACTCCCACCTTCAGTAAAGACACGCCCACCTTCAGTAAAGACACACCCACCTTCAGTAAAGACATGCCCGCCTTCAGTAAAGACACGCCCGCCTTCAGTAAAGACACTCCCACCTTCAGTAAAGACACTCCCACCTTCAGTAAAGATACGCCCACCCTCAGTAAAGACACGTCCACCTTCAGTAAAAACACTCCCACCTTCAGTAAAGACACGCCCACTTTCAATAACGTCAGTGAGAAGCAGGAAGCTACACAAGGACCCACGCAACTCAGACAAAAGCAACGCAACGAAAATAACGTAATAAATATAAATAACCCGATGTCAGTGTTCTGGGGTGAAGGCCGCCCTGATGGGCCGTTCCACTTTGTCTCAACTCAACATGCGTGTCACGGGGGTTCTGTGTCAGTGTGCTCGCCTCCGGTTCCTCAATCATGTCCAATTATCGGCGCGACCTGCCGAGTGCAAGGAGGGACGGAGGGGCGGACCCGGGAGCGAGCAGGGTAACCAGGTGAGGAGGCGGCCTTGTTCCAACAGGGGGGGCCGGTAGCCTGCAGGCCCCGAGGCCGTCACAGGACTCTGCACGTTATACGACCACGAGCGCCTTTTGTTTTACCGCACCAGAAACACACAGCCGGTTATAACACACACCTGCCATTTAGTAACTCCCACATGTGAGAGGGAGACAGATAATGACACACATTTATGTGTTGACACTTAAACCCCGTGGTTTCCAACCCTGGTGTCTGGGTCACACACAAAAAAAGAAAGAAAACAACTGGCGTGACAATGTTGGCACAACAAAAAGGTAACGTGCAATAAAAATCCTGTTGAGATGTTTTGCAGTAAACATGCGAAAGATCGCATGACAGGACCTGTGGGAAGTTGTTTTAGCCAGAATTATAATGCCGATTGGTGCTGACACATTTCTCACAGGAGAAGCTCACGCACAAAAAATACTGAAAGTGTGATGATATGTTCCTCTGATATCCTCTAAAATACATTATTATTATTATTATTATTATCATTATTATTATTATTATTATTATTAAAGGCCAGACAGAACAGGGAGGGTTGCCATTGTCAACCATTTTGACAAATATGTATATGACAAGTGGGGACAATGGAGAAGCAAATGAAGTTGTTTGAATGTGAGAAGTTTGACGTCACGAACAAAAGCAAGAACAAACGGATTCAACTGACAACGACCACACGGACCTGAGCGGAAACAAAAAGGGAAAAGAGTGAAGTCTTGAGCTTCTTGAATGATACCGCAAAGCAACATGACATGTATACACGTTACAGGTCTTTTTTAAGAATTCAAGGTGATATACGAATTATGATTTTGTGATTGAAGCTTTCCTTTATGAAGCTGACCTTTAACTGCAAAGTACCGTACCTACAATGTACCAGGTGACTAACATCTGGCCACCGCTTTGTGAAGTTACCGTTGATCTCCGACAGCATCGAAAACATCCAGATAAGAAACTAATCCCAACTCGTGTGAAGGCCCATCCGGCCCAGCGCTCCACGTAGACACAATCCGAGTTGTGGGCGGAGCCAGATGGGCCGCCGCTGTGGCAAAACCCACATAAAACACATAAAACACATAAAACACGTAAAGCTCTGGAGTTTATGGATTTCCACTTCTTCGGCGGTCCCGTCTCCTCCTGCTGCAGCAGCATCGGCTCTTTCACTGCAGGAAGAACAAAGGACGGCGCTGAAGGCTTTGCCATCCCCCCCCACCCGCCCCCCCCACCCACTGGCTCGGGCGAGAGTTTGATTGACAGATGGCTCATCCAATCACCTGCCAAGTATTTATTTATTTATCCATTTCTTTTTTTAAAAGTGCCAAACAGTTTTCCAGTGCCGGCTCCTCAGACGGTTTCCGTGGAACAAACCATCTGCCGACGTCGACGTTCCCGCTGAAACCTTTTGTTCCTCCTGGTCGCCGGTATCTGTTGTTGATGTATTATACAGCTGTAACTGAAATACATATTTCCAGCGTCAGATCAGATGATCAATGCCCCAAACTCCTGAAAAGTTGCTGTTTTCTGTCTGTAAGTAAATATTGCTCGATATTATCAATGTGAATTTATTTGAAACCCGAGTGCATGCTTTGGCATGGAAGAGTGGAAAATTAGAAAATTCCTTCCACTTTCAATTTCCCACTTTTTTTTTTTATTTATCCCCTCCCCGCTCCCTCTCCTCTTCCTCTTCCTCTTCATCTCCTTCCGCTCCTCTCCTCCGCACTGCTCTGTTGCCTTATTCTCCCACCCACACTAATCCTGTTTTATTCAGGGCATACTGTACAGTACAGCGCAATATGCAGGACCCTGGCTTTCTTTCTTCATCTGTGTGTGTGTGTGTGTGTGTGTGTGTGTGTGTGTGTGTGTGTGTGTGTGTTGGGGGGCATTTAGGGTCCATCAGCTCCCTCATCCACCATGAGGCCACTGTGGGTGCCGGCGAGGCATTGCGTCACCGGAGGACTGAGAAAGCGGCGTAAATGTCAGAGGAATTAGCTCGCCGGCTCCGTGGGCGCCGGCGAGGACAGCGGTACAGTGTGAGGAGCATCGGTCCACGGCTCACCCTTGTTTTCTCCTTTCTTTCTGTATTTCTTCTCTCTTGCCAACTCATTTCTTCTTTGCTTATCCCCCCCCCTCCCCCTCCTTCCTCCTCCTCTCCCTTTCTCTCTCTCTCTCTCTCTCTCTCTCTCTCTCTCTATCTATCTGTATCACTGTCTCGCCCACCTCGCCTCTGCCCGCAAGCAGTTTGGAGCAGATTATAGCCCTGCCACCCCCACTCGCCCATATACACAAACATTCACTCTGACACACACACACACACACACACACACACTGTTGAGACTCCATGTATCTCTACATCATCCTCTCTGTGTTCGGGACATCCTGTCCGGTCCAACATGCCCATCATGGGAGTCGAACACCTCCTCCTCCGGGTTCAGGGAAAGCGAAATCGCGGCGAAAAACCGCAACGCAACCGGCGATTAGACGTCGGACAGAAACAAGCTGTTTTCCGTAATCACATGTTTGCAGTGTGTGGCGGTGAAGGGAACCCTCAATTAAGACCCACGGACTGGTGAGCAATTGTGGCTGGACAGTTGGAGAAAAGTGAAAGTTGGTCAGGGCTTTAAACACCACCCGTCATCCTGTTTTCTCTTTCTTTTTCTTTTTCTCTTTCTCCACGACCAAACTGCAGCAAAGCCTCGTGCATGTGCGTTATCATGTTGTGCGTTTCTTCATTGACTGTAACCAGGCTGACTAGTTAGCGTTTTACAGTTTGTTGATGAAGCAATAATCGTGTCTTTTGCTGGAAGGGGGCAGCAATGCATCGGCTGAGAGGGCAGCAGGGTGGAGCCTTGTGGTGTGTGTGTGTATGTGTGTGTGTGTGTGTGTGTGTGCGTTTTTTTTTTTGCATCTACAGTATGCATGCAAGAGCTCTCTTTCTTTTTTTCCGTTCCGTCTGCCATGCTGGCCTCTGTGCAGCCCATGTGTGCTGCAAACTGTACGGCTGAATGGGGACTGCGTGGGCCTGACCTGCGATCTCACCGCCCACCACTCGCACAGACACGCAGCGCGGGCAACCGCCTCTGTTTTAGCCTGCAAGAAAGAGAAAGTGTGTGTGTGTGTGTGTGTGTGTGTGTGTAGATTTTGCAGGGTAAATACGAACCATCCCTTCCTTTTCCTCAACCTCTCCCTTTCCCTCTCTGTGTTGTGTGTGCGCGTCTTTCTATTTTATTATTAATGTTTCCTCACATCCTCCTCGGGGGACAGCGAGGACTCCAGCTGTCCCTATGACAACCTCTGTGCTGTCAATCACCACGGCCGCCTCGTCCTCCTCATCTTCCTCAACTTCCTCGTCCTCCTTCGGCCTCCTCGGCTTTGACAGGTGTGCAGATGGCTCGTCACGCGGCTCTATAGACCCGCACTTCTAGCCCGTTCACGCCGTTCTCGTCCTCCGCTCGCCACTTTTGATGATCTCGTGTCCCGGGCGGGTTCGTGCACCGCGACTTTCACTGGGTGATGAGTCATCGCTGCGTTCACTGGGACGAACGGTACGAAACTAAAATGAGGACAATAACTTCATCACTTTGTCAGATGAGACTCTGGGAGCTGGTTGTTGATGCATCGGATCCGGTGGAGATGCACATCGTGTGTGTGTGTGTGTGTGAGTGTGTCTGTGTGTGTGTGTGTGTGCGCATCCCAAACTCCACAGTCTGTTGGTAATGAGTGCCCTGAGCGCTCCCTACTACACCTAACTGATCCAGTAATTGCTTTTCCTCCTCTGCATTTATCATCATCTGCTCGGCCTGTCATGTTAGCCGAGCTGGACAGAGAGGTGGAGGGGGTGGAGGAGGTGATGGAGGTGGAGAAGTTGGAGGTGGTGAAGGAGTTGGAGGTGGTGGAGGAAGAGGTTGTGGAGGTGGAGGGTGGGTGAGGAGGTGGAGGAGAAGGTGGTGGAGGAGGAGGTGGTGGATGTGGTGGTGGAGGTGCAGGAGGTGAAGGAGATGGAGGAGGCGGAGGCGGAGGTGGTGATGGAGGTGGAGGTAGAGGTGGAGGAGGTGGTGAAGGACGAGGTTGTGGAGGAGGACGAGGCGGAGGTTGAGGAGGTGATGGAGGTGTGGATGTGGCGATGGAGGTGGTGGAGTTGGAGGAGGTTGTGGAGGTGGAGGAGGCGGGGGTGGAGGAGGAGGAGGAGGAGGAGGAGGAGGAGGAGGAGGAGGAGGAGGAGGAGGAGGAGGAGGAGGAGGAGGAGGAGGAGGAGGTTTGTTTTTCTGGATGTAACTACAGTATCGGCCCACTACCTCAGGGTGGAGGGAGGAGGGGGGTGGAGGAGGGCAGTGATGAAGCGGTTAATATAAACTATGACCTCCAGCCGGTCATCATCATCAGGCAAATCACCAACAATCATATTTATTGCATGAAAGCTTCTTGCTTTTCTGTAAAGTCGGCGTCCTCTGATGGAAAAACAAGTCTTTCTGCAGCGTTCATCATAATTAGAAACTCCATTATTGTCAGATTTGCATCTTTACGGCGACGTATGACGAACGTTTCCGTCCTCAGGACGCAGCCGAAGCTTGAGATGAAGATATGTCATCAATCTGCTCGAACCAGAGCCTGTAAAAGAAACCAGGAAGCCATGAGCGATGTTTCACTGAAACCTTCAAAACACAGAGGAGGCTGTGAAAATGTGAAAAATTCAATATATCTATAATTTAGTGGGTGGAGCCTCCAACACTTTTTGGAAACTTGGAAATATGTTGGCTCAATAAATCCCCATTTTTTAAAATAAAAATTCAACTTGTTTTTTTCTTTTGCGGCACAAAAGACCACTTCTAGTTACGCTCGTGCTGTTTCCATCGAGGTGCATTTTTAAATACATTTATATTATAAATAAAACCAAAAAGCCTCGGAGAGTAAAATGTGACGGGAGCAAGAAAACGTTCAATTTCAGCTTGAAAGCATGACCCATAATAACGGTTTATCCCCGTTAAAAAGTAGGTTGTTTTTGTCAGCATCGGGCTCGCGGTTAACGACCGCCGTGGCTGCTGTTATTTGTAGGTTACAGTCGAGGACGACACGTGTGCTCTGAAACGCGTGTACACTCGGAGAGACTGCCTGCAAGATTTAAACAAATTGCCTCCCTTATTTTGCAAGGCCTGCAAATGAGGTGTGCATTTGTGCGCGCGCGTGTGTGTGTGTGTGTGTGTGTGTGTGTGTGTGTGTGTGTGTGTGTGTGTGTGTGTGTGTGTGTGTGTGTGTGTGTCCGTGAGGAAGACGCTGCATACTGTCTGTGGGGGAGGGCGTGCTGCTGCTGCTAGTGGGGATTTGATGCTGATGAGGTCTGTAATGGGAGTGAACGGGGGCGTGAGGGGAATAGATTGGGACTCTATTGGCAGGCAGACTCTCCCTGAGCACTGCAGTATGCTCGCCTATTTATTCCCTTATTTCAATGGCGCATTTGCTTTGACCTTTCTCCAGCCAATGACGGCAAAATCCCGTCAACCGCGTCAGCCACTGAGCCCCCCCCGATATGATTTCCTCATTTATTGTTTCTCAGACTGAGATTGCACCGATATGCCATCATGCAAATGCTCACAGCTTTGACTATGCAAATTCAGGGGCGGAGAGGATGCAGGATGCAGGCCGAAGAGGAGGCTGATTAATAGGAAGAAGAAATGAAATTCATATTCATGCGTGAGGGCCGTCCGTGTGGATGCTGATGCTCTACGAACTACCACGCAGAGGGACACGTGATGCTTAATAATTCAAGGTAGATATGTCTTCGGTGTCCTATAAAAACCTCCCATTGTTGGATTTGGATGAATCAAAACAAATATAGTGCAGACTGTGATATTTAATATTTTTCTTATCAGCAACATATTCCAGGAGAAGACCAAACCAATCATACCTGTGTATCAAACATCCGATATATCTCTTTTCTCTCCGCCTCAGGCTTGAATTTTTACCCCCAAAAAATTATTAGACAGATTGTTTATAGTTTATTTTAAGCCGATCCCCACATAAACCATCCTGCTGCCTCAAATAATTTTCTCGCACGATCCACTGCCGACAGTCGTCTCCAACAAAAACACTTTTTTTTTAGTCCTGTTTCACATTTGCTATAAACAACAATGTTCTGTGTTAACATAATTAGGAGTAACTTTCTACCTGTGCAGGGAAAGAAGTCGCCCCTCACTTTGTGTGTGTGCGTTGTAATCCAAGCTTCTCGGTCGGCGTGCACGTTAGTGCATGTGATTCCCGGTGTGTGCACGCCACAGGCTAGTTCCCCGCCCTGTTGACACTGTTAGCTCTGTCAGCATCGTTTGTGCTGTTAGCACCGTTAGCCGTTAGCCTGCGACTCAGCCGTCACCTTGTTGAGATCTGTGTGGAGTGTGTATTTGTCTTTAAAGGGGATGTGAGGGGAGTTTTACCGCACGTGTGAAAGAGTTGTACGAAGAATACATTAGCATGAAACACCCCGGATGTCCGATCCAAATATCTTTGGCTGAGTTGCATTGTGGGTGCCATGTTTTTGACGTAAAAAATATAAAAAAGTGAAAGTGACAATGAATATGAATGCAATGCTAAGTTCTCCTTTAAAGACCAATGCATTGTTGGTTTTGGTATTTTCATGGAATTTATTTATTGATGACAAGGACAAAAATGGTGGAATATCTTTACCTTTTAAAATAAAGTGATTTTCTTCGCTCTTGAAGGATGTAAGTTGTGGTTTTCGTTGTAGTGGGAGCAGCGAGGTAATCAACATAAAAACATGTCGACACTCAAGACCACGTCCGTGTCTCTGCAGCGTCCTTGTGAACCACAGAGGACCACACATACAATCCTGTTGTTGAGTCCAAAATGAGTTTGTGCACACCGCCAGCTCAGATGTAGTGTAAACAAGGACAAAGACTGTTCTGCAATAGGTACGAGTCCAGATGGTGAAACAGCCAAACTCACAAACAAACATGTCGCCCAGCATGACGGCCTCAAACAAAAAGAATACATTCAGCCAAAAAGCAGATGGAAAACACTCCCTGTGTCCCTCCTCCCCTCTTCCTGAGCCCACACACACACACACACACACAGACACACACACACACACACACACACACACACACACAGGTTTTCCTTTTCCCCACAAATCCATCCTCCCATGCGGCTCCGTGCAACAGATGCAGGCGGCACCGCCGAAATAGGAAAGAGGGTGAAGCGCCGTTCACAAAGAAAAGGAAACACGAGCCACACTAAAAATAAATGGATCCTTGGGCGAGGATCCCGAAATAGCTGGTCAAACAAAGGCGTCACGCGGCGCTCTTTGGTAGCTGAGTGGTTCAATTTGGACCTTAAGCCCCTCCCCCCTTCCAATTTATACCCTGTCCTCAAATGAAAGCAAAAAAAACAAAAAAACACACAAAAAGATTCCAGAAACAAAACAAAAACAAAGGGATGAATAAACTACAATGAGTTTTAAAGCTTTTTTTTTCTTCCTCAAGAGGAAGCCCCTCTTCTTCTCGCTCACACAGTGACTCCCTGGTTGCTAGGTTACAACACTTGTGGCCGCCATCCACAGTCTGAAGGTGCTTGTCTTTTTTTTTTTTTTTTTGGCGTCGGCAGAAGGCAGCCCTCTTTTTCATCCATCATTTGAAATGTAAAATAGCAACAAAAAAAACACGTGCATTGTCAATTAGGGGAACACCAGGCGCCGTGTGGGGGACGTCCTACGGATCCATTTGTACAAAGGCGGCTTGTATTTCAGATGCGCCGTGGAAACGGAGACGACTCTTAATTACCTCGACTAACAGCCGCAGCAGGAGGATTTGAAGGGAAGTGGAAAATCTCGAATCCCAGCTTGTTTGTTCGTGTGCATCTGTTATTCATAGTGAACATCAATGTCAATTTGAGCTCGTTGCCCATCGGTGAGGCAACACCAGATATGCTGTTGCATGGATTTTATTTTGAAAAGCCGTACTGCCAGGTGGGTATTTGCTTTTTTTTTTTTCTTTGAGATGAGCTAACATTTGCCTGAAAAATATATATGTTTTTTTTCCCCCTGCAGTAAAATCCTATAAACCCATCTTCAGCTTTGTTGCACTATTGGCACAATACTGGCAAGAAAGCAAACAACACGCGTCAATTACAGCTCAATACACGCTCATCTTTTTAAAATTAACGTCTTCACAGGAAACTCAGTTTGGGTTTAGGCAATAAAAATACTTTATAAATATATAATAAATCATAAAATACTCAGGTTTTGGAATATACTGGGAAATATTCGGGGTTAGAAATAGATCGGGAAATACTCAGCTTTAGAAATAGATCGGGAAATACTTGGTTAGGGTTCAGAATAGATCGGGAAATACTTGGTTAGGGTTAAGAATAGATTGGGAAATACTTAGTTAGGGTTAGGAATAGATCGGGAAATACTTAGTTAGGGTTAGGAATAGATCGGGAAATACTTAGCTATGGTTAGGAATAGATCAGTAAATATTTATTTAGGGTTCGGAATAGATCAGGAGATACTTAGTTAGGGTTAGAAATAGATCGGGAAATACTTAGTTAGGGTTAGGCAACAAGACTACTGGTTAAGGAATATATCAGGAAATACATAGATTTAGGAATACATCGTGAAATACTTAGGTTTAGGCAACAACGCCACTTCGTACTGTTTATGGAAAGATCCTCATCTGGGTAAAAATACCCACGAAGTGCCGTTACTGAAATACGTAAGTTACATGACAGAAACCTCAGCGCTGACTTCTGGTTTCACGCAGGTTTGTTGGACCCATCCTCCTCCACCTCCTGACGATCTGCCCTTTGTGTGCTTTTGCAGTCTTTATACTTCCTCATGTTGAGGAAAACATACTAAATCATTTTTTGGGATATAGCTGCAAATTTCGAGCACATTATTTTTGAGACCAGCCTGCAGAAATAGATTAAATGAGGTGAAGTAAGTCCTGAATTATACGCCTGACTTTTGCGAGGCAGAATCGCCCTTAAATCCTCACCAAATGTCACAGTTCACCTCCACACCGGCAGTTTCAGAGGGCATAAATCCTTCCTTATCTGAAACACAGAGTGAGAAGCTGCTCGCCAGTACAGTAAAGGTCACTGTGCTTTGCTGATGGATCATGTGCCAAGTATCATATCGAATATGAATGAACAGAGCAACTGGTATTACACATAGGTCATTTCCCAGCACATCTATCACAGCATCGGCTAAGGCCTGTGTAAGCACTCGCTCATTCTGCAAGAACACAACGCTGGGAAGAGCTCGACAACTAATAAAACTTTCATTATTGCACAGAACGAACAATAAAAGCAACATTAGTTCCCCGAAATGCAATTAGATTCATTTGGTTTCAGAGTAAATGCAACGGGAAGTTGACAATTTCTCGAGTTTGTCTCATAAACTAAAACAAGTTATTTGCAATCAAATCATTTTGTTCCATTATTCTCAAAAGCACAACTTGCAAAAACACACTCGAGCACAAAGACCCCAAAGAAAAAAATAACCACACACACACACACACACATACCCTTGCCCATTAGGGACTTGAGTTCAAACAAGCCTCCTCCACAGGGCAGGGCCTATATTTCATCAGGGAGGAGGGGTCAAAGTTGAAGCCCCGAGGACATGTCGTTTCCTCTCCCTCGCAAGGCTCCAGAGGGCGAGGCGGACATTGTTCAACTTTGGACTTGTAATAACGCTGGTTCCATTGGTAAAACTGTTTAGGTGACACACTGACCTTATTAAACAATATAGACTTGTGTAACTATTGCAAACTTGTCTGTATTAAGCTGAACCTAAATCACAAACATAAATCATTAAATAAATAATTGGTAAAAGTAACAACGGCATCCAATTGTACAAAAGATTTGCCGTCCATGACCATGGTGGACGGGAGGAAGTCGGCTTGCTTTAAGAGCTCGGCCAGTCAAGGTGATTTAAACCACCAAGGGCCCCGGCATTACGGACCAGGCCTGGCTCCCCATTCCTCCAGTTCCTGTCTTTCATTCCCCTCCAGTAAAAAGATCACAGTCCTTGTGTTTCAGTGTTTTCAGGAGGTTATTATCGTGTCCTTGGGAGCTGATTTACAGAGTAACCCTGTGTGCTGGTGACGGCTTTCATTGGTCTGTTCTTTAATTGCGGGCTGGAGGACGGTGGCCCTGAGAGGCCAAAACACAGCATTGAGGGAAAACTCGTGAGCACGAGAGAAAGTGAGAAACAACATGTCAAAAACATACGAGAGAGCTACTCATCATCTTTATTATATTTAATGGATTTGGGATCACAGCTATAGAAACTGTAGTTTCACAGTGTAAAAAAAAACATTTTTCAAGATTATACATTTGAACACATCACAATCAAATTTAATTCTCTTTTTTCACCCTAGATTGGAGCATAAAGTCAGATTATTATTGTTGGTCTCTTGGAAAAAGATGTAAAAACTGTCAAAGAGAGTGATTGTTTTCTGAGTTTGTGTCTAAAATAAAAGAAAAATGGCTAAAATGTGTTTGGCGCCTCAAGGCCACCATACAGCTGAAGCCAGACTGCACACACACACACACACACACACACACACAGGAGATGCTATGTCTTATTAGGGAGCGAACGAGAACCAGGCGGGCCTGAGCTGAGCCAGGTCCTCTATTAACCTGTCCTTCCAGGGGAGAGGCTCGTAAACATGGCCGTGATGGCAGGAAGGGCTGGGGGGGAGGTAAGCGGAGGAGGGAGGGGAGGATGGGGGGGGGAGGCGGGGCCTCGGGGACAGCACTTGTCCCTTCAAAGGGAAGAGGAGAGAGCATTGATCTGTGTGATCCCTCTGATGTTGAGGACGCGAACACACACCAAAAAAAAAATAAGGGGACTAACGCATAGAGACGCTCTGGATGACAAGCTGTCATCTTCCTTTAAGCCTCCACATCGGGAGACGTATTGTTTGTGGGAGGGAAGATGAATCCGTCCCATTAGCCCGTGGCGAGGGCTTTTCGGGGGCCAATACGACCCGTGATTGATTCCCAGCGAGTGGAAGTGGCAGCGTGGTAGTCCGGCCCGTCTTCTCCTCTAATATGCCAGGGCGCACGCACACACACACACACACACACGGACACACACACACACACACACACAAAGTGCACCGTAGCCTCAAGGAAGTGGGTTAACGCGGGGCACGGAGGACGGAGGGGCAATTTAGTCCCCCGTGGTTAGGAGTGAGTGACGGCGGATAAAACAAACGCACCCTAAACAAACAGAGAAGTAAATATTGTCGCAGCTTTTGTTTCCTTTGTGGGACTTTTGCAGATGAGGAGAACAAATATGGAGAAATATGGAGAGCTCGTATGTTTGGGTGGAGAAGAAATGAAGACATTGATGGAGATGAAGAGCGAAATGGAAAGCAAAGGATCTTCTCTTCTTCTCATCTTCATCTCACCTACTCTACTCTTCCCGCCGTGTCCTCTCCCTCTTCCTATTCCCTGCTCTTCATCCCATCTTTTTCATCCTCTATTCTCCTTGTCCTCTTCCTCTCCTTGTCCTCTCCCTCACCTCATTCTCTTCCTCTCGTCCTCTTCTTGTTCTCTTCCTCTCTCCTCTTGACTCCTGTCCTTGTTCTCTCTCTCTTCCTATTCCCTCTTTTTCTTCCCATCTTCTTTTATCCTCTATTCTCCTTGTCCTTTACTCTCCTTGTCCTCTTCCTCTACTCTTCTTGTTCAGTTCCTCTCTCCTCTCATTGTCATCTTCCTCTCCTCTTCTTGTTCTCTTCCCCTCTCCTTGTCCTCTTCCTCTACTCTTCTTGTTCAGTTCCTCTCTCCTCTCATTGTCATCTTCCTCTCCTCTTCTTGTTCTCTTCCCCTCTCCTAGTCCTCTTCCTCTCCTTGTCCTCTTCCTCTCTCCTCTTCCTCCTCGTCCTCTTCCTCTCCCTCTCCTCTTCCTCCTCATCCTCTTCCTCTCCTCTTCCTCCTCGTCCTTTTCCTCTCTCCTCTCCTCTTCCTCCTTGTCCTCTTCCTCTCCTCTTCCTCTTCCTCTCCTCTCCTCTTCCTCCTCCTCCTCTTCCTCCTCGCCCCCGCAGCCTCCTGAGCACAGCTGTCTACATGGCTGGACTGTTTTCCCTGACAGGCTGTGAGAGCCATGAAACAGGAGGGCACCAGGGACCCGGGCCACCTCGACAACATGCGCCCCCACAATCTGCTGTTCACAGTGTACCCCAACCCTCCCTCCCTCCCTCCCCCATCCCTCCATCCCTCCCTCCCTCTCCACTCTAACAATCTCCTTCACTATTTCAAATATTTCCTCCCTCAGGCTCTCTCTCTCTCTCGTTTTCCTTCCTGCATTTGTTTCTCCCTCACCATGTCTCGGCTCTATCAGATTTTCTGTTTGCGCCTGTCATTTCCTCCGCCTAATACTCCCTCCCTCCCTCCCTCCCTCTGCCCTCCAGTGGCCCTCTCATACTGTCACATCTGCATGTGTTTTTGCCGCTTGGCTGTCATGTCCTGTGTTTTTGCCTCAGCCACACGCCATTTCTCACAAACAGAGAGATGAAAGGAGGGAAACAGGGGGAGGAAGAAAGAAAACAGAGAGAGTCCGGGTTGATTCGGAGGAAAGGATGCGGGAATGAGAGGGAGGCAGCGCGAATAAAACCAAACAACAAACAATTTCTTATTTTGACTGGCTGTACAGTGCAATTGCGAAGCTGTCTGGGATTTTAATAAGCACTTCTTTGGCATTAGGCGTCTGCTTGTTTTCCTCGGTGCTGCATGGTTACCCCCGTTTTCAGCTCCAGAAGGAGGGGGGGGGGGGGGGGAGAAACCACGGCCAAGGGCTATGGGAGGAGAGTCTCTCTGTTGCCTCCCCCGGCTGGGCGGAGCTTAACTGTGAGGGGGGGGTGGGGTTTAGCCGGAAGGGAGGTGCTGGAGCCGAGCTAGTGATGGGGACCGGCTCCCCTGGAAAGCCCTGGAGGGAGGCAGCCTCTTTGCAGTAAATAAACAGCCCACTCTCGCTGCTCAGAGCATCCCCTCCCTTCATGCATCTCAAACCCTGGAGGACAGCTTCACGTCCCTGAAGCTCTCACTTCCACTGTCCCTTTCACCCCCCCCCCCCCCACTCTCTGACATGACATGCAAACATCATCACTAACCAAAAAACCCTCTCTTATTAACACCTCACATCAAAGAGGATGAAAATGTGTAATTCCCCTTTTTTCCTCCCTCCATCTTGGCCCACGCCATCGGGAAATACATTTTTTTTCTCTTCTTTTCTTTTCAAGAAGAGACAAACAACAATGAACAATGTGGGATCTGTCGCATTCTCCCCATGGGAGAGGACTTCTGGCGGCATCTCGTGTTGGGGATGAAGAGGAAAGAGGAAGAAGAAAAGGGGAAACACTCCCCACCGCGTCAACGCAATCAAAGGGAGAACCCTAACTTAACAACGTTGTCGTATCACATTTGTTTTAAAGAACGCAACTTTGCAAAAAACATCAGCCTATTATCAGACATAAAGAAGCCTCTGATGCATCTTCCCTCGAACGCGTCCTTCACAACGTGTCAGGAATCGGACGGGCGCGAAAGCGAAACTCAAGGTCAAAAGACGACATTTCTCACGTTTTCCCCCCGAGCATCCCCCCCGATGCAAACAACACATCTGATGAGCTCCCCGCTCGGTCCACCCACGTAGGCGGCGCGTGGGGTGAGCGCCGCGCGCACGCCGCATGCTGCAAGCGGATCCTTTGACTGCTACATGCGACGCTGCCTCTGATCCACGGGGGCCTTTGCTCCTCCCCCCTCTCGCAGCTTCTCATAGACCTGTCGCCGCTTGACTCTCACCGCTCGGCGCTGTGGGATTGACCCACTTCTTACACCGGTGGGCCCGAGTGAAGGCCCCCGGGAGAGCCAGAGCACACACACACACTCACACACACTCACACACACACACACACACATTACTTTATACATGCCTGCGTACATACGCTATGACATATGCTGATGAATAAAACATATCGTTATTGATTTCTAATAATTCCATTGCATCTGCGGCTCCTCTGGAAACGTAACACTCTTTAAACCTAATGCACATACAAACACAATGAGTATTTTTATTTTATTTTAATTCAGTATTTTAATTAATTAATTGTATTCATAAAAAAAAAGGAATGTAAAACAAGAATACTGCAGAATAACAGAAAGATATGTGTCTTTTAATTAGTCGCAGCTGGGCGGTGGGTAATGCCCTCCAGACAGCGGCCTCAAAACGCCAGCGTTCAGGGGGAAGTGGGCCCTCGAACGTGACTCTCAGGTGCGTTAACACTCGAACACCCGGCCTCGTGAGGACCGGTGGCGCTGAGCGCAGACAAGAAGCGTGAGTCCACATGAGGCGTAAAAATGCCACTCGAAGGACTCATCGTGACACTTTTTGTTCGGTAGTAATGTGTGTGTGGTGGAAGCCTCCGAGTGTGTAAAGAGGAAATGTGCTACTTTTATGACACACGTCCGTGTCCGAGCCATTCATAAACTTCCCAGCAAAGACATGTCAGCAGTCATGTTTGAGAATAGTTCAGTGGATAAGATCTCTACAGTAAGTGAGAAAACACACACCTCTGTGTCGCTGCATTGGTTAAAAGACTGTGTATAAATAAGACAGTCACCGATTGTGGCTTAAAGGGGAGGAGCTAAGAACAACCAAACTCTCCAGAAGACATTTTCGGGCAACTAAAAACAGTCACAGTCAGCTTTCATGAACTGAAAACACACGGTGAAAAGGTCGAAAAACGAGAAGTGGTGGCAGCGACCTGTTAATCATAAAGTAGCCCCACCCTGAAGCATATGTGGCTTTATGGTCTATTTCACCCTCAATGGGAAACTAGCATTTGAGATCATAAACACATGTTCACAATGTTTACTGAGGCAATACATCAAGTGAGGAGGAGGGTCATTCTCTCATAGACTTCTATACAATCTGACTTATTATTGCCTCCTCATATTCGAGAAAATAAAAGTTTCTCATTTCCAGGTTTCCCACCTGGTTAAAAAGTATAGTGACTTCGTCCTGCGCCACCCTTTTCAGACCAACTTTTGGGTTTGAATCGCTCCCCTCATCCATTAGCTTAATGAGACGAAGGTCTGGCTGCAGGAGATTAGGACAGGACAGGAGACAAACTATTTCCTGTCCGGCATTAGACTGCAGTGTTCATCTGCTCTATCACATGATCTCCTCCTATGCAAAGACCAAAGGGATGTCGGCGCGTGCACACACATACACACACACACACACACACACACACACACACGCACACACACACACGCACACACTCACTCACGTGTACCTTGGCCTGCAGGCATGCACAGGAAGCTCCAAGGTTACCTCCAGCTATGATCCATGTGAGGAGACTGATATCTGGACAGCGTCTTTGATGTCGAAATGATGAGAGCATCGAAGAACACAAAGGCGGCAGCTCAGGGTCAGAGCTACACGGGAGGATATCTGAGCCATACAGTCCCCTCTGGTTTAACTTATTCATGCCTGCACCAGGAATTCACAAAGGCATGGTAAGTGATTCAAACGAGGAATGGTGTTGTGAGGGGGTGTGCCGCAGCACACTGCAGATTCTTTGGATCAAAAGAAATATGCATGTGGCATGCACATGGTAGCGTCTCACGCGAGTTATTCCGCGGCATTAAATCTCTTATTCGGTTTCTGGGTTAAAAGTTTATGACGTAAGTGGAGATTCATCACCATCGGTAAATCAAACAGGTCGCACCACACAGGTTTGTGGTCCGTGCACACATTGCTCTTTAGCACGGTAGCGTGCGCCGCTTGCTAGCTTGCGCACGGAAGTGCAGAAGCAACCCTCGGGTTCCCCGTCAGGTAAACACTGTCGTGTGGCTCAGCCGTGGTCATGTTGAGGACCGCGTGGAAGCAGAAAATACTCTCAAAGTCTAATTTAGCACCCGGGAACTGCTCGGTATGATTGACAAAACTTGCGTTAGCTTGCTAACATATGCCCTCATTTACAGGCAATTAAATGCAGTAATTATTTCTGACCTGACAGAGATTCAAACTGATTAATTATGATGCTAAGTGGGAAG
This sequence comes from Cottus gobio, assembly GCA_023566465.1. Lineage (NCBI taxonomy): Eukaryota > Metazoa > Chordata > Actinopteri > Perciformes > Cottidae > Cottus > Cottus gobio. The sequence goes on from CM042217.1 coordinate 4,922,155, forward strand.
ATTTCACATAACGTTTTATACAAATTACAGATGTATCTCAAATGTCAAAACATTATGCTAATATCATCAAGCTAAATCACTGGCTTCTCTTACATTAGCTTTATACATATTTCCCCGCTCATCCTCACTCAACTGCAAGAACACTACATTTCTCTGTTGAACAATTAAATAAAACAAAGTTAAACATTGGCAATGAGTTAAATATAATTCTGGAAGCTATGCTACAGCTTGTGATGCTACAGTCAATAGCAAGTCTTTGATAGCGAACACATTTAACTTGTAGGATCACTAGTTTGAAACTAGCTTGTTTAGAACGTAGGCCGTACCAATAGTTGGTGAGACCCAGTCCTATAGGTGAGCCCACTCAGATGAGGCATGGAAGGATTATTAAGGTTTAAGCACTGAAATTAGTTTATTAATTCATACGCGGCTGCATTTTCTGACAGATAAAAACAAGCATTTTTTGAGCGCACGCTTCCTCGTTTGGGTTTCAGGGTCACAAGCTGCCGGCGTTGCCGATGTGTCATTTCTTCTGTATTTTGCCGCCAATTCAAAATCCACCCGCTAAAAATAAGTACATCCTGAGCATCTTGTCATCTTTAATAAAACATGATGAAACGATAACAACAATGCCATCCGAGTGTAATTAGTGCTTTGGGAGGAAACGTGGTGGGCGGCGTGTGCAGGATGGCGGGCAGGTGCAGGGAGAAAGCAGCATTGCTCCGGGAGAGGTCAGGATAAATAAAAAAAAAACACACACTCTCTGGCTGGTTCGCCGGCAGCACTCAACGTCTGTCAAAATAGAAATCCCTGCAGTTTTGCTCAGCCTGACATCATTAGTATGAGGACGTGAAACCTCACCGCTGTTCTTGAGACTTTTTGAGTGAAGGATACTACTTTGGCAGCGTGTTCCCGTCAGACTCGAACACGACTGACTCCGTCCTACATGGCTGCTGCACGAGCTTTGCAATGCAAACAAGCAGAGCAAGGCGTCGAAGGGAAAAGACGGGAATCAAGAGGGAGTGGGAGAAGGATGGCATTTACGGAAATACATTTACCGCATGTACTGCAATGGAGTACATAGTTGACTCACTGGTACTTTATTCGTCCACGCCACTACGTTTAAGAGGGTAATATCACAAATATCAGCTGTTTTTACCACCTACTACTACTGTCCACCACTTATTGTTACTAGTTAAGTTTTACATTTTTATAAACAAGATGATTAAGTATTATATTACTAGACCACCTGGTAGAGATCTAAAATTGGCTCGTCATCGTGATTATTGCTATTTATTATATTCTACTGTTCAATTGTAAATATTCATTCATTCATTCTCATTTATTGCACTGTGTTTACTGTTAAATGTTTATTGTTAAATGTTATGCACCTTCCGCCAGGACAAATTCCTTGAATGTGAAAACAAACATGACAATAAATGGTTCTGATTCTGATTCTGATAAAAACACAACAATAACACTAAGAAAGGAGACATTTTTAATTACTAATGAATACTTTTACTTTTCATACTTCAGCCTTTTACTTAAAGTGACTGTCTCAATGTAATACTGATGCCTCTATATGACCTACATAAGTTCCTATATTCCTAAAGCCTGCCTTTGGGCCAGGACTCTGGTGCTCGAAAACACTACCGCTTTTGTCCACAGGGGCCGCCAAAAACAACACAAAATGAAAGTTCCTCGCAGTATTTTCAAGTAACCTCTTGAATTCAGTACTTTTTACTTGTAATGGCGTAATTGAGGCTGTGGTATTTCTACTTTTACTTAAGTAAAGTATCTTCTTCCAGCATCGGAACAGCAGGCACTGTGGAGTGGGAGGAATGGAGGACACAGGAAATGGAGTGAGAAACACAGGGCATTGCAAAAACAATAATGACTTCCACTAATTGTGTTTCCTATGGCCAATGTGAGTGTGGTGACATTTCAGTTCTGTGTTGGTCGGTCAAAGGATGAGCTAATTAATATGGTAATTTAGCCCCAACGCCTTCAGTGACAGCCACACCCCCTCGTTAGCAGCCACAAGGACAAGGGTCGGGTGCACCGGGAGCGAGAGAGGGAGGGAGACAGACGGAGACGGAGCCAGAGAGTTATTCTTTTTCCTGGCTTCGCCATCTCGAAGCAGCCCCGGAGTCACACGACTCCGTCTCTGTAACGGGAACAAGTGATTATTTCTGAAAAATGGGGAACTTTGTCAAAACATATCCCTCCCACACACCATCTCACACACTCTCTCTCTCTCTCTCTCTCTCTCTCTCTCTCTCTCTCTCTCTCTCTCTCTTCTTTCTCCCCGGGTCTCTTTCTCACACACACACAACACGCACACATTTGAACTTTCATCTTGAGCAGGCGTGGGCACGCACACATACATACACAGCTGCACAAATATGCAAACGCACACTGCTTGCACGCACATGCGCGTGCACAACTTGAAACTCGAAGGCATGTTGTTTGATTGATCCCATCAAGTGAAGGGCATCTCTGCCTGTGAGGAGTCATGTGGCATTCAGCATCGTTCCTGCCAGCGAATCAAGTGTCTGCGATGAAGGATGAGAGGGCACACACTCCAACTGAGGTCTGATCGCATCTTAAAGACATTACAGGAGCGTGCAATTCAAAAGCTATGACGCAGCTGCACTAGACCTGCTGCAGGAGATGATGCAGCAGTTTGGGGAAGTAAGTATGTACTTGAGTAAAAGTACTAAAACTGCAAGGTAAAAGTACTTCATTCCGAGTAACAGTAAAGTATTATAAGCAAAAATGTCCCATGTGAATCTTATTTTATTTTATAATATATTATCTCAGTATGTGTGTGTGCGTGCATGTGCACCTCTTTGTCTGTCCACAGTTAGTCTTGCATACTGCTAGACCATTAGTCCGATATTTTTTTATATTAACAACCTGTTTTATACCACACAGTGATGAAAGGGAGTGCAAGTGATGCTTGTTTCCGTTACAGATTACAAATTGTTCCTCTCTTGATTTGCATGCCTGTTAAGACAATTGTATGCATGCATACATACATGCATGCATATATAACTACATACATACATATATACATACTCGTATGCATGTCTGCATGCATGCATATATGCATGTATGTATGCATGTCGTTAGGAGGGGAGCTAGTTAGCTGTCAGCAGCCGCTGGCAGCAGAGTCCTGCGGTGTGTTCAGCTCACAGAGCTAAAAGCAAAGCTAATACAGCCAAAGCTAAAACAGCTAAAGTTAATACAGCTAAAGCTAACACAGCTAAAGCTAGTACAGCTAAAGCTAACACAGCTAAATCTACTACAGCTAAAGCTAATACAGTTAAAGCTAATACAGTTAAAGTTAACACAGCTAAAGCTAATACAGCTAAAGCTAACACATCTAAAGCTAATACAGTTATAGCTAACACAGCTAAAGCTAATACAGCTAAATATAACACAGCTAAAGCTAATACAGCTAAAGCTAACACAGCTAAAGATAACACATCTAAAGCTAATACAGTTATAGCTAACACAGCTAAAGCTAACACAGCTAAATCTAACACAGCTAAAGATAACAGAACTACACACAGCAGGACTGACAGTTTCTGTAAAGCTGAAGTTTCAAACAGCCATCATGAAGCTTTACACAGTGAACTGCAGTTTAGCCCCAAGGAACTGGTGCAGAAAGGTGCATAAATTCAAATGAGCGTATCTGTAGAGCGAGACAGGCCGGTGAAAAATTTGTCTGATACGGTGGCGGTCTAGATTTGTGTAGGGGGGGTGCAGACACACCTAAAGGAGATTGTGCACTCTTTCTAGTTAGTGATGCATTGATGCGTACGGAGCATTTTACTGTTGCAGCTGGTCGATTGGGGACTGTTTTTTATACAGTAAAGTGGTTCTAAATACAGTTTAGGTCCAGAGGTCCCCAAACTTGGGGCCAGCCTCCCATTCAGGGGTCACGGGAAATATTTGAGGTGGACAGGAGATGAGCTCTGCTGCACAAATTTGTTTTTAATCTAATCTTTTTTAACTCATTAAATAATGCCATTTGAAACAGAAAGCCTTGACGTGCAGTTTCCCTTTCGTCTGGGTCCATTTTTTTGAAAGCTTAAAAAAATAAATAAAGGAGAAGCTGAAGTCTGCACGCTGCCAAAAAACACTCAAATTTGAGGAAGCGTATAAATGTTTGCAATGCATTCTCAACAAACCTAATTGTGATTGTGGTTTGTCAGTTTATGTGTGTGTGTGTGTGGGGGGGGTGGGGGGGGGGAACAAACGCAGTCCAACGTCAATGTTTCAACATTCAGATCGTTTTTTCCACTGTGACATTTTTTCACGCAGACGTGTTTATGTTTCTGATTCATTCCATATTAGTTTCTCTCTCGTGTCCCGATCTGTCCTAAAAGTTTTATTATTGCAGCGACTGCAGTTGGGGCTATTATACCATAACTATTTCCTTTAGCATTCCCCCGGGAACGGCATCCAGTAAATGAACTTGAAAGCAGCTATGACCAATACTTTTATGTCATAAATGCATCGCATGACGACTCGTATATGCGAGTGTTTCCATTAGCAGCTTCCAGCTCGTTATTCGGGTTTCACCGACCGCAACTTTCCTCCTTTGGCTGATTTTTGTAAATAATAATTTAGTAAATAATCGTTTAAACATATGTAATTGGTGTCAATGTCCTATGTTCTATAATATTGTTATTATTCTTACAAAATAATGAATGTGTTAACCTTGAGACCGCCAAACATTCCTCAGATGGAGAACTTTTTTTTTTCATTTGATTCATCATCATCATCATATTCTTTATTCAGGACGCATAAAAAATGGTCCATAGCAACCACATAGTAAAACAAAAAAAAAAACAAAGAACAATACAGGATAAAACACATACAATAAAATATTGACTACAAGGGTCAAAATTACACAATACACAAAATTGTTCAAATATTAACATACAGACTAGAGCGCCAATGGTTCCACAGTCTTGAAGTGAACATAACCGCACTCAATGCAGGGTTCACTAATGTTGCGATGATGCTATTATGAGACACTGTCAATCTACACATACATCTGTACATGAGGTTCCTGAGTACAGCAGGGCACGTGAAAACATTAGCACTTACACACATTTGACTCGCACTGCAACATCGTGGCAATTTGAGCAGCAGCCTCAACCCGTCATGATATGCCACATTGAGTTTCCGCATACTGCTTTTTTTATAGCGCCGCCACAAGTGGGCAGTGTACAACGGAGTACAAAAAGCTTTAAAAAGTGTGGTCTTTACAGATAGTGAACACATGCTAAATTTGCGGTTCAGCATATTAGCTTGTGCATACAACATACAATACTGTCTATGAATATCCCTATCATCAGACAGGTCTTCCGTTATATAGTGTCCCAAGTATTTGACCTCAACACACACTTTAAGAGAAATACCAGACAGATAAAAAGCAGGAAATGAGAGTTTATTGTCCTCCCTGCTTCTAGCAATCATTATGTTACTCTTCTTAGAATTGAACGCAATATCAAACTCTGAGCCATATTGAGAACATACCCTTAATAGCTGTTGCAGGCCAGCACTATATGGACAAAAAATAACCAGGTCATCTGCGTACATTAGATGGTTGATAATGGTGTCCCCAACCATACAGCCTGTACCACAGTTATTTAACAACTTTGATAGATCATCCATATAAATATTAAAGAGAAAGGGAGATAAGATGCTTCCCTGCCTAACTCCATTACTTACATTGAATGAGGCAGACATAGAGTTACCCCATTTCACATACATTGACTGATGGGCATACCAAAAGGCTAAGATTCTCACTAAATATTTGGGTGCCCCTCTACTGTGCAATTTGTAGAATAGCTTCTCATGATTTACCCGATCAAAAGCTTTAGAGGCATCAATAAAGCACATAAAGATTGTGGAATTATGCTTATTATACAAGTCCAAAACCTCCTTTAGGGCATAAATACACATATCCGTGCCATGTTTAGGTTTGAAGCCAAACTGATTGTCACAGGTCAAGATAAAATGTTCCAGCCTGTTCAGCATAATCCTCTCCAGAACCTTGGATAAAATACTGGCTAGAGCTATAGGCCTGTAATTATCCAAGCTGTTAATCTTACCAGCTTTTTCCTTAATGATAGGCACTAATATGACAGATAAGATAGAATCAGGTAGAATACCATGAACTAACAAGCCAGTAAAACAAATAGCGATTAGGGGACATAGTTTTCTACTTGCAAATTTTAAATGCTCCGCAGATATTTCATCCATGCCGCATGCCTTATTATCCTTTAGCATCATAATTGCATCATATATTTCTTGGGGTAGAACAGTTGCATCTTCATTACTATCAATGTCACCCATTGCAAAAGACTTACTTTTAACACAGTTAAACAACTCATAGTAATGTTTCTGCCACAGTTGAGTTATTTCTTCCGAGCCGTTGACACCATCAATATTTGTTGGTAACGATGTTTTGCAATTATTCATTCTCTTGATTTCTTTCCAGAAGTCAATAGGACTATTATATTGCAGCTTCCTCGCTAGAGCGTCCGATCTCATTGCATTTTCCTTCCTCTTAATGAAACGCAAAGCATATTTAAACTTTGCATTTACCTGTTTCTTGTACTCGAATAAGGGGCCGTGTCTATGTCTGCCTGACTCATCCCATGCTTTAAAGACCCTTCTCGCCTCAGCATGTATCTCTTCCACATGGCCATTCCAACCTGGCTTAACTTTGTACAATCTATGTGTCTTATACAAGGGCCTGCTCGAAACAAGGAGGGACTTCACAATATTCTCATACAGGGTGCACAGCTCAATACCATGTTGAGGGTTCTTGCAATTAATATCATAACACACTGTAGAATCTTTAGGTAATTCAATGTTATTCAACAGTATGTCAGACTGGATATAATATTCTTTACGGTCCTCCTCATTCAGGTTAGACCAATCAATTTTTTTTTTCACACACATATTATCTTCAGACACAAGAGCAGGTATATTGCCTAGACTTACAGATAAGGAAAAAGGCACATGATCAGTAGTGGCAAATTCATAATTAATTTTTATGGCCTCTATAGAATCATGTGCATCAGCTGTGCAAATGCAATGATCCAGCCATGAGGTTGTGTGCCATGCCTCACTAATGTAAGTGTAGCTACTATCAGGCAAGAGCACTTTGCTAGACAGAATTAAACCATTATCAGAACAGAACTGCATTAAATGTTTGGCAAATAATGCGCTGTCATCAGAAACATCTGCATTCATGTCACCCACCATAAAAAAACACGTGGAAATATTATCTTGAATGAAAGACATAACACAAGCCAACCTATTAAGATATTCCTCTTCATTTTGAGAACACTCATAGGGTGTGTAAATGTTTAAGATAATGAATTTTTTATCACCACAATTAAACTCAATTCCTATGGCCCAATCAACATCCAGTCTAACCACCTTAACCAGCTGATCATATTTTTTATGCCATAGCAGGGCAACACCGCCAGGTATTCTACCACGAACGATCCTGGTACTCAGGTCAGTAGTAGATTCTCCCGCTCCATAAAAGTCTTTGTGCAGGGAATTTAAACCCTCTAAATCCTGCTTTGGTAAAAACGTTTCTTGAATACATAGTACATCACAGGTCTCCAGAAGTGTATCCACTACTAGGCGGCGCGATTTGTCTGCTTCACTGTGCCCAACGCGCAGTCCTCGTGCGTTATATGACACGATATTGATATCCATCTATGTTTATTACCCTCAGGCCGCAGCCTGACTGCTGCTCCCCTGTGGAGCTACAGGTGTAAGAACAAACACAGAGCTAGCCTCTCCTCCTGATCTATGGGCCGCGCTGTCACTGTTAGCTTTGGGACTGCGAGCCTCAAAGTAGCGACGTACATAGATCCCCGCCGGCCAAAGTTGTGGCTCGTACATTTCATCAACTTCATTACATTCAGCAGTAACATGAAACGAACTAAACCTGTTGCGGGTAGAGTCAATCGATTGAGAATGATTCAGAATGATTGATTCTGAATCACGAGTTTAGGAGTGAAGTCAAACACAGAGAGAAAAA
>CM042217.1:4932743-5445243 GCA_023566465.1 Cottus gobio
TAGTTGTGTGTTCTTTTCCAGGAAGTGGTGCGTTTGACATTTTTGGAGGAATTCGACAGCCAGTCCGGGGCTCTGACTCAAAACAAGAAAGCATTATATTAGACAACATACACTGGATCCACTGGATCCACAGGCGATCTTCAGAGTGTGTTACCTCTGGACACACCTTTTTTCCAGCCTTCATGCAAAGCTAAGCTAAGCTAAGCTAAGCAGCTGCAGCTTTACAATCTTATAATTCTGGAGACAAGAGTCTTTCTGCTCTTCCTTCGTCTTCCCACCGCGTGACCCCCGACCCCGCTTCCTGGTGCAGGTGTTCCCGGTGCAGGTGTTCCCGGTGCAGGTGTTCCCGGTGCAGGTGTTCCCGTTGCCGTCGGGGGTGAAAGGCAACGAAGCACAGAGGAGTGCAGCGCTCCGCTTCATTCACGCTATCGAGCTAATGGTTCCTCATTCACCACCCACACTGCTTATTAGGCCCCGCTCTAAATAACCGAGAGAGAGAAAGGAAACAGAAGAAGCGGCCGTCGCCCCCCCCCCCCCACACACACACACACACACACACAAACACACACACACTGCTTAATACTCCGAAGGCGACATGGGCGAGAGTATCAGCTCCATGTGTCATTATTTGATCAAGTGGTTCCCAGTCATGCGGCGGCCTGTGTAGTTAGCACTTGAGGGAATGAACACCCCTGTGGGCCCCTCTAAGCACCTATTGTGTCCGTGTAAAGGAGCCCCCCGTGGAACTGGGGCCCCCGTTGCAGGAGAAATTGTTCATTTATTAATTCATGCTATCAGGTTGCATGGGTTTCGTGTTTTACAAAAAAAAAAAAAAAAAAAAAAAACGCCGGCAATGGGCAGATTGGTTATCAACACCAGCTGTCCAGACTAGACGGGCTAGACTCAACCCCCTCCTCCTCCTCCTCCTCCTCCTCCTCCTCCCACGCTGCCCACAGCTCCTGGTGCTCCATCCTATCTTTGTTCTTATCTGTTTATCTCGCCGATCCGTTCCCGCCCTCCTCGTCCTGTGTACTCTGTGGCAATAGAGGTCTGGATCAGGCAGATGGACGGAGCCTCGGATCAATGGGAGGGATCAATACTCCCCAGACCGGCTGAGGATGCGGCTCTGATCCGGTCCAGTCTGGCTTAGTCTGGTCTCGGCTTGGCTTGAGTCTGGTTCACAGGTCATGTTAGGATTACGCGTTCTGCACACAGACTCTTTCTCGATAATAGATAATTCATTTATTCAACACGTGAAACATGAAAAGACGAAGAGAAGCTGCCTCTGCTCTTCATTCACGAGTCATTAAGTCAAAAGACGGCTCTGCTAAATGTCAGAAAGCTGCAGGGGGGGTGGGAACCACGGAGCGGACCTGGTTTGGCTGTTCTGCACCTTGATTACACGCAGGGTCAAGTGGAAAGTCTCTCTGAAAATAAGCTTTTCCCTCTGAAGCGATGGACGCTGCTGCTTTTTGTAATTGCACGAAGAAGAAGAGGAAGAAAAAAAGGTTTGCAGACGAATGAGGATGCAGTTGCCACTTGACATCAGCTCTCAGAACACAAAGTTCAGACGAGGCTGCAGAAGAACCCGCTGACAGAAAGCAGACTGGATGTTGCCCCCCTCCCCCTCCATCCTCCCCCCATTGGCCGGCTTTCTGATGGGAGACAGTGACAGAGCCGGGCCGAGCTTCGCGGTTCCTGCCCGTCTTCCGGCTGCAGCGTCTGGCTGCCGTGTTTGATGTAGTCCAGGCTCACTGGTCTCGGACCGTCGGCCCCGTGACACCGAGCTCAGACAGAGATCTGGAGGGCAGGAAGGAAGGAAGCGCACTTCCAGAGAGAGACGAGCCCAGAAAGGGGAAAACAACGGCTCAGTCATCACTCAGTCGGAGCGACCGCTCAAGGTTTTCTGCCGGAGTTGTTTTGAGTGGAAAGAAGGAAAGCAGAACAATAGATTTGTTGGCTTTGCCGTTTCCAGAAATAGAAATGAATCCGTCTATTCAAGGAGAGCCTTCGACTAAAGTCGAGTGTGGGAGTGGCGATCTGATCGGATCCAGACTGGAACCTCTTACAGATCAGATGAGATGCTCCATGGATCCTTCTGTTCTGACTCTTTATTATTCTTTTAGTACCAATTATTTCACTTTAAATTTCCCAAAATCTACAGCATGAATTCACACATAATTGATTACAGACGCTCGTGGTGCTGAGGACGAATCCCAACGACTTTGAGGACTTTGAGGCCTGAGGATGGTTAGTGATAACGTTGGTGATCCCCCTGACCTTTCATGCATCATCAGTTACAATTTTACTACAAAACTAGTTCCCATCAGTTTAGCATGCTAGCATGCAACGATTGCATGCTAGCATGCTAAACTAAGACGGTTAGTGCAGGACACCTTCAGCAGAAAGGCCGACTGAATTATCACCGGTTCTAAATGAAAGTTAGAATCAAGCAATAGGGAAAAGTACTATTACAAGAAGTGTAACAAAAACAAGCGATGATGTCATAGCGGAGGCGGAGCCCCCACCCTCTGCTTCCACACCGTTAACTCTGTCATCACTGTTGTTTTGCTGTGGAGGTGCTATAGCCCAATTAAAGTATTTTCATTATATGCTTTGTTTATATGTTTTTTATTCCACTACATTTATAGTCATAAAACAGTTTTTTTCTTCTTAAAAAAAATTGTATCTGATACCATTTTCACCAATATCTGATCCAGGTATTTGAGTCCGTATTCTCTACACTCAATTAAAATATCCAAATACTTCCTCCACCACTGAGTAACAGTATTATGTGTCATAATGTAGTATTTGTGTGTACCAAGCTGTTGATACAACGTTGATACATGTATCAACCCACATTTGCTGACTGTATTTTTCTGCCATTTGAAATAAACACTATAATCTACATGAAATTAGACTGAATCTAACCCCAGAGTGGCGCGTCGCTGCTAAAGGCCCGAATACACCGTCAGCACCCTCCTATTCTCGGAGCGTTTCCATCTGCAGCCCCGGGCGCCTCTGAAGCTGATCACGTGACGAGGGTTTGGCTGAAGGTCGCGCCGTGAGTCACCGAGCGGAGCGGCTCGTGTTTCCTGCCAGGGGAGAGCGCTTCATGCTTTCCTTGCTGGTACAGGAAGTGGAGGGGTAAACAGAGGGAATCCCACACGCTGACGAGGAAACTCCACAGGGCCGTCCTACACACACCCTGCAGGGACTCTGACACACACACACACACACACACACACACACACACACACACACACACACACACACACACACATTGCTAGACACTTAAGTCTGCATGTGCATGCACAGGGTCCCTGGTGTTATTGGCTTTATATGCATCGTCTGGCACAGATATACGAATTTAAACCGCATTTTGTTCTTTAAAGACTTTTTTTTTTTAACTTAATTACGTAATTTCCGTGGATTTATCCACTTTTCGAGCTGTGTTTTGTCAGCAGGAAGCGTGGCAATTCATGTGCGCTCTCTCTCTCTCTCTCTCTCTCTCTCTCTCTCTCTCTCTCTCTCTCTCTCTCTCCGACATGGACCGTTTACCGGGCACGGCGAGAGAGGAAAGGGAAAAAATAAATAAAATAAAATAAAATAAAAGAGCTGCAAAGGGAGGGAGGAGAAGAGCAACTCCGATGTGCTCTGAACACGATCGCCGCAGTGATGCAATAACGTGCAACGTGCCCTTTCTCAATTTTCAGAGGAATTAGCCTAGTTTGCGAAATGTCACGGCCATTGCTCACCTTGGCGCGCCGCGTTCTCCCCTGTTAGCATGTGACCTTATTTCCCTTATCTGTGGCAGCCATGCAGGACCTCGGCTCATCTGTTTATGTGTCACGCAGAAATATGCCGGGGTCGAGAATCTGGGTCTGAGGTGTGTGTGTGTGTGTGTGTGTGTGTGTGTGTGTGGTTGCTGCTTTGTTTTGACAACAGTGTGAGGGCCGCGATCCGCCTAATGGGAAAGTGATCCGGAGCCTCCTGAATATTTGATGTTAATGTAATAGGAAAGTCATAAAAGCTTTTCAGATCTCAATTCATCCCGTCAAAGTCATCGATTTAACCTGCAAATTTATCGACGCCCCCCCACCCACCCTCCCCCCTTCCTGCTCGCCCCCCGCGGTGAACGCTGTGCCCGTAAATCGCCCGTCCAAATCACAATGAGGATTTTCCTTCCACGATTTATATTCCAAGGGGCTTAACTATCTCATTTGAATTATTTACTCGTGGGTTTGATGGAGAGACTGGGGAGCAACTATTGATCTGAGAGATTTAGAGCCTGTTGGCTAAGCTAAATGGTGGCGCGCAATGGTTAGCGGAAGAGGGGGGGGGGGGTCTGGTTATCTCTTTTCCGTAAATATATGCAAAGGAGAGTTATATAAGGAGGCAGAATCCATCTGTTTCTCAAAATGTACTTTTACCAAAGGCCAAGAAGACCACTCAACATCTCTCGCTGCCGTACGCCGGCCTCGCCAGATGCAGCAGAGGGTCGCCGCTGGAGGCCCGAGGCCGCCGACCCCAATACTGGCTCAGACGGCCACACGTCTGTCACGACGACGACGATGATGATGATGATGATGAGCCAAGGAATCGTGCATTCGGGTCAATGAGTGCCCGCCAGGCTGCAGCAGGGATCAATACATAATATCTTACAAATTGAATTTGACCTGGATCGACCCGGAGGGCGTGTGTCCGGCTGAGAGCGGCGGACGGGCGCGCAGTAAATCCCACTGATCAGTGTGTGTGTGTGTGTGTGTGTGTCGGGGAGGGGGGGGGGGGGGGGAGTCTGGGTTTTAGAGGGGCTGAGGGAGAGGGGTGATGAAGGTGAAGGAGAAGGGATGGAGGTATCGCATCGGGTTCATCACCACCAGTCAGGGGGGTCACTCACATCTCCCTGTCATCATCATCATCATCATCATCAAGAGGGCCCCCCCCCATCCCTCCCCCCCATCCCTCCCCCCCCCCCCCCCCCCCCCCCACACACACACACATCCTCAATCTGTCTCCATAACGTCGGGCTTGTTTGGACACAGTCAATTTTATCGTCTCATCTGGCCTCTTCAAATGTCTCATTGTGTCTGTGTGTGTGTTCACATACAGCGGGGCAATAATCCCCCCACCCACCCCACCCCCACCCCCACCCCACATAAGATTTTGACAAATTTCCTCTTTGCTTTTGGTTCAGCGTCTCCTGTTTCTTTGACTCACACTTGTAAGTATCGCTTATTGCAGCATACGTATAAAACATGTATTTATTATAGGGAGCACTTTTTATAAATGTTGAAAGTAGTTGATACTGATGACAAAAAAAAACTAAAGGCCAAGTAATGGTTTCCCAACAGCAACTTGGCATCCCTTATAAAGCCTCTATACATATACATATATATATATATAAGAATATATATACAGTATATATTTATATTTGAACTCTTCTCCATTTTTATGCTAATAACCATTGACTAATCAGGCAAGATAAAAGAGTTCTAAAAAAAGGATCCTTTTCTCCTTTGCAATTATGTGTAATTTACACACATAATGGCGGCAGCAGCAGCACCTCTGTGCCCTTTACACAGACACATTATCCTGACTGATTTCCACAGGTGCAACCAATCTCGGTTTCTACATATTGTTGAGCAAATTATCTTCATTTTTTTTTTCATTTTTGCAAAACAAAAAAAACACTGTTTCGCTTTCGCTCTTTTGTGAACGACGGTGTTTTTTCTTCTTCTTCTTCTTCTTCTCCTTCTTCTTCTTCTTCTTCTTCTTCTCCTTCTTCTTCTTCTTCTTCTTCTTCTTCTCGAGAAACCAAACGGGTGAAAGTCAGCCACCGCCTGGAGGTGATTCACCTGCACGGTGTCGGCGAGGGGGGGGGGGAACAACGTGAAAAACAATCTGTGCAGCAGGAAAAAGCTCTCGCTCAAGCTTTACCCAGAAGGCCGTGTCGGTATCGCCTCGGCTCCGGTGACACAGGGGCCCGACGGGTGGGTGTCGCTTACACGGGGGGGCGGCGCCGCACGCCGCCCGGCCTGCCGGGGTCGAGGGCACGTTTATGTGAATCCGTCTAATTGACATGTTGGGATCGATGGGGGAGCCGAGAGACCCCCACCTCTCACCAACCACCGTCCTATCAGTCACAACCATAGCACCCCCTCCCTTAAACACACACACACACACACACACATATATAGACCGGCGAACAGACACCAGGCGGCAGACACACACACACATATATATACACACACAGACAATCAAACACACACAATCCCTATTGATCACCGGCCCCCCTGTTGTAGGGGAGGCCCCTCACTGCTTTGGGGGCGGGGGGAGGGGAGGGGAGGGAGGGCGGCCCAGCAGGGGGGTCCCGGATGATCCACTGATCCCACCGTGGACAATTGGATCACACTCAGCGGTATCTACTGGACGGCTGGTGATGTGTCACTCAGGGCTGGACGACCCGGACACACAAACTACAGCATTAAATATTATATATATTATTTTATTTTTTAACTCACGCATTATTACTGATTTTACGGCAATATTGGGAAACTCAGAGCTTTGGTTATGGTCAAGGTCAGACATTAAATAAATAAAAACAACATGTTTTTTTAAACTGGAGACTTGTTTAAGTGAAGTAATCATAAAGTAATCATAACTATTTATTATTGAAATGAAAAAAAAGAGGTTTTTTGTTAGATAGATTTCCTCAATGGGGGAAAAGCCTTTAAATGTAGTCTAGACATTAATTCCTCAGCATATTTACATATACAGTGCATACTCATATTTTGAAGGAGATATTCAATACAGTTTATTTTGTAGAGCCCAAAATCACAAATACAAATTTGCCTCTGAGGGCTTCACAATCTGTACACATACGACATCCCTCACATCGGATCAGGGAAAACTCCCCCAAAATATCTATAAGCAGTATATGAATATACTGCTTACCTCGGTGTACATATCCAAACTCCAGTCTTCCTCACAGATTAGCCGATGAGCTCTTTTCTTGTCGGATGTATTTATGTAACTGTTCAGCTCTCGTCTCCATCTCCTGAGAGATGACATTTCAAGGAATTAATCACAGTTCCAGGAGTTTAACTCTGGTGGAGAATGAAATCCATTCATTTTACTTTTGAGTGAACATGCTCTGCCAACAAACACATTTATGGGCTCTCTCTATTAATATTTAGAGCGTTAATAAAGCAGCCGACGCCTGTGAGCTCTGCAAAGATCTGAAGACACAGTTCGCTCTGTGAGCCGTGTGGAGGCAGAAAGAAACGCTCTCGATTTCATATTCAAACCCATTAGATGGTCCGAGTAAAAAAAACTATGTAATGTAAATTGCATGTAATGGTTAAACAGGAAGTTGTTGTTAAATTCCCCCACAATTCCCAGGAACCATTACAGAGGCCGACGACCTCAGAGCGGCTGACTCTCGCTTCTGTCTGGTTGATACGTGCACGTACCACCGTGCACGCTCTTTTGTCGGCTACCGGCCTAACAAATTGAGACGAAACGCTTCCAACAAAAAAACGCAATTTGGCAACGCAACTGCTGACACGGCAGAACTCACTGACACACACGCAGATGTTTCAACGTATGGCTCTTCTGAGAGATTCACGGTCATAAATCATAACCACAGACAGACGTGGAATAACAATCTTGCGTTTCCCATCAGTGTGTGTGTGTGTGTGTGTGTGTGTGTGTGTGTGTGTGTGTGTGTGTGTGTACTTGAGAATATTACTTTGTTGGGCCCGGAGACAGGGAGCACACCAACGGTATGGGGCCCTCCTCCCTCGTGGGGCCCAAAATGGTGGGCCCCACACCGATTTTGATTTAAATAAGCTCAGGAGCCTCCCCTGATATGCCTGTTGCTTTTTTTAAACAAGTCCCACAAAGTGCCAAAATATGGAAAAGTGTGTGTAATGTGTGTGTGTCTCTTCCGCCCCTGGTGGTATAATGGTGCTGGTGCAGCGGATACACACTTCCGGTTGTGTGTGTATATATTTCCCGCGATTTCCAATCTCGCGAGATTTAAGGTAAAGTCTCACTGAACGGTTCCCGCGAGATCGGGATCTCACGGGATCTCTGTTTTACCAGCCAGGTGCCATGTGGAAACATCTAACCAAGGAACTTCTTCTCTAAGGTAGGTTTACTTTATTTAATATTACTTTGTCAACTTTCTCAACGGAGTGAATACTCGCAAGAAACGGAGGGTTGTTCGTTTAGTGACGAGGACAGTAAACACGTTTAATTCGGCTGGATGTTGCCTCCATGACGAGGTCGGTAAACACGTACCGGTCTATCAGGCCGTCACGTGAGTTCGCCCGGTAACACAGCCGATAGCACGAATTGCCCAGCCTCCCCAAACCTCCGGTATACACGTAAGAAAGCGTTATATGTTTAATGTGTTTTCCGATTTAATTCGGCCGGATGTTGCGGCGATGACGAGGTCGGTAAACGCGTAGTTTGGTCTTTCAGGCCGTCACGTTAGTTCGCCATCCGCCCGGTAACATGTAAAGCCCATAGCAGGAACTCTCTCACTTCCCAAAACCTCCGGTATACATGTAAGAAAGCGTTATGTGTTTAATGTGTTTTCCGTTTTAATTCGACTGGTTGTCAGTATGTGTTTATAACTATGTGGGTGTGAACGTGGTGCTGGCTCATGGCCGGAGAATCTACTTCCGGTTTTAGCTGCGCGAGGTAATTCAGACTAAAAGGAACAAAGTTGGCGATAAATTGTGTGTGTGTGTGTGTGTGTGTGTGTCTGGCCGGGCGTCCCATTGCACCAACCTCACAGGGTCTGAGCGGGTGGTGGTGGGCTTCAGCCTTCCCCATCTGCATGCATGCTCACCTCCTCTTAAGCCCCCCAGATCCTCTTGCGCGTGCCTCATTCCCAATAAGCCCCCCCCCCCCCCAACACCCCCTCCTTGTAGACGCACACTTGCAACCCCCCCCCCCCCCCCCCCCCCCCCCGACCCCCCATTCCAAAGAGGTTCGTTGTCTATGGATTTAGCCTCGAGGGCCAAAACGAAATCTGACCCCCTTTTTCTTTAAAACCTCAATTCCCCGTTTACAGCAGCAGGGTTAAGCAGCGGCAGCTAATTGCAAAAGGCTAATGAGGGCGTGGCCTGTAGGGGAGACGGGGGCGGGGTGAGTCTGTATGGATGCAGGGTTTTTAATTAGGCGGCGAGGGGGTGAAAGGCGAGGGGGGGGGCGTCTTTTTCTCGGCCCGGGACACTTTGCTCTGTAACTGACGACAAATCTCCCGATTTACACAATGCATTCTGGGATGTTTCATATTCGTACGACAACGAGGCCCTAAATGGGTCAGCCGAGTGACTAACAGAGGCGAAACGTATCCAGACGAGGGAGGCGGAGCTACTTTCTAATACTTGCTGTGAATAATTTGGAAAAGGCTTTTCCTGCAGAGAAGTTAACGGCCTTCGCCCTGAAGGCGTCATCGGGCCACGACACGAGCCATGACCTACAAAATGTGACAGCACGCTTCTGGCTTTTTCTATTCTTCTTCTTCTCCGTCCCTAATGCGTGCATGCGTGCATGCAGTCCTCATCCATTTCCCAGTTTTGGCCATTTTCCAGCTGGTGGTGATAATTACTTTGTTTCGTCGCATTTTGCCCCCCAAAGAAATCACAAAATGATCATTGTGTGGGGAAAAAATAAAAAAATCATACTGGTTTGCATTCTTAGCCTGAACCAGTGGTTGTGCAAACAATGCAAAATAAACTGCACTGGTTTCACACTGCTAGAGTTTGACAATGTGCGGCGGCCATATTGCTGAATTTGGCATTAGCACGGGGGGGGAGAAGGGGGGTGCATTTGCATATTCATCAGTCACACTTTTGATAATATGCTGTTGTTATTGTTGAAGCTGTCAGTGCTGCTTTGAAATCCCTGTCCCTGGTAATGGGGAACATATGGGGGATTTTCCACTGCAATGGTTTCCATGAAAGGACGACGCCGGCTAAACACTTATCTCCGGTCGCTCTCTTCCTGCAAGCACTTCGAAAACTTCCCTGTATCTTTGTTTGCTCTGCAGCTGCTGCCTTTTTAGCCCCGGCGTACTAGAAATGACGTCAAGGCAGGGAGAGAGAGAGAGAGAGAGGGTGAGAGAGAGAAAAAGAGAGAGAGAGAGAGAGTCTCTCACTCCCTACGCTGCTTCGGGTTTCAGTTTGTTACCATGGCAGCAGCAGCAGCCACTTCCTGCCAGAGTGGGTCTTCCTGTGTTCATTCATTTTTGTGTGTGTGTGTGTGTGTGTGTGTGTGTGTGTGTGTGTGTGTGTGTGTGTGTGTGTGTGTGTGTGTGTGTGTGTGTGTGTGTGTGTGTGTGTGTGTGTGTGTTTACATTGACATAAATGGGGGGGTTTGGGGACAATGGGCTCAGGGCTTCCCCCAAAAGTCAAACAAACACCATTAACAGTGTAATCAGGAGACATGCACAAACCTCTGCACACACACACACACACACACACACACACACTGTGTGCCACGCTCCTATCAGGTGTTCGTAACCCATTTGCACACAATTATCTCCACTTACATTTAAATGGGATGTAGATGTGGATGCTGCTTGACACAGAGTTTGTGGAACAAAGGGATGGAGCGTAAAACAGGTTATGTTGGAGTCTGTCATTTGATCTTAACGTTAATTACGCCGGGGCTTTTCCCAGAGTGCACTGCTTCTCTGTTGCTAACAAGCGTTCAACAAACAACCATTAGCAGAGACTCTTCTTTTTTTCTTTTTTTTTCCAGTCCCTCTCTTGCAGCCGAGTTAATCTCTCTTTTTAAAGGAGGTTTGAAATACACCTTTTTTTTTTTCCTCAGTGGAAAGTATGTCGAGCCCACGCATACAGCGGGTGTTTCCTCGTTTGCATGCTCAGCCCCGGGACTGACGAGAGAGAGAGAGGGGGAGAGAGAGAGAGAGAGAGAGAGAGAGAGAGAGAGAGAGAGAGAGAGAGAGAGAGAGAGAGAGAGAGACATGGCATTCAGTTTAGGAGCTAAAAGTTTGGCTCCCTCAAAAGGATCTCTGTCCTTCTTCCACTCACACCGACTGCTGTCCCACATACTTTGGGGCTGATAAGCAGGACCTCCTCCCCCTCCTTCTCCCCGGCCTCGCCTCGTGTCTCGGGGGAGAGCGGGGGGGAGAGGGGGGGAGACCCGGATCGGCTCCCGGCTGGAAAAAGGCCAAACTCATTTACATTCAGCGCATTGGTGCGCTCCGCCTGTATCCATGACCTCAGCTGTTTCGGCACGACGTTAAGCCGCTCCATAACTCACAGCGCCACGTTCACTTATGGGGCGGCAAAGGATGGAGGGATGGAGGGATGGAGGGATGGAGGGATGGAGGGATGGAGGGATGGAGGGATGGAGGGATGGAGGAGGAGAGCCCTCCTCTTGCCTCCGCCCTGCCCTCACGCCCGTCCTACCTGGACGCCACACCTCTCACAATGAAGCCAGACTTCGGCCTCGTGAGGCCACAAGCCTGGGTATCCATTGAGGTGACCTCCAGCTGTGCCATGTTACTGTAGAGGAGGCCCGGTTTGCCGGTTGGGCCTTGGCAGCCCTGCAGGCTGTACGGTGTAATTATATGTTGGACGGGGTGGATGCTTGGTGTCAAGGGGAGATGAGCAGAAAATAACATAGCATGCATGTGTTTATTCAGCCACTTTCACGCAAAGCCACAGGGTTGTAAAACACACGGGGAGCGAACTCTCAAAGGGGGCGAATTGTGCGATATGGCAGCTCTGTAAATCATAGAGGGGGAGGATGGGGGGAGGGGAGGGTGAGGGGGGGGGGGTTGTGCGTGAGATGGGGAGAGAGAGAGAGATGCAGAAAGTGTGAGAGAAAGAGAGAGAACCGCGATGAACGCGGTGAAGGAGGCTCAGCCAATTTCACCCCCACAGCTGCTAAAGGTCACAGGAGCAACTGTTGAAAGGTAGCTGATCTTCTTTCAGCGGAAAGAGAGAATGATAGAGAGAGAGAGAGAGAGAGAGAGAGAGCGAGAGAACCAACAAAAAAAACACAACATTTGACAGATGACAGTTGCCAGAAACCTCCCGAGTGCTAAACCTATGAGTAACAGAGGTCAGCACAGTTTGAGGGGAAACCCTCTTTATTATCACAGTGTGTGTCATTATTTACAAACCAAATTCAACTTTATAAAAAAATAAAAATAAATAAAACATCTTAAAAATGACAAAATATGTCTCAATTTATGTTAAGTAGCTGTTTTAAGGTGCTTTTGATCATAAGCCAATGATCTTCCTCGGCAAATGGAGTTTGCTAAGTTGAACTTAAATTTTTTCTTAAATACTTAAATAGAAAAATTTCCTCCTGCTGGTCGAGATCGTGTTATATGATGAAAAAAACTGCTGTTTCCTAATGGAAAGAACCTGCTAGTACTTTAAGGACCAACTTAACTAAGTGAGCTGAGCGGTAGAAGGTGCACCAGGAAGTGGCATCGACCGACCGGTCTGCTGTTGTTTCCAAAGTCGAGACTGAACTTTGAAGCTTAAAACTTAATTAATACTGTTTGAAATAACAAAGTCGCAGTGACAAAATAAATGGAGGAGCATGGATGAGATGGATGCAGCTTCCCGGCTTTCTTTTTGTTTTGTTTGGCACTGTGAGGAAGGTCAGCTGCTCCTGGGAACCCCCCTGGGAAGCTTGTGATTGGTTCGTGCAAAAACTTGAAAAAAATGACAATCCAACCCTTCCTCACTTTACAAGACACAAATAATTACAATGAATAACAGTAATATTGGAACAACGCCAAACTCAGTAGTGATCCCAACATGAACAAAGGCAGTAACACAAGGCACGACACACACTGTGGGTCTTCCTGCGCTCGTGCTTTGACATTTACAAATCCTCCTCAAAGGTGTCGGCCTTAAAATAAAATGACGTTTCTCTCGGCTCTCGGGAGCTGGTTTTTTTGTTGTTGTTGCTAAGCAGCTTGATCCATTTATATATTACAGTGCTAATGCCGAGTGCTCGATGCTTGATGATGGATGAGCTCCGCTCCTCCCAGCTCGCTGGTGTTTGATGAGTGATGTCTGGGTGGCTTTACACATCCTGTTTACCCGGTTTACCCTTTAGCCATGACCTCCATCCCCCCGCGGGGTCACGGGGGTCAAGCTCCGAGGTCGGCCCCACACTGATGGGCGCTTATCCTGCAGCGGCCCAGTGACTCAGGGTTTCACAGAGGACTTCTGTATGTGTGTGTGTGTGTGTGTGTGTGTGTGTGTGTGTGTGACTGTGTCTGTGTGTGAGGCCTGAATAAGATATCAAAGGTCCTCTTCACAGCCTCGCAGCTGCATAAATATCCATCAGGTAATGTGTCCAACAGAGGGCCATTCTTCTCTTTCAACCGTGCAGGGAATAAACACAAATAGACAAAAGACAACAAGGTCCCTGGTCTCGCAGAGGAAGAAGAAGACCTGCGAGGCCGAGCTCGGATGTTTATGTCCCGACCTGAAGAAAATAGGCGTCTTCAGTGTGTGCTCGCTCGCACAGATGGGGCTCTGCGTCAGAGCCAAGAGGTCGGCCGTGGGCCTCGCTTTAGGGCCGGCTAGCTGTTTCCCACCGTTTCCGGTCTTTGCGCTAAGCTAGGCTAACCGCTAAGCTACGCTAACCGCCTGCCGCGTGCAGCTTCACCCCTCGGCACACAGGTGTGAGAGCGGTATCCGTCTACTCGGCAAGGAAGCTCATCAAAGTATTTTTATGAAAAATGTCAAACTATTTAAGTGTTTAGTTGATTAGCAAAAGGAAACAACGATCCCATCAAAGTGGGACCATCTTTACATTCATTTCTACTTCTTTGAGAAAACACCTTTTTTTATTTGTCAGTGATGTTGAACCAACGTATGAAAGTACAAGCACACACACACACACACACAACAACACGTACATACTGTGAACTTTCATAATCACAAGAGGCTATACTCTCGTGCAGCGCGACATTCTGGAATATTTTCCGTTACGCGCGCGTGTGTGTGTGTGTGTGTGTGTGTGTGTGTGTGTGTGTGTGTGTGTGTGTGTGTGTGTGTGTGTGTGTGTGTGCATGCATGTGTGTGTGTGTGCATGTGAAAGTATTTTTAAGTGAAGGAAGGATACAGCTGAGCGTGACTTATCTTAGATCACACAACGACGTGTGAAACCCCAACTCTGCGGAACTCCTCTGGATCCCAGAGCCACAGGGTTTCAGTTTGCGGTGGCAGCTGAGCCTCTCTCTCTCTCTCTCTCTCTCTCTCTCTCTCTCTCTCTCTCTCTCTCTCTCTGTTCTCCTCTCTAAAGGCAGTTACATCCACAGACGGCAAGCTTGCAGAAAGCACACAGATAAGTGTGGAGGCTGAGGCCGCTGCAGTCAGAAATAGGCAGCGACTTCTCAGAAGAGGCTCTTGGTAGTTGCAGTATGACTGGAAAGCCGTGACAATTTATTTTTGTGCTCATATAGTATCCAGTAACATGTGAAGCTGTTCCAGCACACAGTCAGAAAAGAACAGAGTCGGTATGAGAGTCTGTTGGGTGCACCTGCAATATTCCCTGTAAATATGTCAACTCCCTCACTTGTGGTTTGTTTTGTTTGCGTCTCCGCTAACTGACAAACGAAGGAGAAACCGTCCCACCAAGGCAGCATGCAAAGGGTTTCTTTCTCTTTCTCACCATTCTTTTATTTTTATTTTTCAATAAATAAATAATAAATACAATTAGAAAAAAAAAAAAAAACCGTTCACACTGATAAGGCTTTTTATTCCTTCATTTTCTTATTCACATATTTCATGAAATGTTTAATGAATTTGATCCGATTCACAAGTTCAAAACGCCTCAAAAGGTCACACAAAGGTCGTCCTTCGTTACCGCGAACACGAGCAACGCAGTAAATGTCAGGGATGAAAAACCAAAGCTCTCTTTAGGTTACAAAAATAACCTTGGCGCAAAGCGACGTGTCTAAGTCTCACAGTCGTCCTCACTAGAGACGTCAACTGCGATACCTGAACCTGCTGAGGCCGAGTGGTGTGTTAAAAACAAAAGGTTTGAACCCAGTGAAACATGCACAGATATATGTAGATGATGAATGCCGTATAACTTTATTTTATCTTTTTAAATATTAGCCCAAAGAGCAGCTTTCACTCGATGTTATTGAAAGGGACTCATGGAGAACAACCTGACGTACTCATTTTGTTTTTTATTTATTTATTACCTAAAAAAAGAAAATGTTCTATCATAAGTCACACTGAAATGTATTACTTAAGAAAAAAATATTTTTTTCCCCATTTTTTTTTCCTTCCTCCTTTTTAAATCAGAAACATGTTTTGGGAGAATTAAATGAGAACAGTTCTCTTTGTGTTGTCCACATATTTTGGTTCTTTCTCGATCCCAATCTGCCTTTGCCTCTTTTCGATTATTAACACTTAACATTCACATTTTCGTCCATATCTGTGTTGAAATTCCATTCCAGAGGCGATCAATGCCAAAAGAAAGTAGCTTTTAGTGGTTAAAAGTGATCGTGGCGCCCGACATCCCACCGGGTTCAATAACAAAGTGACAGACGGTAACTTCCGAGACTTTTTGGGTTCGACTCCCCCGTATTTATCTGGTTCCTCTATCTACCTGCGTGGTTTCAGGGAAGGCACGTGACCCCTAGCTGATCGATGGGCTCCCATCGATTAACCCTAACCCTTCCACCTGGCTTCCCTTATCAAACTTGGCCGGCCCTGAGTCCGCCACAGGCCGCTGACGCAGAGGATGCGTGTTTGCGCGTGTGCAGAAAGGCCACTTGCGCGTGGGAGGCTTTCATTACCAGAACCGCGCCCGCAGAAAGAGGAAGGGGAGGCCGGGCATGAGAAGAAACATAAAAGGCCACGTGACGCGTTTCTAGTCCTTTTTGGCCGAAGTGTAAACAACACGAGGAACGCACGGCAATTACCGGCGATCTGAACCGGCGGACTAAACGCACCGTGTCCGTCTAAGTGGACCACGGAGTGCAGGCGCTGTGGTCTCTTGACATGCGGCCTCTTTCATGCTCAGCCCCACTCTCTCTTCCTCGAGCCCCGCTTCGTTACAAGTGCCGCAAATAAAAAAAAAATAAACACCTTTTTACTGTAAGTACATGTGTCAGGAAGCGGGGGCTTCACGTGAGGCTCAGCTCTCGCTCTCCTTCTACAATCTGCCACTTCACTTCCATATTCTGTCTCATCTTGAGCTGCTGCCCCCCCCCCCTCCTCCCTCCCTCTTTCAACCTCCCTCCACACACACTCCCGTGGTTCCTGGGTCTTTTCAGTCACATGTTGCAGGCTGAACTGCCGTATAGTTGGTTGTATAACTACATATAAGCTTCAGCATTCTTTGCAGATGTGCATTTATATTCCTGCATACAACAATATATTTGATTAGACTCAATATTGTTCCTCTTTGGCTTTCCATCCTGGTTTAGCACCCCCCCTCCCGGGCCTCTACCCAGTAGGCTCATAATAATCCAGTCCACCCCTCTGCCAGCCCCGAGATGGTTCAGTCCAATCATCAATTACATTAGCTTTTGATATAGAGCAGGGCGATATTTCACCGATGCAATTCCACGCGTCTCTCGTTTTTCATGCGCCACTCGTATCGCGTTGCCTCGTGAAATAGATTCTCACGTGAAATATTAGCCCGGAGAGCAGCTTTCACTCGATGTTATTGAATGGGACTCGTAATGAACACTCGTGGAGACAACCTGACGTACTCATTTTGTTTTTTATTTATTTATTACCTAAAAAAAGAAAATGTTCTATCACAAGTCACACTGAAATGTATTGCTTAAGAAAAAAAATATATTCATATATTTTTTCTTTTTTTTTTTTCTTCCTCCTTTTTAAAATCGGAAACATGTTTTGTTCCCGTTATATTCCACCAAAAAAAAAGAGAAAAAAAAAAAGTTTTTCCCGGACACGAGCATCAACTGCTATGTCCTTCTCCCCCGTTTAAAAAAAAAAGAAATGCACAAAGAAATACATAATTCACAGTTACCATTTTGGTTTCATAAATTAATACAGTCACACATGTGCTACACCGGTCTAGAGCTAGAACATTGTAAATTGTATTCTTGAATCCTGTTATTTTCAATAGTTGGCTACAAGAAAGAACAGGCAACTTAAATGACGTGATCAGAATTCCACCAACATACTGTTTTTTTTATTTTTTTAAATCCTCTCTGTAATGCTTTTGTCATCTTTTTTGTTTAGTTTCATCTTTTTGAGTTTCACACAAGTGAGGCACACACAGAGTATAGTTCATACATATACAAAAACAAAATTAAATAAAAATGTTGGGGAGGGGCAGGGGATGAATTGTCCGTTAATAAATGTTGAATCCAAGGAAACAGGAAGTGCATGTAGTCTGGAGTCCTCAGAGGACGTTTCTTATTCGGTTAACGGGCGTGACGCCGGCGTGCGGCCTTCTGCAGCTTGTTGGTGGGAGGGGCCGAGTTACGGGGGGACGTGAGATTTTTCGGACGACGGAGACCAACAAGCATGGCGACACAGTGAAGAAATGGGACAAAAAGGCAGTGTTTGAGGAACAACGGCAACTTTCCGAATCGCATTCGATTCACTCAAACGAGCTTTTTAACCCCTTAAAACCTCCCGTGGCTGCGAAATACTGCAGTCCTGCGTATCGCCCAATGAAAACAAGCTTTAAAAATCTGACACCGACACATTGAGGGCAACATTTTTAAGGCACAGAAGCCTTGACATAATAGAGACTCCACCAGCTAAAAGCACTAAACGACAGATGCCCAGTGTCCTCAGTGACAAAAAAACAATGGCGCCTTGATGACAACAAGTCCGACAACGATGCACACAGAAAGTTTTAAAAAACCCAAAAAACAACAAATAAAACACTTTCCCGCCCCCATTTGTCCCCAAGTGTCTCATTTTTTTTAGTGAAAGGTAAGGCCACTTAAAAAAAAAAAAAAAAAGATGAGGTTCACCAAAAAAAAGGTAATCTCTCACTGCAATCTCTGGGAGTGCAATTGTGGTCGGGGTGGTCGATGGATCGGGACGGACAGATGGAAGAAGAGACGGACCAGAGGCAGAACCGGAAGTCTGTTGGTTCCCTGCCGGAGAACGTACGTCCACGCGGGCCTCGGTTAGCGTTCGAGCTGGGAGGAGGAGGAAGGAGGAAGGGGGAGGCGGCTTAACAGCTTGTAGGGCTGTCTGGGTCCTTGAGAGTCACGGTGGGGGTGAAACCAGCGCTCCAGAGAGGGAGGGGGGAGGAGAGGGGGCTTTGCTCGTCATCATCATCATCTTCATTGACACACAACAGGAATGTTCAGTGCTGAGCAAGACGCGAGTCCACACTTAACTTCATCTGTTTCGGGGTATTGTTTTTTTTTTGCGTCGTAATACTTTTTAGCAGGACACTGTTGTTCTGACATTGAGGAATTAAAAAAAAAAAATGTACAAAAACCTAACCAACAAAAAGCAGCATTGTTTATTTTCTTCACAAATTCATGCATGTTGTTGACCTTCGCTCACACAGCCCCCCCCCCCCCCCCCCATCAATAGAAAAAAGATCAGTGTAATTATTCTGCATGCAAAGAAAAGTGTCACTTTGTCCCCGTTCGCATTTTTTCTTCTTCTTTTTCTTCCCAAGTCCCCAAGTGTAGCAGCAAAACTGTGAAAGGCCTAACCTGATATGTCAACGGATGTACTGGTGGAGGCACTAGATAAATGATGCTGGATCCCCCTCCCCCTTTTTTTTTTAGCCAATAAAAAAATAGTCATTCCGATGAGGACTTGTGAGGGAACGTCGAATTGGAGCGCTGAGCGGCTGATCTCTGAGAAACTACGGGGTCAACGGGGAGAAGACGACTTCGAGACATAAACGTGGGGTGTTACTAAATCAATGTACACTGAAGTCAAAACAGACACACACACACACACACACCCTCACAACCCAGCGGTCACATGTATGTACACAAAAACTAACGCACACCCTGGAGTCCACTCAGGCCCGTCGGACACGAGGTGGGCCGGATGCAATTTGACTTTTTCCGTAATCGTTCGTGTGATATCGTGAGCGAGTGATTGAATGCATTTGTTGTTTTTTGAAAACAGCAGATAGGAAGAGAAATAAAAAATAGATTTGTCTTCTTTTTTTTTCTCCTTTCACCCATATACATTTTAAAGATTTTAAAATCCTCTAAAGCACTTTCTGTTAATATTAATTCATTTTGTTTACTCATTAATCACTCCTATCGATATACCCTATGTCACTGAGGTTAATATCAATACTTCCATATTCATTTTTTCCCAGATTTCAGGCCCCGCCTCCTCGCCCTTGCACACTTTGACCAGCTGTTATGAATCAAGAAGAATGTGCAAATCAACAACTACTTTGAACTGTTATATGAAAACCTGAATGCTTTGTGAACAATGCTACATATTTTTTGTTGTTTATAAAATATAATAATATGTTTCAAAATGAAAAAAAAAAAGAAAAAAGAACGGTTTAACCACACCCCCCGTAACTCTGGTTGGTGAGTTGAGATCAATAAGAAATGCCCATTGGAATAATCCATTGTTCGACAGCCATTCCTGTGAACAGGAAACACGGAGGCCTCTGGTGCTGCCGCCCTGCCAGTACGTCCAGTGTGGATCTCTTCATTGCTGTGCAGTGCGCTTTAAAAAAAAAAAAAAAACACGTAGAAAAGAAAACACCACCACCTCCACCACCTCCACCACCACCCACTGAATCCTCAAGTTCAGGCATCGTCTCTGTAATCACGCCGTGAAAAGTCTTGTACACCGTCGACGTCCGACCAAATCCGAGCGTCAAAAAGAAAGTTTTTTTTTCCCGCAAGGTCAACTGCGAAAGGGGGGAAAAGGGAGGGGGGGGAGAAAGTCTGCCAGGAGTTGATTTCCGTGTCCTCCTTACAAATAAATCTCTACGCGAATCCCGAGCGATGCTTTTTGTTGTTGTTGTTGTTTTTTGTCGAAATCCGCGGGATCAGTCGCCGGGCTCCTCAGGCCATGACGTACTCGGACTTCAGGTCGGCCTTGACGTCGGGCTTCCAGACCGAGTCGTCGAAGTCCAGGTCCAGGGAGCCCTCGCTGGACAGGCTGCTGTTGCTGTTGCTGCGCCCGGCCTTGCGGTTCGGGAGCCACTGGTACGGGGCGCGCTGATCCCGCCGGGCCTTCCGGCGCAGGCGCTTCTGCTGCATCAGCAGCTGCAGGCGCTCCACCTTGCAGCGGGTCGCACGGTTCTCCGTCTGGCGAACGCGGTCACCTGGGCGGGCGAGAGAGAGAGAGAGAGAGAGAGAGAGAGGAGGGGGGGGGTTAGTGTGTGTCGGCAGAATTAACTAGAAACAAAAACAACAAACCGCCATTGAGAAGGTTGTCAATATGTGTCTTTGTGTTTTAGTGTGTGTGTGTGTGTGTGTGTGTGTGTCTCTCAAGGCTGTCAATATGTGTCTTTGTGTTTTAGTGTGTGTGTGTGTGTGTGTGTGTGTGTGTGTGTGTGTGTGTGTGTGTGTGTGTGTGTGTGTGTGTGTGTGTGTGTGTGTGTGTGTGTGTGTGTTTAGCAGCAGATGAAGCAACACAGCCTTGAGAGACACACACACACACACACACACACACCCCCCCCCCTCGGTGCCATTTCATCCCCTTATCTCCGAGTGGGGAGACCTTTGCAGACCGGGATCTCCTTGAGAACCAACAGCGAGGCCAGAAACGCACAAACGAGCCCGAGCCGGCAGGATGATTCCCTACGCTCCTGATGGTTGAGGTCCGGTGATCCCTACGCTCCTGATGGTTGAGGTCCGGTGATCCCTACGCTCCTGATTGCAGCCGACGTTCCTCGGTGCCGCTAAGTGCGTCACTAGCTGTTGATGCGCCTATGGGAGCGTCCGGCTCTCGGGGGACCGGCTCGCCGTCGCACCGAGTCGAGCCTAACTCCATTTCTGCGTATATATGTTCGGGGGACTTGGAAGGAAAAAGGGGGGGGAAAGGCAACCGCAATCTATTAGCCGGCTCCATTAGTATCTGTCTGGGAATTAAATAATTAAACAACGGGCTGGAATGTCAATAAACCGGAGAGCAGCAGCGGCCATCTCTGCCTCTGCTGCTCAACCAGAACACCCACGGACACGCACAAGGACCCGCATCCGAGTGCATCACGTATTCACACACACAAAATACGTACACAAATGTGTAGGCCCCGCGCACGTGTACACACACACACACACACACACACACACACACACACACACACACACACACGGCAGCAACAGCCGCAGTAGCTTTTAACGTGGATCGATGGCAAATTAAAAAGACCTATTGATTAAACCTTAGCTCTAGTGCAGCCATCCATCTCGGGGCCCAGGACAACGCTATTGGCTTTCAATAGAAAATGCAAGCGAATGGAAATTGTAAGCGGAGAGGGAGAGAGAGAGAGAGAGAGGGGGGGGGGGAGAAAGAGAGAGGGAGAAAGAGGGGGGAAGAGATGGAGAGATTGGGTTTTCTTCTGCTATTTTTTTCCCTTTATTCTGGCTGTAGCTTCCCTCTCTCAGCTCATTGACCCAACACCCCCTTCCTCCTTCCCCCTTCTCTCTCTCTCTCTCTAATCCCCCCCCACACACACACACACACACACACACTTCCACCCCTTTCACCCTGCAGCTCCTCCCTCCCCCAGCTCCTGCCCCATCTCTCCCCAGAGACAGCTAGGTCGGGCAGTGTGAAGAAGCAGGAGGCGAGAGGGGAGGAGGAGGAGGAGGGGGAGGAGGGGGGAGGAGGTTGCCGTTATGGGTTAAGGAATTCCTCCCCCAGGGGCGAGGGGGGGATGGAAAGAAAAGAAGGAGGAAGAGGGTGGAGGGTAAAGGATCAGCCGTAGGTGGCAGTTTTCCGAATCGATCGCCGCCCTCCTCCTCTGCTCCATCGGAATGAATCCCGGCCTCGGTGTGGGCTTAATTTACCCCTTTTCCCTTTTCCCCTCGTTTGCTTATCGGATCGAGCGGCCCTTTCCCTCCCGCTATAAATATCCACCGCCGCCCGGCCACGAGCACGCCGAACCGACCTGGATGCTGCAGAAAGGAAGCGAATACGGGGGAAGAGGAAACGGAGAAGAGAATACGGGGTTTTTCCACTTCCTGTCAGTGTGTCGTGCCCCCCGGTACAAACATGTGTGTGTGTGTGTGTGTGAGGGTAGCGTGTCATCTCTGGAGAACAGGGGGTATACCATAAGGAGGGGGGGGGGGTTCTCCTACATTAGAGCCATTGTTCCGCTGCCTCAGCTCCATGTGACATCCACAGGGCTTTGTTCCCTCTCCGGTCCTCCCTCTTCCCCCTGAGTCCCCAGCTCTTGCTAGCTACAAGCTAAGAGATGAAATAAAATAAAACAAACGCCCCTCAACGATGACGAAGCCAACGCATGCCGACATCGAGTCCACTCACTCCTCCATTTACTAACAGTTAGATCTACTTGGAGCGCGCACACACACACACACACACACACACACACACACACACACACACACACACACACACACACACACACACACACACACACACACACACACACACACACACACACACACACACACACACACACACACACACACACACACACACACACACACACACACACACACACACACACACACACACACACACACACACACACACACACACACACACACACAGGATGCAGAGACTAAGGTTTGATGTGAGCACAATAACCTTGGAGGACCCAGAGAGAGATGGGTAAGACACATAGGGAATATATGAGAGAGAGAGAGAGAAAAACGGGGAGAGAGAGAGAGAGAGACCCTGAGTGACACTGAAAAGACATCAGCTACCTGAGATCTAACAGAAGAGAGAGAGAGAGAGAGAGAGAGAGAGAGAGAGAGAGAGAGAGAGAGAGAGAGAGAGAGAGAAGGGGCGATCTATGAATAATCGATGCGTCTGTCAGTTTTCCTTGCCTTTGAGCCCAGCAACACAGCAAGGACTGAGATAGGGAGTATACGGGAGGGTGGGGGGGAGGAGGATGGATGGATGGAGGTAGAGAAGAAAAAAAAGGGGGAGGAGGAGGGCTGCAGTGTGCAGGACGCACGAGGAGATTAAAGGAGCTTCTCCTTTTATTGATTGTACAAAGATTGGCCTTCATTTGCAGTTGTTTGTTTGTTTGCCTTGATACGTCTTGTGATCTCACAGAGAGAACATTGTGTTTGCTCGGCATCAAGGCAACGGGGGGACGGAGGGGGGTGAGTGTGTGTGTGTGTGTGGGGGGGGTGAGATAGGAAATCACATTGCAGCAACGTCGCCCTTAATCTCCCCCACTGTCACTCTCTCAGGGTTCATCTCAATATTCAACGGCATGGCCGTAATAGTGTCAACAGGTCTAAACCTGGAAACCTGACCTTTTTGGGGGGGGAAAAGCAGAGAAGCAAAAAAAAAAACGGCCATAGAGTTAAACACCAGAAGAAGAAAAGAAAACTAATCAGACACAAACGGAAACAGCCAATCACACCAGAGCTAATATGAGCTCTCTTACAGTCAGTGAAAGGGTACCGGCGGGCCTGAAGGGACACAAGCTCCTCAATGACTTTTACACTTCATTTGCATTCTCTCTCTCTCTCTCTCTCTCTCCCTCTCTCTCCTTGTCGACAATGAAAGGGCACCTGATGTGCTTGGCTGGCTTCGCTAGATAGCTCTGCGCTGCGTCGCTCAGTTTTCCCGGGACCACGTGTGTGTGTGTGTGTGTGTGTGTGTGTTGTGTGTGTGTGTGTGTGTGTGTGTGTGTGTGTGTCGACTGCAGAGTAAAGCCGGTACAGGTCGAGGCTTAAACACAGGACTCAATGAGGTTAAGGCCGTAGGAGCTCCCCCCTCCCCCGCCCTGCCAGCACGAAGCTAACATGACCTGACAAACTGAAAGGGGACGTGCAGAGGGGAGGGTAAAAGGACGAGGAAGGCACACAAGGGATGCTTTGGGGGGGGGGGGGGAGCTAACGTTGCCCCTGCTTCGCCCCCTCTCTGCTGGACCGGGGCAGCTGCAGAGGGAGTGGGTGTAAAAGGCAGCCCTGTAATCCCACAATGCCTCAGCCTGGTGCCCTGTATGCAGCCCCCCGTCTCCGGCCCCCGCACAATGGGTTTGGCCGGGGCAGGGGGGCTGAAGGGGGGTCCACCCTACTCAGTGAAGGAATTTAGCTAACAATCAGCCTTCTAGGCCAACGCTAACCCCCCTCCCCCTCCCCCCTCAAACCCCTAAACGAGTCACGGGCGGACAAATCCCCCAGACTCAGCAAAAACTTTGCAACCAAAGCCATGAAACCCGGCAAGTCCAAGACTTAAAGCAGGCGTTTTGCGGGCCGTGTGTGTGTGTCTGTGTGTGTGTGTGTGTCTGTGTGTGTTTCCAAACTCTTTATTTGCGCTTGCCTTCTCCCCCTCGCACATGAACTGAAAAGGGTAAAGGCTCTCAGGAGACGGCCCAGCTATGTGACATTTTCAAGAGTCTGTTTCACTGCACGGACGCACACACGCCGACACACACACACACACACACACACACACACGTTGAGGCATATGAGAAGCGCGGGTTGTTCCTGAAGGCGGAGTTAAGCCGCGGTGTTAAGTCCAGTAAGTCGTCCATCAGGTGTCGGGCTGATAAGGCCGCCTCAGAGCGCTCAGTCACCGGCTTCCTCGGGAACGGGCGGCAACGCCGGCTCGTCTGATTGGACGCTCGCCGCGAACAGGAAGTCGGGAGGAAAGGTCATGAGAGGCCATTCTCTTCCCTTTTGACTTGGCCGTTGGTTAATCATTGGGCGGCCGGTCGACTGACGGACAGGATATAGACACCCGTCAGATGAATGGAGGCACAGTGTTGTGGTTTTGCCATCCTCCCCCCTCTTCCTCCTCGTCATCCTCTCACTGCCACTCTACTTCACAAAAGCAAATTCTTTTCAGAGCAGTGTTTCGGAATAAATCTATTAAAAAGGCCAAATGAAGCACAGGCGGCGTATTGATGCACAACGCAGACGTGGAAAGAGAGGGAAGAAGTCGGGGAGATGGGTTTTACAGACGAGGCTGTTTTTGGACAGCAAATGGATGAAGCCCCCCCCCCCCCGGATGAGTGTAGACGAAGAGAGACATGACAAGAGTGGGAGGCAAAAGGGGGGAGGGGGGTGTTTTAGGTCTTCCCTGAGTTAAGAAAATAAGCCCGTGTTATTCCAACTGTTCACCGGACACTTGTAAAAGGGACGCAGAGCATCCCCCGCCCCCGAAGGTCGTAAAACACGGGGCGAGGCCGACAGCGGCGCTCGCCCTCGAGACAAAAAGGGACGACGTTAAAAACACAGATCGCCGGACCCTCCCAAGCCGGAGCGTTCAACATTCAACAAACGGTCACCGGCGAGCTCGATTTCCCCCCGACGGGAGATAAGGAGGCGGCCGAAGGACAATGGTCTAACCGCACCACGCCGGCTGAATGTTATCGCCTCTGGACATCTGTCTGACACTCTGAGGCCTGTGTCTGCAAGGGGGGAGGAGTTTTCTTTTTTCACATACATACATACATACATACATACATACATACATACATACATACATACATACATACATACATACATACATACATACATACATACATACATACATACATACATACATACATACATACATACATACATACATACATACATACATACATACATACATACATACATACATACATACATACATACATACATACATACATACATACATACATACATACATACATACATACATACATACATACATACATACATACGCCCAAAACTCCAAACGGCATCATCCGACCTCGAGCACCTGTGGCGGCAGGGGGTGTGCCCACACAAGCCCCGCCCCTTCTTTAAAAAAAAGGAGGCAGGTGAAATCACCCAGAGACTAAGCTAATCTAAACATAGCCCGGGCCCGGCCCAGGCTTGGAGCCTATCTCCCTGGCACACAGAAACAAAGCCACCGGCTGCACCGACAAGCGAAGCCTGACTGAACAGGTTTGGAGAAGCTTGTGTTGCGTTAATAAAGAGAAGCCCTCCCCCACCCACCTCCTCCCCCCCCTCCTGCTCTGCCTCAAAACCCAGGAGACAGATACAGACATACGACTGCTTTTGTTCTTTAATCTGACTGTTATGTTCCCGCTTTGACGGCATTTAAATAAAAAAATTAAAAAAGATCAAAATAGCTGCTCGAACGAGGCAGTGGAGCAAAAATAATCCCAACAGAAGCGATGGCTCATGGTGACGTGCAACGAGAACAAGAGACAGTCGACACACAGATGACAATTAATTCTTTGGTACGTTACAATGCAAGAGCCCAGTGAAATGACAGGTTCTAGATTGCAGTCATTTCTCAAAACACACACACACACACACACACACACACACACACACACACACACACACTCTCTCTCTCTCTCTCTCGACTGCGGAAACATCTGCCTCGAGGGATGCACAATGGCCGTTTTGTTCCTCGCGTGCCTGCACGAGCAGGGAGTCACTCACCGGAGGGTTTGCACATGCGGATCTGGCTCTGCACCAGCGGGTGGAGGGTCGGCGGGGGGCTGATCGGGACGCTGGCGGGCACGGAGGTAGCTTTGGCCGAGAGGCCCGTCGTGCCGGCGACTTGGGGCGAGGGCGGCGGCGAGTGGGACGGGGAAGCCGGGGAGCCGCACTGGGTCTGGTAGCGGAGCTGGGTGAGGGACGGCGGGCATGCCCTGGTAGTGGCGCGTGGCGCTCAGGAGGTCGTTGAGGATCTGCAGGATGGTGCCGATGTCGCGTCTGGGACGCCCGGTGCTGTCCTGACAGTTGGGTGCAAAGTGCCTG
The DNA here is from genome assembly GCA_023566465.1 of Cottus gobio. Taxonomy (NCBI): domain Eukaryota; kingdom Metazoa; phylum Chordata; class Actinopteri; order Perciformes; family Cottidae; genus Cottus; species Cottus gobio. Next base: position 4,959,613 of record CM042217.1, read on the forward strand.
AGGGAGGGAGGAAGGTAGGGCGTTACACGAGATGTCTACCAGTTTTAAGGTCAATCCTGCAGACACATGAGACCAGACGGAGGAGAATGTGTTTTTATCTGATTGAAAACATGAGGTTTCCAGGCTGGATCTCACTGCCCGGAGCAGCGAAGCATCTTAAAGACGCAGCTCGCGTCCTCTCACCTGAAAAGGTCCCTGAGAAGACTCGGGGTGCGTGGTTGACGAAGCTCTCAATGATGGCTCCGGGTTTACGGGAGCGTGTCGAGGGACTGCTAGCGCCGCTGGGGCTGCTGGGACTGCTGGGGCTGCTTGGACTGGTGGGGCTGCTGGGACTGGTGGCACTGGTGGGGCTGTTAGGGCTGGTGGGGCTGGTGGGGCTGCAGTTAGCCTGGAGGAGAAACAATAAAATAGCATAATGAGTCTTTGGGGCCATGGTGAAACACATCTGTACACTCATCACATCCCATATCGAGATTTAAATTCTAACATTGTGCAGCCCTACCCTACACACACACACACTGTATATGACGTGAGCTCTGTCTTGAGGACACGTTTCAGAGTCTGTCGGTGACCTTTACGTCAGGGTGTGGTAAACACTTTGAGAGATCGAGCAGGAGACTCAAGCTTTCTGCTGCCACCCTCTAGCTGCCGAGGACATCCTGTTACCTCCAGACGTAGCCGCCCTGTTTCTTGACCTCAGCTTAAACTTGGATCCCTCAACTGACACCTGAAAGTGAAATGGAAACCTACGGGCGAAGGCCCCCGTGTTTGTGTGCGTTACGCATGCGAAAGCCTAATGAGGAATAAGCCGTTTCCCAAACGGGGCCCGTCGTTCCTGTTATTCTTGTTGTGAACCGTCTCCGACATCTGGTTCCCGTTCGCTCCCCACAGGCTGCGGCTCGGGGAGGTGGAGAAAGTAGAAGATTTGCTCGGTGGAGACGAGCGAGTGGGGGGTTTGCCGTTATCCCAAGTTAAGTAAACGGCTGTAAAAGGTTAATGATGAATGGCTGACAGCCCGGAGGTTAATGATCAGTCTTCACATGGAATGAAAACAACTGATTCATAAAAGTTGCCTCTCTCTGAACCCCCTCTCATCAAGCACAGACGTGGTCACAGGGATGCCGTGCCCGTGTGTGTGTGTGTGTGTGTGTGTGTGTGTGTGTGTGTTGGCTTGTTTGCCTGTATTTGGGAAGCACACGGCACTCCCGTGATGACTAAGTGCTCTGTGGTTTGGAAGCGCACAAACCTTCTTCAGACCGGAGTAAACCACGGGACGGCCCTCGCGCTGCTGGGATATCCCACTAATCAACTTAAAGAGGAGGACGATTACGTTGCGTTCGAGGCCACGCGGGTCAAACGGCCAAAAAAAGCCCTTCACCTCCATTGTTCATTCACGAGAGGCCCCGAGTGCCTTCGGTGCCACATTATTCAGGACAGCGCATCTTTGAGACTTACTTCGGGGCAGAGGACCGGGGCTACGGGGCTGGCCTGGCCCGCGTCGTGGCCGGGCTGGCTTGAGGAAGGCTGGTGGTAGTGATGGAGGTGATGGTGCTGAGTGGCCGGAGAGCGGAAGAGACCTCCGGGGACGCTGGGCGGGTGAGGGGAGTGGGGCGGCGGGGTGGGGGGGCTACAGTGAGCGGAGGAGGGCGTCTGGTGGTACATCGGGGGGAGCGGCTGGTGGTGCATGGAGGGCAGCGGGAAGGAGGGGGAGCCCGGCGGGGAGGGAGGGACCAGGTGAGGCTGGTGGCTGTGTGCATGATGGGGTTGTTGTTGTTGTTGTTGTTGGTGGTGGGAGTGCGGGTGGGGGTGAGGGTGAGGGTGGGGGACGCGGGCGGGCTGCCCCGCCCCCGCCGGGGTCTCGGCGCTGCCCCGGGTGATGAGGTGTCGGTGCTGCAGCTGGGGGCCGCCGGACTGCTGCGCCGCCAGCTGCAGCTGGACGAACATCATGTGGTCGCCGACGCGCAGGGCAAGGGTGAGGGGGGAGCGGCCGGACAGGAAGTCACTGACCTGCAGGCGGGGGAGAGAGAGAAAAGGAAGGAGAATTTAAGAAACCAGCTTTTAAAAAAAAAACACAACAACAACAAGAAAACATGATTTACTGGCGCAGAGGTTTCAGGAACTCTGCATCCACTTTACGGGCAGAACCAGAAACTCCCCCACGCGTATCGACTTCCTCCTTTTGTAAATGAACAGTCTGCACACAACAGGGCTTTGAGCGCCCCCGTCTCACGGAGACACAGACGCACCACATTAGCCCATCATGCGATCAATCACTCCTCTGTAACGCTGGCCTATTTACATCTGCTGGGGGAGCCGCGGATGAGGAGACCCATTGGAAAAACGCACACAAATAAGCGCCCACTCCCGCTCGCCTCCCACCGCCTGGCCCCTCCCCCTCTGAGTCAGCAGTGTCGCTCGGCTCAGAGAGACAGAGGCCACCCTTCTGTCTGGCCCGGGGCCTGAAGAAATCAGTCCCACGGCCAGGAAACACACCCCGGCCGCCTCTCCAAGACACAGAATGGACGATTGTCCGCGGCGGATCTGGAAGGGATGGAAGGGATGCCCTTTTTAGGAGCGCTGGCAGCGGCTGATAGGAGCCGAGTGTGGCGGAGGCCTTCGCTGTCCCCGCCCGTGGCCCGGATGGAGAGAGAGAGACACACACGCATACACACATGCGCACACACACACACACACGCATACACGATAGCGGCGTTGCCATGACTTGGCCAGCGGAAACAACAAAAGTCCTCTTGTGTCCGCCCTCCTGCGGTGCCGTTGCTGCGGGATTTCTCCACTCTGTCGCTGAAGTTTAAGCATGTTTCATAAGCGTGCACGTGAGCGTGCATGCTTATTTCACTCCGCCGGTCAGAAAAGCCTCGGTCGGGTCTTGTGATAATGACATCTCAGGTTCTCCCCAAATAGAAGCAAACACAAACAACCGGTGAATACAAAGAAGTAACCCCGTACTGTGTGTGTGTGTGTGTGTGTGTGTGTGTGTGTGTGTGTGTGTGTGTGTGTGTGTGTGTGTGTGTGTGTGTGTGCTACACAAGGGGAGGAGAGTGCACAAAGAGGACGGGAGTGAAAGAGTGATGACAAAGCAGAGAAAACAAGTAATGGAGGCGTACAAACAAAGACGGCAAAAGGAGAGCAGAGGCCTCACTCCCCCTCTCCCCCCCCCCCCCCCCCAAAAAAAAAGACCCTGCAGCCTTTTGGAGTGTGCTCGTGAGATGGGGGAGCCCCGTAGTTAACCCTGCGAATCACTTTTTCCTTCTCTTCTGCTTATTTATTTCTCTATCGACCGCCGCCTCTCTGTTGCCAGGGTGACCTTTGCACATCGGTATTGACACGGTGTGGAAAAAGAGAGGCGGAGAGGAGAGGAAGGGGGGGGGGGGGGGGGCTTGGGAAGCGAGGAGGAGAACAGGAGGTGCTACCTGAGATGACTTGAGGAAACTCCTGTGTATTAAAGGTCACCTGCGCGACGAGATATGTGCGTCAGAGTGTGTGTGTGTGTGTGCGTGTGTGTGTGTGTGTGTGTTTGAGACGATCAACCCAGTGTTTGGTTAAAGGGAGGAAGATACGGAGCAAAGAACCGCCCCCGGGAAGCGAGCGCCTGTTTGATTACGGTACCGGTCAGACCTCCGATCCTGAATCCACATCAGACTGGAGGTAACCCGCCGGGCCGGGGTTTGGACAAATATTTACAAAAATTATATTACGGTCGGGTTTGGCCCACTTGACGAGGCGCTTCAGGTTCTTTTTGGCATACGAATGATAGAACTACGGTCTGTTTTGGGCTACTTTGTTTCAAAAACGATGATGATGCCGGTACCCTTAAAGTGAGACCGATAGCAATAGAGTTCTTCATCCGATTGGATGCTTTCCCTCCATCCAAGATGCCACCTAACGTAGAGTCTGAACCGGGCCTCGGCTGCGGGTGAGAGAAAGTGAGACGGGAAAAAGGCCGCCAGTGAGCGACAGCAGGAGAAACCGAGAGGAGGCTTGATCGCCCTCCTAATGACGGCTGTGGATTATTCAAAACCACCGAGATGAGATTCATGTCCTCCCACGGAGGCCCCCAAACGCCACATGGCAGCCTACAAATTAGCCGGCGAGAGGAGCAAGCTGTCCCACGGCCGTCTGTGGTGGTTTGTTATGGTGGATGGGGGGGGGGGGGGAGGGGGAAGGGGGGGCTTTTGCTGTGTTTAAAGGCCGACGGAGGGAAACCAGCCCTCCATTGTTCCCGTTCTGACGCAGCAGCGGCGGCATGCAAAGAGCAGAGCGGCTCATGCCTGAAGAGCAACACGCGCCGGGCGGTTGAACCCCCGAAACGTGACGGGGGTCTCCCGCAGCCGGCGCCGTCCACCATTTTGTTTTAGTTGTCGGAGGTGGGATTTGGTTTACCGGGCGGGCTTTGGTAGCTGTGCTATGTGATGGGGGAGGAAAAAGAGGGGGGAGGGTGGCATGAGAGAGGAGAAAGGATGGCGATGGTGATGGGGGTGGGGTGTCAGAGTGGTGGTGGGTGATGAAATATTCAGTGAGAGCGTGCCTCTGGCTCCTTCCCTCTTTTTTTTTTTTCCTCCCTCTTTCGACATCTCTGGCTGACAGTTTTATTTATTGGGGTCCCCGTGGTTCAAGGAACTCATTTGCAGTCGCTCTTCCTTTGCACACCAAGCAAACTAAGGGAGGCAGATAAGGAGTGAGGCGGGAGGAGAGGGGGGAGAAGAGGGGAGGGGAGGAGGGAAAAGATGGAGAGCGCTGGCAGCAGCCGACATTCATGAACAATTGAGCAGCTTTTTGTGCCGGAGCGAAGAGGATCGAGGATCGGAGGGCGGGACAGGAGGGCGGAGAGGAGGAAGACGTTCTGTTTTTGGTTTTTTTCCCAACCGGCAGCGGTGGACTCCTCGCCAGGTGAGGAGTGCGGCTCGCGAACCTCTTCATTAACCCGCCTATCGACCTCGGCGGGTTTGATCGCAGCGGGACGCGATTGATGGCCCCTGAGCAGACGAACGCCGGCTAAAGATGCCATGACAGCCCCTCAAAAGAGAGAAATAAATCAATGACTCGCATCGTGCCACAAATCCTAAAAGCAGCCGGGGGGGCGGCTCTTCAAAAGACCCCATTAGAAAGATACGGCGTCTGTAATATTGCCTGATAAGAAACAAGGGGGATGGGGGGGGGGTGGCCGGGTGAATGGAGAGGAATCAGAAAGGCAAAGTTCAGGACGATCGGGATTCCCGAGATACCGCCGACGGTGCCAACTACTGACCGGCTACGCCGAGCCGCCTCACGCAGCCAGCAACAAGTTCAAGGCGAGGATCCTCCTCCTCAATAGCTGGGTTCCTGCGTTTGGTGGCGAGGAGCATCCCTCTTAAGCCTAATTGACTTCATTAGGGCTCGGTGGCGGCCGTCAGACGTGACATTCCCGGCCTCCGGCCTCCCACGCAGCTTAAAATCATCGGCAGAGCTCAGCGGCGCCGGGGGAACGGAAAAAAACGACGGCCACGACTCCAAACGCGGAGAAATGAGACTCCACCCTGGCCGCGGAGCGCACACAAATACGGACGTTAAAAATGGACACACACACACACAAAATAGGACAATGAAATCTGCTGCAAAATCCATGCATCCCTTGATTGCCCCACAGCACACCATGATGCCCCGCCCCCTTCCCACTGTGCTTTTACGCATCACAATGGGGATCACACAGGTGCAGAAGTACTGCGTGATCAGCTTATTAATGCGACGTTCAAGGCCGTTTTTTTTTGTTTTTTTAAAACAGACCTTTAGATCAGCATTGTCTTCTGTTCCACGCACGATTTGATTCACACGTCCCGCGGCAAAATTAATTTGTGTCGCGTTCATTTAGGTGGCAACAAAACAAATTAGCATGCTAAAGGAGCAAAGGCTCTCTTGTACCGCAAATGAAGAGCCTCGCTTTCAGAGGACAGAGGGAGCTACAACAACAAAAAAGGAGGAGGATCCTCTCATATTGACCAACAAACGGACTCGAGTCATTTTTCAATTCCTGGCTCCCAAATTCTCAATACAATTACTCGCCAATGATTTCCAGTGGAGTCAATCCTGCTGATTAACTAGCATCTAGATGAGGTGTTCTACAGGACTGGGAAAAAAGAAACGTATTGACCATCGGCATTGAGCGGACGGACACACACACACGCACACGCACACGCACACGCACACGCACACGCACCTTCCACCAGGACAAATTCCTTGAATGTGAAAACAAACATGGCAATAAATGGTATCGTTGCCAGAGGAAGAAGAGGAGGATGAGGAAGAAAGAGGAGAGGATGAGGATAGGGAGTGCTCGTCGGTGGGAGCAAGAAAAGTAGAGCAGACACGCAACCCCACAATTCCACGGGGGAGACGATGGAATGGCAACACCCAGGCTCCCCCCCCCCCCCCCCCCCCCCAAAAAAAAAAAATATAAAAAATAAATCTGTGTTGGTGTTTGAGGCCGAATTTGTCAATCAGCCGCCCGCTGAGCCTCGCTCCAGCCGGAGATTGATTCAGAGGAACCGGCGTGCACTGGACTGGGTGTAGCTGACGCCTATGAATGTGTGGAGGATGAAAGGGGATGCTGGGACTTAAAGAGCGGCCCTCAATCATTGTGGTGGGTTGGAGGGCTCGTCAGCTGGGCAGGTTTGCTGCTCGTGCTTTAAGACAGGAACAAAGAGGTGGCTGCTTGGGGGAAGGGCAGCGTGAGGGGGGAAGGGGGGGAGAGATGCCTGGATGGCTTTTATTCTAACATCAATGTGCATCAATGAGCAAATAGTCCCTGTGTGCTGAGAGGGACACATAATCCTTCTCTTTCTGTCAAATACCAAGATCAATAGATGGAGCGCTGATGTCACCGTCTGCACATGCCCAGGAAAGAAGAAGAAAAAAAAAAGAATCATTTCCTCTTCCACTGCTTGTCTTGCAGAGTGTACGTTCATTTTACTACTGGGATCAGACATTTTCTCATTCTCTGAACTCAATCCTCTTAAATATATCCTTTCAATGCTGGTGTGTGTGTGTGTGTGTGTGTGTGTGTGTGTGTGTGTGTGTGTGTGTGTGTGTGTGTGTGCGTGCATGACTGCACATGTGAGCTGAACACACACAACCTCTATTTAGCAGCCAGAAGGAGAAGAGAGTAGCACAGGCAACTGTATATTTTGATGGGCCGTTGCGAGGCAGTGGCTTAATACAGCTTAGATGTCATGCAAAAAAAAAAAAAAAGTCTATGGCGATGCCAGAGGAGGAATTAAGGCAGCCCAGGATCGTCCTCGCTAAAGAAGCCAGCTCATCACGGACAAACCGAGGCAGCAGCCAGCCGGACGTGCAGACCGCAGCACATTTAAATTGCCGGGCCCTGAGAGGGCTGTTAGGCAGAAACAAGAGAGGGGGATGGAGGGAAAAGGGGGGAGGTGGAGATGGAGCGAAGGAAAAATCCCATTCCTATAATTGCCGGAGCTCCATTTCCATAAAACCTTCTTCTTCTTTTTTATCCAACTCGCTCCACAAAAGTCTGAAACAACCCTGGAAGCGGTCTAGGAAGCTAGCTTGCGGCTAGCACGCGGCTAGCTGTGAAACCACTCCCCCAGACTACCGATGTAGTAGTTCCATGAATAAAAGCACTTCCTGGTAAAAAAAACAAACACCCGATCTGGAAAGCGAGACCTCGGGGGGGGGGTGGGGCCGGGGGGGGGTATAAGAGATCCCGGGGTCGACACCCGGTCCTCCAACGGCCTGCAGAGCGAGCAACCAGCCCGAGGCTATTTTTGGGTGTGCGGGCATATCAGTTATCATGTCAGACACTTTTAAGAGCTAAGTGCATTGATTGATTTTTGATAGCCCCGGAGTTCGGAGGTGGGGGGATGAGGGAGGAAATGAGGAAAAGCTTTTGTGTTCCTATTTTTCTAATCTTACTCAGATCCTTAATATCTCCGCAATCTATATCATTCCATTCCGCTTCATGGATTATAAAGAGGAATCAATTTCTCGGGATAAAAAACACACTAAAGCAGCTTTATGCCTTTATTTATTTTGTAACCTTTTTGCCCTGCTATCCGCCTCACGGTGCCCTTCTGTCGACGGCCGCTCCGGGATTACAATTAATAACACAGGAATATGAACGCAACAGTAATGTACGATAAGCAATTCTGAATAGTTTAAGACTTCATTCACAATGCTGACATTCAAATTTATTGTAATGACTTACAGAAAACATTGCGTGCAATAGTAGCCTACAACGGCCACCTTCTAATGTCTTGGGAAAAAAATTATAATTTGCAGCGCAAAATATTACACTTTCGTCCCAAATTAATGACGGTTATCTTTTTTTTTTTTAAACACTTTCGTTGCGGCCGTACAAAGAGAAATCTGCTCTTTGGTGAAAATGTCGGCCGCTCATTGGCCGACCCGGCAAAAGGCGTACCACAAACACACACACACACAAAAACAAGGGCAGGATTTCCACTAACAAAATCACCATCAGTGAATGAAGCCAAACAAACCACACTATCTCTTATCGGCCCACATTCGCAGATAAAATAAATAAATAATTAAAATCAGACTTAATGCACGCTTGTTTCTTCGGAGTGCATCACTCGCTCCGCCATCTTGTCCTGTTTTGACATCAACGACGCACTTACGCACATCTCAGTGTTGCCCAACGCCACAAAAGGAAGTGGGTCTGAGTCAGTCAGTCAGCTGCAGAGTGTTGCATACGTCACACCGCTGTGTGTGTGTGTGTGTGTGTGTGTGTGTGTGTGTGTGTGTGTGTGTGTGTGTGTGTGTGTGTGTGTGTGTGTGTGTGTGTGTGTGTGCAGCCTTATCACCTCGCCTCTCCTCTCTCCTCTCACGCTCCCAGCGCTGAGGACTCTCTGCCTCTCTCAGCTCTACTCTCACTATCGATCTTTTTTTTGGGGGGGGTTGAGTCACACTGACTCAACCCTGTATCTGAAGCGGGTCGGCCCACGGGGCCGTTTCACTGGAAGCCGGCAGGATCCGGGGCCCCGCTCGGGCTCCTGCGCCTCGCTCAGGCTTCCAGGAACCCTATGCTAATGCCGAGCGAGACGGCTGTCATCTGATGATCCAGCACTATGTGTATGAGTGAGTGAGACGACACTGCAGTCACAGCACACTTCCTGGAAACTTGCCTGTGCATGTGTGTGAGAACATACGTGTGTGTGTGTGTGTGAGAGAGAACGTCTGTGTGTGTGTGTGAGCATGAAACAAAAGAAACAGGAGGAGGAGTGGAGAGAGATTACAGATGAAGGTATAAACAGAAAGGTGGTGGTGAGTGTTATGTGCTGCTGGTCCTCTCAGCTCGCAAATAAGCCTTTCTTGTTTAGACACACACACACACACACACACACACGCACACGCACACGCACACGCACACGCACACGCACACGCACACGCACACGCACACACGTTACTAGGATACAGGGGGTGTTGCTGCTTATTATATCCCAACAGCTCGCGCTGGGTGTCGAGCTCGGCTCGGCTTGTTTAAGAGGCTGAGATTAGACAAGCAAAGAGGCTTGTGCAGCCTGCTCATCTCTTTCTACAACCTCCCATAACCACGCACAACCCAAAAGCTCATGTATTTATATTGCAGCCGTGTTGCATTGCTGCATCAACAGTCTCTTACCTGGGTTTCCGTGAGACTCTCCAGGGCCTGCATTACTGACTGCTCGGGTCTTGATGCTTGAGACTGCAGGGAAAGGGAAAAAGAAAGATTTTTAACAAACTCAAAATGGTGAAAAATATAATAAATATGCAACAACAACAACAACAAAAGAAGAAAGAAAACTCATGTGTCGTTATCCGGACTGAAATCACAGCTCACCATTAATCCTGCTTCGACTGTTGGTACAAGTGTTAACTTGCTCCCATCGGAGATGCCGAGGTCCTGGAGTTTGCCTGAACTTAGTCGCCTGAAGGGTTAAAAGAGGAGGAGATAATTAGACCGTGCTGACAATATCTTCTCTCCTCCGACACACAAACAGCCCTCAGCGGGGGGGGGGGGGGGGGGCGGGGGGGGGGGGTTAGACAGAATTCAAAACTAGTTTGGAAAAGAGCCGTGGGTGAAAAGCTCCATGAAAGAGAAGTATTGATTGAGCTGTCATATTTCAATTTAGAGCACGGTGGAGCTTGACAAGCGCTCGCAGTGGATATGTGACGCCGCTCGCCTAAGTGGAGGTGAGCGCTTTCTTTTTAGGGGCTGCTCAAACGAGGGAGCAGAAACTCCAAAAGAGTATTTTTTTTTTTTTTTAATCACCATCGCAGCTCTCTTGGCTGCGACTCTGGAGGCCGTCGACACACATGAAGTACATCTTTAGTGTTGCAGGAGTGTCTCTCCCACCACCGCCTCTGTGAGGAAGTGGTCTGTTCCTGCCGGGTCACGATGCACTGAAGCCACACACACACACACACACACACACACACACACACACACACTCTCCCTCTCTGTGTGTGAAGGATGTTTCAAGACAGCCTGACCCAAATCTCACCCCATGCAGCCGAACAAAGGCCCCTCGGTGCCGACTTGCTGCAGGTCTCCGTGTTTGAGGAGCAGGAGGGGATTTAAAAAGGGTGTGGGGGGGGGGGGGGGTCCAGGTTTTAAAGGATGATGTGATTTATTGGGCGATTACAATGGGTGGGAGAGGAAGGGGGGGGGGGGGCGAAAAACAATGCTGATTGTTTGCATGCGCTGAACCCCCCCCATGCTCTATGTATTTATTTATTTTGCATAACACCACGTGCCCTTAAGTATACGTTACACCTCCACTATACCCTCATGAGTTATTCTGGCTATTAACATGAAACTCTTCCATTTACACCCAGGACACCTCCACCTTCCATCACACAGGGAAACTATGTATGTGGTGTGGGTCTTTGTCAGAAGCAGCACGGTAAATAAAACCAAGACGTTACTCATTAACGTTTCACAGGTTTGATTCCAGCAGCATTAGTAATTCCGCCAGGCTTCAGGATTTATAGCCGGAGACATGCATCAACCAGCCCTGCCGTTTTTTTTTGTTGTTTTTTTTTAAACGTACTGCACAGATGCATACTGCCCTTTAATGCGATTATTTCTCATAAATAGAAACGGCTGCATCACTTCTAGTAAACAAATGCCAGTTGGGCTCACTCACGTTTCTTTGTGCAGAAGAGCGAGCCTCTCTCTCGGCACTTTGAGCCGCTGCGACAGCCTCCTCTTCAGTCCGTCCACGGTCTCCTCCTGGGGCAGGGAGAGCTCGAAGCGTGTGCCGGTGGTGGAGTGGATGTACAGATTCATGGAGGGCTCCGTCGGGACGGCCTCACAGGACGAAGCCCCGCGACTGGTGCAGCTCCGGGCGCTGGGGTGCTGGTCCATCCGATAACCTGTGGTTTAAGGGGACGGGGAGACCAAGCAGAGCCGGAGATGAAGAGGGGTGTTTTGGGGAGAGGAGAGGGGGGTGAGGACGGAGGGATGGCGAAGCGGATCCGTCGCTTCGGCTCGGCTGCCCGGGCCCTCGTTCAGAAAGACAGCATTCAGAGAGCCGTCTCTCTTTTTGGTTCACGCGCCCTCCGAGAGTCGGAATAAAACCCGGTCAGTCTCCTCTCCGGTCGATATCAGGAGAATATTCCCACAAGGAAAGTCAACTATACACACAAGGCTCGTCGCTCGACCTCTCTTTTGCTTTCCTTTCTTTTCTTTGTTGCCTTCTCCGACGTGCACGCGAGAGTCTTCCTGAATGCTACATAGATGGTCGAGTGCCAGGCAGAAGTATGTTGTCAGCAACCAAGAAAAATGCCACGGGCGCTTATGAACGCAGGCGGTTACCTTAAAAGACAAAACCAGGGGAGGTGCAATAATACAAAAATGTAAAAAAAAAAGAAGAAAAAATAATATAAATTCCTCTCGGTGTTTTGTGAGCTTCTGCAAGCTTTCGGTGAGAAAACACTCGGTCCGCGAGCTGCAAAGCCTCATACGGTTAGTGGAGAGAGAGAGAGAGAGAGAGAGAGAGAGATAGAGGAAGAGAGAGACAGAGAAAGAGAGAGAGGCTCTCCGCTGCGCTCTCGTACCCACGGCAGCTCCTGTGAAATATCGACAATGAACATTGTCCACAAAGTATCCCACTTCCAGCGTCGATAAAAAAAAATAATAATAAAGAAATACGCCCACAGCCCGGCCCGGCCAATCACAGGAGAGCTCCCTCAGAACGCTTGTTGACTTTAAGCCAATGGCGAGAAGGGATCCACACCCACGTGGAGGGCAGGCGATGTTTAGGCCATTCATAATAAATTACAGCACAGGACAAAAAAATATGAGGCCCGTAGCTCGGTAGTGGTGCCTAAACTGAGGTCCGTGGAGCTTTAAATAAATAAAAAATAAAAGCTCACTGGATTTAGTTGTTTACTAACTCGCTCACTATTAATTAGATTGTTTTCACGAAGTAAATCAATGAGAATAAACTGCTCAGCCGGCTTATTTATTTCATATTATCCCCATGTTTGATGGTTATTTATTTATTTGAAGAAATAACATTCATCATGAAAACAAATGCAACCCAGTGATCTGTACACTGGTTGATCAGCTGGTTCTGTTGTTGCATTGCAACCTCTCCAGCTGACCTCAGATATGCAGAAACTACTGAAGGTAGTGCAAATAGTACATCTGTCAGTGTGTTCTCTTCAGGAAGAACAACTCGTTATTAGGCTACAGGGCCAGAAGCACACATGCCTGTGTTTAAAAAGCAGATACTATACAGTATATATAAATATGAAAACATGTACACACGGTAGAAGTGCTGCACACGTTCATGTTTTCCAATAACGTGTCTGGTGAGACGACAAAACGAAACACAGCGAGGGACAGAGTGTAATCGTACCACATATTTAGTTATATTTACCATAAAGGCATCTCAATAAGTGAGTGAGTCGGGTCTTTAGACGCGACAAAGGAGATGCTCGGTCGCCACCCAGTGGCCAAAGAAGGAACTGTGCCAATCAGTTTACTTTGTGCACAATTAATTTCGGGCTTCACAGCAAACAGTCAGAAATATGACTTACATTATTATTATTTTGCTCTGAGCTCGAGCATAGAGTGAGCTTATTAAACTCGCAGCGTGGTTGTCACCATGGTTTATTAATATAAAGAAAAGGTCGTTATTGCGCTTCTACAACCGGCGACAGCAGCAACGACTTACTGCCTGATACTAATTATAATTTACAGTAACGGCGACATTCTCCTGTCGTCGATACCGGGCCTTATTAACTTAATCATGTCCGCGGCATTTACATGGAAGGTGGCTCATCCAAATCACTTGACAGCACCGCTTCCATCGATCCTGCGGTCGACTGCTTGTCTGCGGATCGATTTCTTAACTCACCGACACAATACGCCAAAACGGACAACATGTTCACATGACGGAAGGAAAAGTTTGGACTTGGATGTGAGAGAAAAATAAATAAAAATGCACTTACCAATTATTGTGGCGAGAACTTTAAAGCTTCGCGCGAACGTGCGTCGTGTTACAGTGTGTTCCCCCAGCTTTGGCATGTAAAATAAACCCAAGAGGCGATACAAAATACAAAAAAATTATAAAAAAAACTGAGATAAATCCAAACACCTGAATATCCACTCCAGACCTCCCGGTCCGTGAAGGCGCTGCGGTTACGTCCTGTGCGTTGTGAGCGCGCGCCGGTGTCTATTGAGAGCTCAGCACGAGAAGGTGAGACACCTCTTTAACCGACCCTTCTCGGATATGGGCGGAGCCTAGTGTTCTTGTTATGTCAGCATGTGATTTAAGGTGGCCTCGCTTTCTCTTACAGTAACCGCCTCCGGTGTCCAACCGTCGGGTCTAGGGAAAGAATGTGTGCCAAAAAGATACCTAAAACGGTGCCAGGGCGCGCGTGGGGTACTCAATGACGCTGGGAATCTATGTTAAGTAGTAAGGAAGCACCCAGCGGCCTTGTTTTCTGCCACCTTAACAAGCAGCTAATGAAGCGGACGCGAGGGGCGTCGCCACGTCTTTGACGACACAAGGCGCGTCACCGGGCAACAGAGCAGGTAAACAGGCTCCATGGAGACGGGGCCACGTCCGACCGATAAACAACAACTTCTCTGGCACGATTTGTGTGTCCGTGTTCGGGAAACTGCGCCTCGGATGGCCGTGTTTTGTGGGCAATTGTCCAAAACATTGGTAAAATCACTTGTTTTGGCTTTCAACTTCCTTTTTATGCAACATAAATAAGTATTTTGAAAGTGAAAGTAGAGATGGACCTTAATGTTGAATATACTCCATGACAAGTGACAGCAATCAATAATTTAATACTAAGTATTGTAAGTTCAATATATTATTATTAATGATACTCTGATCATATAATACTATAATAAACATATTTTGTAATGTGTTACCATCTGTGCAGTATAATATAATGCATAAGCATTCATAATGATTGTATACAATAATACATTATAAAGCACTTTATAATGACTTTTTTCAGGTCAATCACTGACATTTTAGATGTCAATATTTTATTTTGGTGTTTACATTACTTGAAGCAGTGAACTCTACAATCAATTATAATGTATTGTTACGCTCTCCCCTAAACTGCAGCGTTGAACAGGGACATCTTAACTCTGTTCATTACAGTATTATATCAGGGATTAATAATGCATACAAAAATATGATGATGTATTTTAATTATGGGAAGTATGAGCCTTGCAACAACAACCAACAATGTCAGGGAGTGTCAAACAATGAGTGTTGTAATACTTGACCTTATAAGTCATTATAAAATGCATTATGATGATCGGCGTAACTCATTATGATTTATTGTGGCTGCGCACACCGATAATTATACAGCGCTGTTGGCCCATCGCTGCGCATTAATCGCATGTTTTGAATGCATCGCGGACGCGGGCGTCACAGAAAGTGTTACCGTCGCCTCCTTGTCACTCAGATATGTGATAATCATCGACATGCGGTTCACCTCAAGGACAGAGGAGCGATGTTGTGCAACGCACGCCGCTGCCGCCACGCGCACGCGCCACGTCCAGAACCGCCCTCTCCTCCAAAGCCTCGGGACCGGCACGGACTCTCTGTCTTGACTAGAAACACACACACACAAACACACGATGTGCAGTGGACGCTGTGCCCTAGCAGCGATTTATTACACTGTCTGAGAACTGAATCATCCTCGTGCATGTGTGCGTGTGCACGTGAGATATAGAGAAAGCAGAGTGTGTTCAGAAGCAACATCTCCCAGAGACTCGTGTGAGCAGACAAAGGTCCCCATCTTTGCCCAGCACCAACATTCTCCCTCCCTCTCCCTCTCCCTCCCCCTCTCTCTCTCTCTGGGGGAGATGCTGACTCATTTGAACAAAGTGAAAATTGGTTAAACTCCCTCCTGCTTGCAACACAACCCTTTGTTAGGAGTCAAAACTCTTTGAATGATCTCGCTCCGTGTTGCTCGTTTTGACGCTTGTCGTGCAGGCAGGAGTGCATTACAAGACCCTGTGTGTGTGTGTGTGTGTGTGTGTGTGTGTGTGTGTGTGCAGGTTTCAGTGGAGAGCGGAAGCTAATGTGCATTGATGTTTGTCACTCCGGCCCCGCCTCTTCCTGCAGCCGTGAGGCGGCTCGGCTGCGCCTGTCAGCAGCTCCGGCTGTCAGCGGGTTCGGGTCGTGCAGAACACTCTGACCTTGTGTGGCTGAGTCGGGGCCTTGAAGCTGAGCAGACGAGCCGGGTTTCATCACAAAAGGTGCCAACTCGCACTGCACCCAACTCCGGTCGTGAGATCCGTCTTTAAATCAGGGCTCCCCGTGCTCTCCTGGGGGAAAAAATGACAGAAAATGATTTCAACATTTTCCCTTTTTAACCTAAGAATAAACTACCAGGCCGTCTATCCCAAAAAATGGGATAACTTCGCTATCTGGAAGTTCTTGTTCGGGATCATATTAACAGAAAAAAATTGTTTACGGACGAAAGTTTACGTGCTTGCGAGCTGGTTTCGGTTACAGAGGTCAAAGGTCGCGTGTCGAGCGAGTTGGAGAATTAAAGTTCGATTAAAGTAGAGACAACCACGACACATCATCAGGTACCGGAGGCAAACATGTTTAGCCACTGTTGGCTAAGGGCTACTGGTTCTTTAATTAAGTGACACCGCATTTTTCATAACAAAAGAAAGGTGTGGGACGCAACCCGCTGCAATAAAAGCTTCAAAGCCAGAGAGGGAATACTGCCCTGAATACATAACAGCAGGCAAAGGTGGACGAGCAGGATATTTGTTAAGGTCATTACAGCTGACAGGCTGTTCAACCCTTTATCTCATGTCTTTAAAAAATCTTGTCCCCAGCAATTTCATAACAATCACTTCAATTTAAATTACAAAAAAGGTTGAGAACCTCTGGGCTAAGGAGTCATTGGAAGAACCCAGCAAACTCCATGTGTTAATCGGACATATTTTGGGGCGATCCTCACTAACAAATGCCCTGAAAAAGTCCCGGAGGAAGATCTCTCCAAGAGAGCGGGGGCCCCCTGTGAGTGTTTTTCGTGTCTTTTGGGCGGGGCCCTCATTTCGACATGTCATTTGTTTTCATCCCGAGCAGCCAGTACGGTATGTCCCCTTCTTCTATCCGCACTAATGTGACCAATCACAATCTGATGTTGAAAAAAAACGTGGCGCTAATGCACAAATTCATCATCAGCAAGCCAAATGTGCCCCCCCACACACACACCCCCACCCCCACGAGTGCCGCATGGCGCAGCAAGATGCACATGGGTGAGCCCGTGATGGAGGATGTGAGCGCCAACCCCATGTGCAGCTACATGATAATGCATCACACATACTTCTGGGAAGAGTTTATTGACAAGGGAGGAAGGCCGTGTGGGCGGGTCGTAAACATTTCTCACTGGATATCAGATCTGGAGGGACAGAGCAGTGTGTGTGTGTGTGAGTGCACCCGAGGTTGTATATGTGTGAGCACATTGCTGTGTGCGAGTTGAGTGTGTGGGACATGCGTGGGCGTGTGTGTGTGTGTGTGTGTGTGTGTGGGTGAGCAGCATTCCGATCCATCAAAGTCACCAGTGGGCCGCCCTCTGCCTCGGGAGAAAGATGAACCATGCCCGGCACACTCAGCCCGCCGCTGTTGTTCTGCTGCCACCATTTCCTCCCTGATTCACGCTGAGTGGCTGTGAGTGGGACGGACACACCTCGCCGGGGCCCGGCGCCGCGTTCACATCACCGTGCCACAGGAAGCTGACACACACTGAGGCCTGGTGGAGAAACCTGGTGGAGAAACCGGCACAAGTTCAGTCGCGTCGTCACTTAAAAGTCTGGATTTGACCCGGCCCGCTCCACATCCCGGCCTTTCGCTCTGTTTTTTTTTTTGACTGAACAAGGCTCCAGATCTTTATGTGTGTCTGATTCGATTGGCGCGTTATCTTTGGGAGCGTATTGACTGCAGCCCTAAGTGCCCGTTACTGTAAGTGGATGAAGTTTCTGGATTACGCGGACGTCGGGCCCGTTGAATGATCTGCTCGGGCAGACGGGCGAGGGAGATTTAATTGTGATTGTGGAGTCCATTTCAAGCTGAAATACATTAAACTAGACTCAGAAACATGGGGAACGTGTTACTGGTATAGAAAGCGATACGAGGACACAAGGTCACGGAGGACATCGTGGTCAATGCACCAAAATAACAATGCTTCTCAGTACAGGAGAGTTTTCACTTTCAATAGGACGCTCATCTGGAGAAAAGTGTATAATAATAATTAAATAGATCAGTGAGATTCTCCTTATCCAAAACAAATCTTTGTGATCTGCTTTGTAAACTCACCTTGTGCTCATTTACAGAACTTTTAAGCGTTTTTAAGTCCAACATTCACTCATAATTGTAATGATTCAACTCTTTATTTCACCATAACTGTTTATTGCTTGATTCCAATCATTTGTATTTCCCCCCAAATCCAACGTTTTATTTCACAACACCAGTCAGCAACTGAGACGGTTATGTGGCAGTTGCCCTGAATGACACAGAAGCTCGTATGCTACACACCACATGCATGATGCAATCCCACATACATTAGCATATGTTATTGCATCATCATGTTACATCATGGTTGATGAGCAGTACAGGATGCTGTCAGTGAAATCCACATTGGCACACACTTGGCGTGAGCTACTGCGATGGATTAAATGGAATCACATAACGAAGACGTGATGTCACAGACAGCTTGTGGATGTGTGCAATGTTATGAATGAATAGTGACTAATATCACAGACTTAAAGTTACTTTTATTTTGTGGGGATTTTGGCGGCCCATGTGGACAGAAGTAGAAGTGTTTTGTCCGAGCACCAGAGTCCTTTTAGAAAACGTATCATTTTACCGCAGTAGGGTCTCAGTCCTGGTTCTGGTTCCCCCGTTGCCTCTCTTCCCGGTTGCGGGCCCAGGAATACAGCTCAGGGTGTCCAGGAGTTTCTGGTGAACCTGCACGAGGTCATCTGAATTGTGTTGAATCGACTCGTTGGCACAGATGACGAGCATTAAGAATAACTATATAAAAAAATAGCCACTCTTTTTGCTTTTTTTTTTTTTTTTTTTTACTAAAGTGGGTCATATAGAGGCATCAGTATTGAGACTGTTTCATAACCAGTGAAAAGTTCCTCACAGTAACCATCCATCCATTATCTGAACCGCTTATCCTCTTTAGGGTCGCGGGGCGCTGGAGCCGATCCCAGCTGTCATTGGGCGAAGGCAGGGTACACCCTGGATAAGTCTCCAGTCTATCCAGGGTCCTCACAGTAACTTTAATTTCAAACATTCAAGCACAAATACAGAGTCGGAAATGATGCAATCTTGAAACTGGTGCTCTAAAATGCCCCCCAAAAAACCATCAGTATTTCTTTGCACCAAGGTGGTGCAACAGATACAAATTCTGGCTGTTGGGATTTTTCAGAAAGCTTTGGTACGGAGATCAAAAGGAGGGGTCGAGTGGGAGTGGGAGGGGCTTCCTCTGATCCCACACCTGCAGAAGGAGCCCCCGTTTGAAGTGCTGCTCGCTCACAGCACAGATGATTGATGACACATCACGATGCGCTACGGCTTCTCACACCAAAGCAGACAGCATGCCAGAGAGAGAGTGTCAGAGGCCCGGACTGAGAGAAAAAATGTGAAAAACGTGCCACGACAAGAGGACAAGAAAAGAAAAGTGTCACATGAGACTCTGATATAGTCACAGTCACAGTTTACAGTAACTTCTGGACATCCAAGACAGGGACATTTCAGCCAGACCCCCCCATTTCCAGTAATGTGAGTCACGACATCACCCTGACTTTGCCAGCAAAGTTTTGTATTGAAAAACTCTCGGGGAAGCGTGTGCTTAATTTGACAAATTCCACATGTGGTGGTCCGTGACTGATAAATGAATCACAACATCAGCTCGGGTACATGCTGTAGAGTTTATGTTTTTTCAGTTGCTTGCTGAGTGAGCGATGACTAAAGGCAACAACCGCTGTAGATTGAACATCGCCCAGAGGCACCTGGACGCCGTCCAAACATTTCACAATAGGACTCGCTGTATTCATTCTCTACAGATGGCACATTCATCATATGGCTGAGTTTTTAATGTGTGTGTGTGTGTGTGCGTGCGTGCATAGTTATGAGTAACCTTATACTGTTTGTGTTCTGTTTTTTGTACAACGTAGAACACGTCAGTCACTCCGTTGTTCGACAACACATTCCACGGTGTCAAGAGAAGTTGACGAGACAAACCTTGTGTACCAAGTGTGTAATCGGGAGAACATTTTTCATACCCTCGCATGTAGATGTTTAGATACTGGTAGTGTGTTGATCAACAACTTCACCTTCGGTTAGAGAAAATGACTTGTGTAATACTGGTCGGTATTTTTATTGCATAGTTGCACTGTGAGTTTATACACTGACTTGTTTGGTTAAAGGAAAAGTTCGGACGTTTTTAGGAGAGAAAAAAAATGGTGTCTTGTTTTCAGAGAATTAGACGAGAAGATCGAGGCCGCTGTCATGTCCGTCAAACGAGAAGTTGTAGCCAGTTAGCTTAGCATAGAGAGTCGAGGCCAAGGGAAACAGCTAACTTGGCTCGGTCCAAATTTCAAGTGCTGGTGTAGCAGTTGTGTACTCTCTCTTGCGTTGTGTACGATTAATTTAGTCCCACTTTAGTTCCATGTTGTATTGGCCCCAATCAGCCGTTTATTCACTCAGACAGCTCCAGTAGATTCGTGACACGAAGATAACGTGCTGGCAACACAGACAAAAAGTGCTGTAGACACGGATACAATGTGTTGTAGACACGGATACAATGTGTTGTAGACACGGATACAATGTGTTGTAGACACGGATACAATGTGTTGTAGACACGGAGACAACATGCTGTAGACACGGAGACAACTGCTGTAGTCACGGAGACAACTGCTGTAGTCACGGAGACAACGTGCTGTAGACACGGAGACAACGTGCTGTAGACACGGAGACAACGTGCTGTAGACTGGGCCTAGTATACGGGGTGCACCACTCAAGTCTGCAGGGGCCCAGCAGTTGTCACACAACATGCTAGTCTCCGTGGTTAACTGATAATACATTGTAAATAATGGCCAGTGGAATCATTAACTCCGTTACACAGGGTAAGTGTATTTATTTTTTATCTTCTGGACTGAGCCAGGCTAGCGGTTCCTCTGTGTTTCCAGCCGCTATGCTAAGCTAACTGCTGCAGCTGTTACTTCACATTCAGCTGCTCCAACTCTCCCGAAAAAGGTGTCGTCGCCAAAATGTCAAACTGTTCATTAAAAGGTTGCACATACGGGATTCAGAGGATTAATATATGTAAAGATATAGCGGCGTAGTGGCGCCTTGAGCAGCTCTCCCTCCGCTAATGGCGCCCATCCCCTCAGGTTAAACACAGTTAGCTTTGAATGCACTGTTTGTGCCGTGAGCCGCCGACTCAGCATTCGCCAAAGTCGAAAAGACCGCGAGGAGGCAACAGGTGCGCTTTGAATTTGGTGCTGAGCACCTTTTAATGCAACATTTGGAAAACTGCTGGCTCGCCGAAACGTAGTAATGTGAATCGGCGCTGAGTCGAGCCTCCACGTGGATCCTGTGAGAATACGATGTACCGTCGCAGCTTAGCCTATCACGTTTGTAACACGATCCTTCACACCCCATTCCCTATTCTGTCCGTGTGCGGCGGACCATTGGTCTCGTTCGCGGGCTCCCTGGTGTCGTGACGCTGCACGACTCATAGCGCCCTTGCAAAACCCCAGATCCAGGCCCGTCCACCACTTACTGCACAGGCCGATCCAAAATGGTGTAAATTCAACACCTCCACAAAAGTGGACCTGATAATTGCTGCCTTTTACAGAGCCGGTCTGCTCACGCTAAAAAAAGGCCCACAATAGGACTCAGCCTGGAACCGGGCTGAATGTGCTAAATAAGCTAATGAAATCCACCCACGAGACACAAGCCGGGCACGATAAGAACCTTTATAGCTGTGAAACTCGGCCAAGCTGGGAGGGTGTTAGCTCCGTCGGTTTGTTTATTTGTCTGTTTGACAGCCCACGGCGCAGGGCCAGAGGGACTGGTAGTCCGACAAAGGTTAGGTGTCAGCGGCAAGTGCATAAAATAGAACATAGCAGAACAAGTGAGGAAGGGAAAGAGGGAGAGAGGTGGGAGAAAAAGGAGAGAGAGACTGAGGGCAGGAAGTGTGGGTGGCTGGGTAGGTGGTTTTGGCAATGCAGAATGGACTTCTTGCGAATTACTTCTGGTAAAACAAAGATGTGTTTTTTTGTGTTTTTTTTGCAATGGCACCACCCCATTCACTGAGTAGCATCAGTAGTAAAAAATTATACTTTTTTTTCTTCTTGAGGTCAGCGATTGTAGAGGGGACCACCAAATCAATTGTCAGAGCATCATGTACTCCTAGCACGTCTACGCCGATGCAGGACAGATATGGTGGATAACAGCGGTGGACATGCACGTACAGTTCCCGGTGATGAATACCAGATGCAGGCATTTCCTTTGTTGGTGCAAGCAAGTTTTTTTATTTTTTTCCGAACTTGCCAAATCGCCCCTGCTCTCCCCTCCCACACGGTTGAATACTTCCACACACACACCCACACACTCCAGAATCCCTGCCCACTAATCCTCCTCCATCCCAGGCTTAGGGGTAGCCGAGGCTTCAGGCTAATTAAATCTTGGCTGGTGCTCCTGTGTTTTATATATCTCTCCCGTTGTCTTCCTGTTCTCCACCCTTGGTCCTTGTACTCTCACTCTCGCTTAATTCGTTTTTTTTCTTCCCTCCCTCTATCTCTATATCTGCTTTTACCCCCCCCTCCACTTCTTTTTTTCCTCAAGAGATCCGTCTGCGCTCTCTCGATTTCCTATTTGTTTTTTGCTGGTTTGCTTTATTTGACTTTCTCCCGTTGTTTTGCTCTGCAGCAGCTCTTTGCTCCTCCATTGACGTTGCGGCTATCTGCTCGCCGATAGCGAAGGTCATCGCGGGTCACGTGATCACGGGCTTGGCAGGTCGCACAGAGAGTTGATCTCATCCGTGACGCAGCGGCCTTCTCCGTATCGCGCTCTTAAAATAGCCGTCCGTCCCCACCGGCGACGTCATCCATTCCCGCCTCCCTCCCTTTCCCTCTCTTGCTATCTCACCCTTTTCCTCTGCGCCTCCTCCCCCACTCGCTACCCTTTTTTCCACCACCGCCGCCGCCCCCCTCCTCCTCCTCTTAACTTTCCAGGCATTGCCCCAACCCCCAGTCCAGCCCTCCCTCCCTCCCTCCCTCTTTCCCCCCCTTTTCTTCCTCTTTGCCATCTCACTGTTTGTGTTTCTCGATAACGGCAGCAGTTCCATATAAAACAGAGTTCGTTGTACTTTCTGCCGAAAAATGACAACAATGACATGCAAATGAACGCCTCCTGCATATCGAGCCCTGACAGTCATTTCGGAGAAGAGGTTCATTTGGTTAGCAGCAAATGCCACCAATTGCGTATAGTTAAATATTTACCGTGCATGGGCGGAAGACCGTGAGTCACACATGGGAAGGCCATGCTGACCCTCTGTATCTATGTAACTAATGATCAAAGGAGAGGCTTCAGCTTGAACCCTGCCTGCAAGCAAGGCATCATTTATTCTGCCGTGACAGCTCCACCGCCCGCGCCGGCGGCATCCTGTTGCTCTCAAACACGGACAGAAGCTGTCGCGGTGATGAATATATATATATAAAACCAGGAAGCGATCCCAAAAAAGAAACTATGACAACCCACGGAGTTTCATTCAGACGTCTAATTCAGCATTTTGAACAATTTTAACCACATGACTCGGGATTATTTACGATGCTAATACAAGCCAGTGCGAAACAGCAAGGGCCTTTATAGCCATTCATTACACATGCCTTAACATGACGAGCAGGGAAATCTTTGGTTCTCTGAAGGCTTTTACACACATATTCCATATGAAAACCATTCATATAATTTTAATAGATGAATGCAGTAACTGCCAGGATCCTATCCTATGATCAAAGAGCAATTAAGTATAGCCTGAACTAATGTCAGATATTTTTATTGAGCGAGTAAGATTTGCGTTCCCTCTCATAAGCAGTTGAGGGCTTTTATTGTGAAAGGTAAGAACAGAAGGAGCCGATCTGTTGTGGGCTTTTTCACTGTGTAGTTTTCCTGCATAATTTCTTGTGGATTTCTCTTGACATGCATGGTCCCCAGAGGATGAACCCTGATGACTTCCTCTAGCGCCCCTACAATCGTAGTTTGAGGTCTCAAACTTTGCCAAAGACAGGATCCCATGTCCCCTTCAGAGTAAAGTTGAATACCTTTTGTTTATCCCTTAATTTCACCGTTCGCGCCGTCAAATGTCCCATCCAGGTTTACGTACAAACACCTGACCCTGGGGCATGTCAGGAGGCCGAGGGCCTTTTAAAAATAGCCGCTCAGAACCAGAATCACCACCACAACAGACAGAAGCCCACAGCTCATATTCAACTGACTCCAGTTGTTTGTCATCCCCTTCCCTGTCCGTCATCGTCAAGCTGCTCTCGACCCTCCACCAGCATGCCTGCAGCCCTGAAGCGTAAACCAGATGTTAACTAACTTTACTCCGCCGGGCCTCGTCTATGTTTAGTCGTGTCTATTCTCTCAGTTTGATGTTACTGGATACAGCCCGTCCGCCAACTACGAGTTCAAGCTCAACTGAGTCAGAATCGAGTCTATTTATACCGCAACCGGCTGACGCGTCGCCTGCTTGTTAAGGACGTGTTTATCGACAACTCGCTTGGCGTTGGTCGCACAAAAGCAGGAATGTGGACGTGGAATTTCTACATAATTGGGACACATTTCCTCGGCGGGTTGGCTGCGATGATCAGCGGCGGTTTGAAGGGTAATTTGAGACTACAAACGGGGGCGGATGCAGTAATGTACCGTGTGTCATCGTAAAACAGTTTATTTTGC
Source organism: Cottus gobio (assembly GCA_023566465.1). Classification (NCBI taxonomy): domain Eukaryota; kingdom Metazoa; phylum Chordata; class Actinopteri; order Perciformes; family Cottidae; genus Cottus; species Cottus gobio. The sequence continues at coordinate 4,984,107 of CM042217.1, forward strand.
CAAGCAGTGTCATCAGCAGATCAGGTTAATGCACTCTTACCTTTGTGGATGGGAAACGTCTGTCATGTATCGCAGCTTATGTCCAGTATTTTCCACTTCTTCTGTTCGGCATGCAATCAAAGTTGGGAGTCGTTTCAAATTGAGTGCGTCTCAATCCAGAGGATGAAGCTAATCATTCTTATAATGGGCTCTTTGAAAGGGACCTATGTGATCCTTTGTTTGATTAGATCATGATTATGATCGCTCACATTTCCCAACATCTGACTACACAAACACATTTAGTGGCCTGCTTCCCTCCGACTTGTACTGTTAATGTTCACCACCATGTTAACAACAATCAGTGTGATTCTTGACCCCTGAATTGTTGGCATACTAATAACTAACCGGATGGTTAGTCGCATACTGAAAGGCATTCATTCAGCCATTGTTGCCTTGTTATTTACATTTCTGGGCATTTGGTGAAGCAATTCTGCTTTAATTTGATCACAAAACTTGTTTTAAACAACGCAGACTGGTGGTGTCTGTGTGTGTGCATGTAGCATGGTATTGTTCAAGATTTACAAATGGATAGGGAAGTGGACGCGACATCATTTGTTTAACGTTTTCTTTGCCGAGCCAGATGATTGCACGCTAACGTGTGACTAGTAGATATGATGTTAGCTTAGCATTAAGCTGGTCACGGTGGGAGGTTAAGGGAGGACCTAAATGCAGAGCAACCACTCAAAGTAACTTTATTACTTTCAAAAAGGACAAACAAGGCAAGGCTGATAAACCGACATAAAAAGGGTAAGAATAAGCCCAACACACATACTCACAGGACATAGGCAAAGCATGATCAGACGAGGGGAGAGGAGACGAACAGGGCTTAAATACAAGGGGAAGGTGATTGGACACAGCAGGGAACAATCAACACACAGGGCAGACAATCAGATAATCACAGGGGCAGGAAGTGCAGGAAACACAAGACAGGACTTCACAATAAAACAGGAAACATCCACATCATGACAGGAACTGCTAGTCGCAAGGCAATCAGCCTACCAAGCACATCTTAATGCCATATCTAATTTGTTTAATAACCCACAAAAACAGAAGTGTAAAAGCAACATGTGGTTATATTAACAAGATTTTACTAAAAATAGTGCACCACATAACCCACAACTTCCCATGTAAATAATATGTGGGTGGATTTATCTTTCTTATCTTCTGACAGAGCCAGTTTGCAGTCTTTACATTATCTACCCTCTTATCTGTCAGCAAGAAAGTAAAATGTCCGTATTTACCCAAAATGCACAACTATTCCTTTCACATATCCCAAATGCGTGCTCTCAGATTGAATCCACTCGTGTAATGGCAGTATTCCCGCATGCAGTCTAGTTTTCCTTTTGCTGGATCGTTAAAAAAACGATTTTTACATCGCAACCTTGAATAGTTACTGTACTTCGGGTTGCTTCTTTACTGGAATCCATCCATCTGACCTTTACCAGAGCTGTTCAATACGTTGGCTTTCTATTTAGAGTCATGGAACAACCCAACCTCCCAGGCCTCCACGTGTGGAACCAGTCAGGAGCTGCATACTGGGCATGTCAGACCTGGGGTGAACTTGTTGGAAACACTCATGTAACGGGAGCTATTCGTTACATGGGCCGCATGTTACGACGTGGCCAGGTCAAAAGCAAGGTGAAGGTGTATTTGGACATCTGCAACGCCACTCTGTGGACATTTGATCCAGGGTCAGTGTAATAGCTGTGTGGTTCCAGATGCTGCAAGACTGGAAAATACACAGTGGGAAGAGATAGAGGGATTAAAGGGGGAGGGGGATGGAGCAAGGGTTTGATGGGAATCCTCCTTGGATAGAAAAGACAAAAACCGAAAGCAGAGTATTATCTGGGGGAAAATGGCATTTGCTGAAAATGAAATTATACTGGTTTAATCAGGGTTCATACACATTCTGACCAAGGGATCTCCAGGACTTTTCCATGACTTTAAACCAAATTTCCATGACCAAACATTTAGTGAAATCTGGGTGTATCCATGAAAAAGTGATAAAATGCAGTATTTAAACTAACAATGAGGATTCCAAAGCATACAGTATTCCTTAAAGGACACAAATGTATGAGAGACAATAGTTTGATTAAAAGAATAAACATTTATAGATATACTCAGCGTATGCCTGCTTATATTTTGAGTCTTTCTTTTAAAAGCAGATTAATTATTTCAAACTCAGCGTAAATGAACCACATGAACACATGAATATAACACATTTACATGACTTTTACAAACCGTTTGGGATTTTTTTTCCCCCAAGGACTTTTCCAGGCCTGGAAATAACCATTTAAAAATGCCATGACTTTTCCAGGTTTTCCATGACCCTGTTTAATAGATAAAATCAGCTTTAGTTGAGATTATGGTTCAATATTTCATATAACACTGGGATGACCCCATCGTCCACGCAAGGCCTAAAGGTTATCTCCTAAATATCGTTTGCACTACAAAGTGACTCGTCGACCCACCCCACCCACGGGTGCTGGAATCCAGGCCATGTCTGTCTTAGCTGGCCCCATCGCGCTTGTTAAAGGGTGTCATTCCTGCCTGCTTCGGGTGTCCTGGGTGGAAACTAGCGGGACATATTTTCCTACAGTGCCTCAGCGGAGAAGCTCGTGACTGCGAACGCCGCGATGAGTCGCCAGCCACTCCGGGGACCGGGGCGAGCGCAGAGGGCTTAACGGGGAGCACGTTGACACCAGCCGGCCGCGCTGTTTCATGTCCACGTTTGGGTTTAGTCGTGCAAAGTTTACTGTGTCAAACCTTCAGCACCATCTGTTTGCGGCATGACAACGTGGTTTTAACAGGGTCAACGAAAATGACCTCCTCAGAGTGACAGTAAATAGTACCAAACGGTGCGGTTAACACTGTTCCGCCTAATGTGTGTATGACTCAGCAGATCTCTACTTAAGGCCACAAGCCGGTCACCATTTACCCGAAGGAAGTCTGTTATCTCTCATGCTAAAGGCACATCCTTGTTAAAGGACTTTTACACAACATCTGCTTTCAGGGAACGTGACATCGACGCTGATGTTTGGTGGGGCGACTGTGGCTCAGTGGTTAGCAAGTCGGTCTTTCAATCAGAAGGTCGGTGGTTCGATCCCCGGCTCCGGCAGTCCGTGTCGTTGTGTCCTTGAGCAAGACACTTAACCCTCATTGCTCACCGTTGCTGTGTCTACGGTCTACTGTACACTGTATATCATGTAAGTCGCTTTGGATAAAAGCGTCAGCTAAATGAAATGTAATGTAATGTTTCAAGAAAGTCGGCGTCAGTTGGAAAGTTTCAAAACAGCACAGGTGGCCGAGCAGATACTATGACACCGAGGTTTTGACACGGCTCAAGAGGAAGGAAAGGAAACCCGGAGGTGCTCCTCTGGTGTTATTTCCAATCTTGTCTCGATTCCTCTTTTGACATGTTGTGGTTGAGCATGTCACACGCATATTTTCTGGGCCTTGACCTGTGCTTACCGTGCAGTAAGAAGGTCAATAATTAACCGGCTGCACTTTCACAACCGGGGTGTATGTGTGATGTGCTCTCATGCGTCCTCACGTGCCCGGGCAGATCCGGTAGATGTTGTGGAAACAGGGGCAGAGCAGTCCACAGGGAGGTGTGTGTGTGTGTGTGTGTCATCAACATGACTAAAACCACCGCAAAAGGACGGTGGAGAAATCAGACATCACCGTGAAGCGAGGGATCCGCTTTTGGCCCCTTGTTTGGCGAGAGTCGAGCGTCTGCGCCAGGATTAGCCGTTCAGCTGGTGCTACTGTTAGCTTTGGTTCACAGCTGTCAGCCTAGGTTTACACGTGCAAGGGCTGTGGGGTGTATCACGACTCTGAGCATGAACTGTTACACAAGTGGACCACCTGTCTGCCATGGTGATGGTTCTCTGTGTGACGATTAGGGGGGCAGATTATGTAAAGCTGTGTTTCACAACCTTTTATGTCAGATGTCGCCCCGGCAGCTTAAATGCCCATTTATTGACACCACAATTTTACCTCTTTCACCGTTTATTCGTGACCATTTTCGACTGTTTGTCCATCAACGTTACTTTAAGCTAACGGTTCTAACTGTTAGCTTAAAATAGCGTCATTGTACTCTCTGTTATTTTAAGATAACAATTTAAACTGTTATCTGTTTATCTGTTACTTTAAGATTACCATTTCAACTGTTTGTTTGTTAACGTTAGCTAACAATTTGAACTGTTTATCTGTTCCTTTGAGCTAACTATTTAAATTATTTCTCTATTACTTTTAGCTAACCGTTAACTGTTTATCCATTTCTTTGAGCTAACTATTTAAGTTATTTATCTATTACTTTTAGCTAACCGTTAACTGTTTATCCATTGTTTTTAGCTCAATACTGCTACTTCAAGCTAACTATTTCATCAGTCTTTCAACTTCTCGGATGGCTTGCTAACTTTCCATGCACTCTTTAAAGTAGCAATCAGCTGTTATTGGACTCAACAAAGGGACATAATTATCATTTTGGATTCTTTCAAATGAATTGACCTACTCCACAATTTTTATTTCCACCCTGAAGCAACTGCAGGGGTAACGTTACCGACTTGCTTTCCAAGAACCAAGACAAACCACGTGTTGTGAATCAGTTTTGTGGTTAATTTAAGGAGAGAACTCCTGCTGAGAGACGTAAAGCCGGACTGAAGCGAGCCTCTTCGTGACGGCCTCATGACTAAACATGGATCTGTGCACACTGTCAGCAGGGGCATGAAAGGCCAAGCTGCTCTCATCACACTTCCTTGAAGCGCCAGTGTGAGTGTGTATATGTGTGTGTGTGTGTGTGTGTGTGTGTTCTGACCTTGTCTTACCTTATACCACGACACTCCTTTGGAAATCTCCCATTTTTTATATCGGCTCCATCATGGCCTCCACCCTCATGCGAGCACGACTCACAGTAAACTGTACACACAGGTTGGGTCCCACCCTGCCGATGCACTCCTCTGAACCCAGCAGCATGTGACACCTCGTGTAGGAATGCCAAACAGTCACACTGTGGTCCATTGTCAGCAACTTCTTGGTAGGATGCATATTTTGCCCGGAGTCAGCCTCGATTTCCTCGCACAGTCTTCTTCATCTCCTTTATTGAAGTTATTCAATCAATGGGAGATTAAACTCTGCTTGCACAGCCTTCTGTTGACAGCTATTGCTTCCTTTAGTTTTCATTTATATGCAAGATGTTACAAAATGTGCATGAAACCTCGCAAATCTGCTAATTAGAGCCTTTAATTTACAATAAAAATAAAAAAATGGAAGCGAGGATGTTTTTCTTTGGGAATGTGTAATTGAGTGAAGATCATCAAAGCGTTGCGAAACTGGAAACAGACCGGGGATATGGAATAACGCCAAGCATGATTCAAGCAAATCTGCAGCTTTTTCTTTTTTTGTTGTGTTGTGCCGGCGTGGCTCAGCCTCCCAGGACCACACGACCCAAACAGGAACAGCTTCGTGTTTTCACGGCTGCATAAATGTATATTTATTTTGGGTTGTTTTTTTTGACTGTTATTTGGGGCCGAGCCGGTGTAGGTGTTAGATATGCAGGAACCACACCACATATGTATGCGCATGGTAATTAAGCTCGTACAGATGAGGCCGCTGCTAGTTTTTTTTTTTTACACCAGCAGGTCTTTAAATTGGATGCTCATTTCTGTGTGAATATGCATAGACACACGCACACCAGGACGGAAAAGCACTCTTCTGCTCTCCCACAAAAACAAAAAAAAAACACTCGGTGCAATGATTACCTGCCTTGCCACTCAGGGGCCATTTGCTGTTACCACAAAGCTGATTATCTCACCCCTACAGCAGGCGGTGTTTGCGGCTTTGCGATTTTACCTTTTTTAGAAATGTTACCTAGCTGGCACAAGCTGAAATATGTTTGTGTTTGTGTGGATATTTCTGCATCTGGGTGAGTGTTTGCTGCGTGTGTGTGTGTGTGTGTGTGTGTGTGTGTGTGTGTGTGTGTGTGTGTGTGTGTGTGTGTTTGGCGGGTGGGTGGGTGTTTGTGTGGAATGGAAGGCTGTAAGAATGGAGGGATGGATGACACAAGCAGGGTGGAGTGGTGGGAGGCTGGTGTCAGGGCCCTACTCCCACTACCAGGCTGGATGCAGTATCTGACAGCTGAATGAGAGTCTGCAGGCCCCCCTCTTTACACAGTCCCACCAAAAAGGTCAGCACTTCAATCAGCTCCGCTCTCTGGATGCCTCTCTTCCTCCCCCCCTCACTCCCCCCCTTTGATGCGCACTTAGCCACGCTTGACCGTATCTCGCAATGGGTGGAAATGTAGTTTTTGGAAAGAGCCTCGAAAAATGAGTCCACGCGTCGTGTGCCGTGTGACGTCCACGATGCACTGAAAGTCTCAAGGCGGAGGATTGGTGCACTTTACTGTGGAAAATTGCCATTTCCCAAAAGTCATAGCTGGCTCGCCGCTCTACGCGTTCATAATTTCCAGATCTTTCATTTCCCTCTTCGTTCCGTCTCAGGCCTGTAATTTGCCGCCACACACACCGGGCCCTTCTTCCACTTGCAAATGATCAAAAATGGCCGATTTAAATATTATTTAACGCGCCGCGAGGATCTAAGCAGGCGTGTAAAAGAAGAACAGGACGGACCAGGAAGAAGCAGTACCTTTTGTTTTCAATCGACGGTAGCTGTGCGATTTTGACGAGTCACGGCAACTGTTTAACAAACAGATCACTATCATAATGTGTCATCTGTCACGCCCCTGTTTCGTGCATAACTCTCCTATTATTCACCTATTACACTGTTTTTTTTTTCCTTTCTTTTTTACATAATCGGGGCCCGATAAATTAACAGGTCTGCCGCCGCTGTCGGCTGCATGAATTATCATTAAACACGAGGAGTGAAATGTCGACGGGGGTGCGTGTGGAGTGCGTCCCACGGTTTCAGGAGGCCAACGAGAGAATTGATGTGAAAGCGATGAAGAGGATTTGGGGGTCGAGTGTCCGCTAAGAGACCCTCGTCATGTATTTCAAGTCTGACGAGGTTAAAGTCGCTCCGCACCCCCTCGATCCATACAGCCGGTGACTAAGCCTGAATCAAGACGCTCATGCAGGAAAATATCCCGCTGTCTCACAGCCAGTGTGTGTGTGTGTGTGTGTGTGTGTGTGTGCCACGTGGGTGCCTCTGCCAGTACATGAAGACATTTGTTGTGCCTCGATTCCTTCCGTTGGCTTTTGTTTTATTCATTTTATTGCCTGTGAGCTCTCAACGATACAGCGACGGGCGAACTACCCCCCGCTGACTTTATGAAAGGGGAAGCAATTTTTTTTTATTACTTCATTAAAAAAAAAGTCATATTTTTGTTAGGCCCTTTTGGGCAGCCATTTTCGTTTTAATCTTTTTTTTTTCATTGAATAAACATTTAGCCTACAAAATGTCAGAACAGTGAAATTTAAATATTCCAGAGCCCCAAAGGCAACACCTTCTGATCCCACGACTTTAATAATCAATAAATCGTTCATCAAGGAGCTATAAGAGTCGACCGCCACGCTAGCGGCTCTCCGAGGCTGCACTTTGGCACGGCGGTGCTAAATGCTAACATCAGCATGCTAACATCAGCATGCTAACATCAGCATACTAACATCAGCATGCTAACATCATCATGCTAACATCAGCATGCTAATGTGCTCACAACGCCAACTAAGGACCACAAGTAACGTTTACCTCATTGACCAGCTTAGCTTAGCTTAGCTTGCATTGCAGTTAGCCTTAAACACAAGGCACCGCTGAGGCTGATGGGAATGTTATCGCTTGAGATTATGTATTTGATCATAAATTATTGATCATAACATAATTATTACACTAGCTTGATAAATAGCTTGAATAATAAATCAAATGATTGTTGACTATATTGTTATATACATATGAATATATATATATATATTTATAATATAAATTCCATGTTTATATATATATATTGTGTATACATGTATATATGTATGTGTATGTATGTATATCTGTATATATATATATATATATATATATTTTCCCCTCTTTCTAACATACTTATATACGCTGCTACCTGAGGTGGATTGCTGCCAAACTAAATGTAGTTGTATTGAACAATAAAGTGTTGAATCCTATAATTTCGTGACACCCACAAACCGTTTCCACGCCTCACCTCGACATTTCTTCGGTCGACACCGAAGACGCTCGCGGCCGCGACCTCTTCTGAAGACAGATGAGCGCACGGCTCGACCGCCATTTAACAACCGACATCATCCTGACTGCCGGTGATTCACTCGGGAGCCGGTCATGAATTCCTGCTCCGGGGCGGCTCAGTAAATATAGCCCAGCGAGGCGCTCGGCGTTAGAGCACCATTTAAAGATGACACCGCGGCTCGTCACGGCTCACGTCGTGTTATTCAGACGGGTCGGGCCTTTAATTACGCTGCGCGGCCTTGCATGCTAGATATACGGCGACTTATTAGCAGGGCCTCAGGAGCCCTGAATCGATATAGGAGGACGAGTGTCCAAGAGGGCCCTCTTGGACACTCGTCCTCCTATATCGATGCACGGCACTTTGTTGCGGCAGCTCCTCAGTGCTGTGTGGAAGCAGCTCAGAGGAAAAGATGAATCTGGATGAAACACTTCCTTGTCACAAAAGAGAAAAAAAAACTAAAAAAGCCCTCTGTGACAGCACACGTCCACCGAAGAAGTACATCGGGATGTTCCACACACTCTGCAGACTTCCTCCTCTTGGAAGTCACTGCACTCTGTCGTTTCAGGTCGCCACCGACTGGGCTCTCGAGCTGAGCGAATGGAGCGCACCCGGTCACTTTCCGACCCTTTCTGCAGGAGTGGCGAGAGAATGGAGCGGCGCTCGGTTTCAACATTCCCGGATCATAAATCGGGATTAAAGAAGAGGTGGTTTTGATAGGGCCGTTTCATCTCGTCCGTCTGAAGTGTTACATCTCCAGGCCCCTCGAGGGCTGACTGATGAGTGTGTGTGTGTGTGTGTGTGTGTGTGTGTGTGTGTGTGTGTGTGTGTGTGTGTGTGTGTGTGTGTGTGTGTGTGTGTGTGTGTGTGTGTGTGTGTGTGTGCAGCTGAGGCGAGTAGGGTTTGATGAAAGAGACAGACAGACTGGAAAGGAGAACAGAGAGCAGGATGTGAAAGGTGTTGAGAAGCAGCTTTTTAATAGATGGCGAGCCGGCAAGTCTGCACGGCACGTGCCATCAATGGAAAAGGACATTTCAACGGTCATACCACAGATCATGCTGCTCGGAGGCGAAAAACACACAAGTAGCAGCCACAAGAGCCCACTTCTGTGTAAACACTGATACCTCCAGTGTACTGGCACTTGTTGAAGGCCCCTCGAGGAGTGTTGACATCCAGAATCAAACGGTCGCGCTCTGAGCCTCGAGGCGGCACGTGAATGAGGTCAGCGCCTCCTGGAGTCTGAGCCGAAACCTGTGGTTATGAAACGAGAGAAAGAAAGAAAGAAAGAGGCCCGGCTTTCCACAGGACGGCCAGCGGAGGACTTTTCCTGGCTTTGTGGCCGAGGGCCTGAGGTCACCACTCGTAACAAACGGAGCGCTGCTAGCTCGTTTAAAGCAAGGCAGAAATAACTCCTGCCCACAAGCGCAGCATTAAGAGTAAGCAGAGCAGATCGTTAAAAAAAAAAAATAAAAAAAAAAAGAGGATCCTTCTTTTGAAAAAGGAGTTGCCCCGAAGGAAACGAGCGGTTTCTAATGACAAATACGCTGCGAGTTCCATCCCTGAAACTGTGGTTTTGACAAAAAGCAGAATAGAAATTGGATTTATCTGGAATGCTCCGGCGCAGAATACAGCGGATATCTGCTGCCCCCAAGAGGCAGAAACATGCACTGCACCCCAAACACACTGGCACAGAAGTTGGTAATGTTTGTGTTAACTTTCCAGTGGCCAAGTCTGCCTAATGAGAAGAGCTTCCTGAAGAGAGCGTGAGAGCTGATTGGCTGTACTCATGTGCCACAGGGGTCTGTGTAGGAATTAATATAATTCATGACAAGTCAATTAGACACAGTTGTCTTTGAGCATCAACACTAGTACATAGGATCTCCATTAAGTATGAAAATGAAAGTAAATGAAATGTAATGTCATTAAGTAGCAGGAGAGGGACAGGTTGAAAGAAAAACACCAGCAGGTATTTCCAAATACATTTATTTTTTAATTCATCCACTGTACAAAGCAAGCATGGACTCTTCTGGACACTGATGTGACTGAGCTGGAAACACAGATGGACCCTTACTTCCCATCAAAGAAACAGAAAAGATTACCTAGAGAGGAGAGAGGAAATAAACAGAGACTCAGTTTGAGCTACTTAACACCATGAAAACGACCTGTAATTTCTTGTCAATATTTCCATTGATGACACGTGCGTCATTTTGCTGTTGGGCTAAACTAATCAAGGGGGCGTGTCTCTGGTGATGGGATGTCGTACCACAGGTCTACTCCAGAGCCTTGACGAGGGCCTCGTTGGCCTCTATGCTGATCTGAACTGCCGCCCTCGCCGCCTCGTCAGACGCGCCCGCCATTTCAGACTGGGCCTTCTCCAGGTTGGCCCTGGCAGCCTGAAAATAGAAAGTGGAACAATGAGAAACAGATTTCTTTTGACTGCCAGCAGCGGGGTTTTTTTGGGGATTGATCTTAGAAAAAAAAGAAACATGACGTGCGTGTTTTTTTTTGCATATTGGATCTCAAGGTTTGAATTGCGATTGCGAGCAGCCGCAACGGAGGAATGAATGAACTAATGAATGGTCTGCTGCTTCTTTTACTTTACGGTTTTCTACCGTTGCAGAGTTTGTCGGCTGCGATGGAGGAGTTCTGCACAACTGGACGGTGCAATTGCGTGGAGGCGAATAAGATAAAATAATCCTTTATTAGTCCCGCAGTGGGGAAATTACAGGATTACAGCAGCATTGCTCACAGTAAGTAAAAAGATTTTAAAAAATCAAGTAATATAAATAAACAGTAAAGAATAATATTGAATGTACAGAAGAATATTGAGTATACAAGATATTGCACAGAATGAATTAAAGTGCTTCCTCGTTGGAAAGCTGCGCAACCACGTAGTTCCTGACACCGACGTCTTGACCACAGCAACCAAATGCAGAGAGATCGGCGACGCCTGGACACGCAAATACGATCACTTGGAATGACGATGCAGCCAGTCCTGCCTTAAAGATCCGATTTGAGAAACAAAATCGGATTTGCCTGCGGTCTAGACGTAGCCACGAACGCCTCGTCCAGGTTGATTATCCTGGTTAGCTCAACCTAACCGGTGCCAACTGGGAATGCGGAAGTCAGAAAAGCGAGGCTGAGCAACGACGAGTCAAAAGCGGGGACCGAGACGAGCGGAGAAAAGCCCCACTGCCTCTTTGCTATGAAAGCTCCATTTGTCACGGTAGTGATTAGAAACGAGAAATGCCAAACATAGCTGGGAGTTAAAGGTCTCCCAGTGGGGATTTGACACATCTGCTATAACTCAATAGTGACTGACCTTTCCCTCCTTATTAACAGCGTGGGCCCCCCATGTGCATTTTCACCGCAGAGCGCAGGACAATGAGGGGGGGGGAAAAAAAAATAACTAATTTACTGCCACAGAGTCAACTTGACGGTGACACTGGCACTGCCCAAGGTCACGGACGGACAGCTGGCGTAATAACGCAGCCCAGCATTAACGAGACATGAGATTTGAACGAGGGCTCAGCGTCGAGGTCCAACCGCAACGCCAATCGGATGGATAATCATCGGCTGGGAGGTGCTCATCAGCAGAGGATCAAAACGAGAGCAATTACTGCGGGCATCCACAAATTGGATATGGACACCAATCACACAAATGTCATTCAGCTAAAAGATCCATAAAGAATTGACCGACACCACGTGAGACTTTCACCCCGCTAGAGGAGGAAGAGCTTCCACATGTGATGAAGACGTCTTTTACAAAACAACATGCAACAATCTGACCAGCGTTGATAAAACTTCTCCTCCCTGTACAGTTACTGACCAAACCCCACACACACACACACACACACACACACACACACACACACACACACACACACACACACACACACACACACACACACACACACACACACACACACACACACACACACACACACACACACACACACACACACACACACACACACACACACACACACTAATCTATTTGCCGACGGCAGAACAGAGCTGCTCAGGACTCGAGGACGTAACGGGTATAGAGATAAGTGCTGCTATGAAGTACGAGCAATTCAAAGTCTATTTCTTTTTATTTTTTATAAAACACCAGCCACAAATAAACACCATGAAATCATAAAATGCAACAGAACAAAAAGGAAATCCAAAGTTCAATCCCCCAAAACATGCAATTATGGCTAATTGCTCATTCAAAAATATGTACTGCATCATTATAACCCATTAAACAGGGATCAATACCACACTACAGTTCAAATCATATAAAAAGGTAAACACAGTGTTGCACAAAGCAAAGATCAGCTGCACAATATAATCCATCCCTTAACTCTGCATTAACTACAACAAGAAGTGCCTGTTCTTTTTTAACTGGATTCATTTCATTGGGTTCTCTCCCACTTTTCTGTATTGATTTTTTTTCATTGTGATGTTCTCGTACATGATGCAGCATGCAGCTATATTTAGCTGCTCCACTTCGATGACTACTCAAGGCTCAACGCTAGCGGTTCAAAGCGGTTGCCGGGCCGACAACTAGGCGTCAGCTTTTATCTGCCGAAACGCAAAACACAATTTTCAATCCGTGTATATTTTGAGTAGTTGAGATACCATGCAGTTATATGTCAGCTTAATAATAAAATGTGACAAAAAGAGTGTTATTACGGTTACCAAACATTATTTGTTGTAGTTTGTTTTATCTGATACTTATTTTACAGTATTTTAATCTTTATTGTTATCGGTTCACATGTCCACCCTTAACTCCTGCTATAGGAAATACGAGTGTAACCATTACTGTTGAGCCCTGTGACTACTTCCCTGACACAGAGGTGACTTATGGGATAACCCAAGCTGAAAGGTCTTTACTCTCTCATGTTTAAACAATGCAAAACACCATGTTTAATATGATTTCATGGATATAAAGTTGCATGGGAACTCGTGCCTCTCCATGAAAATCTACAATGCAAACGTTGTGTCATGACTCAGTCTCTATAAGCTCCTCCTGTGTGTGGATTAAAGTTTTCTACAAAATAAGCCAACACGCCCAGTAGTGCAGGTAATGCTGAAAGATATGGATTATGTCGAAAACACTATACAGAATCCTATATTATATATATTTTTTAATTTTGATAGACTAAAAATGTAGATACATAAAAAAAGGGAGATTGACAGTGTTGGTTTACACTAATAAAAATAAATAAAAAAAGATTCTAATATCTGGTGGCATTTATGGCCATTCTGTCCAACATTAGCGCAGATGCCGCTCCAGTTTGTATGCGAGTGGCGTGATGTTGACATTATACTCACAGCAATGTCCAGCTGGTCCAAAGATGCAGCCTCCTCAACTAGCAGTTGCACCGAAGAATCAGCATTGACTGTTACTGACCCACTGCTCACTGCGAACACACACACACGCAATGTGCATTATAGAGCCAGGACCTCCTCCCTCACTCTCAGGCTAGCTTCTGGTCCACAGTGTACTCTCTCGAGGGTTTATTCATCTATGTGTGTATTCTGTTTAAGTTCTACTGTTGAATTTGTTTGGGGAGAAATGGAGGAATTCAATTATTTCACAAAGAAATTAGGATTTTTATTGGTTAGCATTACATAACTACAGCTTATTTGAGTCTGAGACACAGAAATTGTCAAATCAATGTTGATGTCGGAGTCTTTTAATAGCAAAATCAGCTGTGAATAACTTTGCTTACCATACAGACATTTGAGTATGTTGAGCCGTTGAGCTATTAACATAGTAACTTGTGTAAGAATAATATTCGACTGTGGGGGGCGACTGTGGCTCAGTGGTTAGCAAGTTGGTCTTTCAATCAGAGGGTCGGTGGTTCGATCCCCGGCTCCGGCAGTCTGCGTCGTTGTGTCCTTGAGCAAGACACTTAACCCTCATTGCTCACCGTTGCTGTGTCTACGGTCTAATGTATAGCATGTAAGTTGCTTTGGATAAAAGCGTCGGCTAAATGAAATGTAATGTAATGTAATAAGTGGTGATCTGACATTTTGGTTTCTTTTTTGAATAATGTGTAATAAAGAATTATGGGCTATCATCTACCTACACCTGTTTGGATGCATCAAAGGAATGTATTTTTCATTTTACCAGCAGGAAAATTAGGTTGAAGTCAGTCAGTCACATTTGATTTAGGAGGGTAAAATCTCACCAAAGAATTTGGCAGCGGAGCCGTCGTCGCTGAAGACCGTCACAACACCGGGCCGGAGCACCTGCAGAGTGGGCACGTGGGCAGGAAGGATACCGAATGCACCGGTGAGCGTGGGCACATCTACCTGTTTCACGCTGGCCCCGTTGAAATACACCTGGAGAGTGGAGACGGGGGATGGAGAGATGCATTCAATGACTCACGGACACGAAGAAACAGTGACTGATCACGGACACAGCTGCCAAAATGTAAAGTTTACAACAGGGCGCCATCAATGATACAACCACTCACTGTCACATGTCTTTTTATGCAAAATAATGCAACATTTTTTTGTGTTTATAAAGTTTTAACTTTTGTATTTTGCACTGGATTAAATTCATCAAGTCTGCAGCAGAATGTGAAGTAAACCTGCAGCTCTGTGTGTAAGTGGAGCTCCAGAGGAACAGTGGGGTTAATGTAGTCAAGAGACATGAACCTCAAGGTTAGAGAGCATTAAACGCACTGCTGCTAAGTGCATGCTTCATAATCGAGTTCATATTAAACTAACAACATACATTTGAAAACATGTTCACACAGTTATTGAACTGGGAGATAGTAATATTGTTTCGCAAAGTAAACCCTGGTCAAAGACAGTGAATGACAGCTAGCTTAAAACAAGCTAAGCTACATCGTACACCTTCAGGACACGAACAGTCTGCGTGCACGAAATGTACTAGTCCGCGTGGCAATGAGTCCAAACCCACGTATTAGTACAACACCTCAAAAACGAGCCGTTTTCTGCACATTTCGAGGGTGCATTTCAACAAGAAACGCCGTTAGCCGTCTAAGATAGCTAAGGCCCGAGAAGCCTCGGGTTGACGTGAGCGAGCTACCTGCGTCGGGGAGGCGAAAGTGAAGGACATCTGCGGGGCACCGGAGGCGGCTTCGGCGTAGGAGCGGGCCTGCCTCAGCACGGGGAGGGAGCGGCGGAGAAATCTGGCTGCCATCATGTCCGAAAGTTTGACTTTTTTAAATGTAAAGTTGAAGGGAATGACAGAGATCCTCAAGCCCCTATAGCGTGAAGGCAGTCAGTGTGCGCTCGGAAGGACAAGGACGTTGGTAACCTACCCATAAAGCTTTACGGTGGCGCAAAGCATGCTGGGTACTGTAGTCTTTTTTTGGAAACACGTTTAGAGAGATTTTTTTTTATTGTGGATTATTTGAAAATGTAGGCGGTCATTTGTCAGTTTTTTCGCACCATATTAAACCCACGTACGTTTTCAATTTCTTTTGTAAAAAAAAAAGTTTCACGCACAAACCAAACGGTGTCTGTTTCGGGTAGTGTCAGAAATACATTTGAGTTTTCTCGCGGGGTTTAATATGTAACACGTGAAAAATGTTTAGGGAGCAACATAATGTGATGTAAGAGCAGCAAAATTTAGCGACAAACGATGTACATTGTTTGTCGTATATGAAACTACTGAGCTCACGTCACCAGTAGGTGGCGCCAAAGTAATGTGTTAAATGCTGCATAGGCAACAGATAGGGGCCCACTTTGTTTGTTTGGTTTGGGAGTTTTTGCTCTTTTGATCCCCCTTGAATGGGACTAAAGATACCCTACACACACGCACACACACACACACACACACACACACACACACACACACACACACACACACACAGACACACACACACACACACTTCTGAACTCAGTGCTTCCCTATTTCGCCCACAAGTGCAATCGGGTGACTTTATACACCTAATCAATAAAAGAAGACAACACAAAACAGAGTGCTAAAATGCGTTTATTAATAAATAGGGAAACATAGTGTACAATAACTGAGACCCCCTCATCCCCCTCTGCACCCGAAACACCGTGTGAGCATCGCGCGCTCATTTGGAGAAACCCTTCAATCAGTCAGCTTTTACCTCGCTCCTTGCGTCACGTGGTGCGCGCCTCTGACTGGGTGGTGGGCGTGTCTTAAACAGTGGGGTTTCATTCATAAATAGTTTTAGCTTTAAAAAATCCACATTAAAGTGTCCACAGAGGAGTTTCGTGTTTATTGGCTTTGCCCCGCTCCGATCCTGCATGGACCCGGCCAGTTGAGTAGGTGAGTGCCCCCTTTCCCTTTTTCTTTTCTTTTTGCCGCATGCCTGCTGCTCCTCGCGCAACCTTTTTCAAGTCGTGATCTACCTTCTCTGTCGGTGTCACCGGACTGATGGAAATCATGAGCGCCTGTGTGAAATATCAAGATGGCATATTTCATTAACCTCGCCGCGCTGCTCGGAGTGTAGCTGCCTTTTTTAAAAATCCATTTCATTTTGCTTTTATTATTATTTTTATTATTGTTTTTAAGTTCACCGTCGGCTTCATTTCGCCGCGTAAATGTGATGTGATTTTTTTCTTCTTGCAAACGATCTTATCAGCCAAACCTCCATGAGGAAACAGCTGCCAGAGACGAAGCTCATTATTTTGTTCCGGAAAGGGGGGGGGGGGGTATATTGCTGTGCCAAGCAATAAAAAAAAACGGGATGTTTTCTTTTGTGCAACAGTTGTTTTCCTTCCCATTTAACAGGTTATTACAATGTCCCGACATTAACCACTACATCCACATTTTGTGATCGTGGGGCGAAACATAAAAAGCTACTCGGAGCGAAACCGACGCACAGCACATATACACCAGTAATGCATCTGGCATGGAGAGACGGAAATGTTGTTAAGCATGACGGGATGTGCCATCTGCTCGCGCGAGCCGGCAAGAGAGCAATCCTCTGGGTTCGAACCCCCGATGGAAGTAAGCAGTTTCTCAACAAGTACCAGGCTGCGTTGCTTTCCAATGCTCACTTCTTTATTCTTCTCCAAATAGGATTATTTGTCCTTATATGTCTTAAAACATAGCAACAGAGGATTTTATTTTTTGAAATATGGGTATAAACTGTGTTATTGCATTGGATGAATGTGTATTGAGGCCGAACAGATTCCTGCTCTGGTGTTGGAAGTCATCCCCCGTGATGGGCTACAGTATTCTTTCCCCATCTCATCACCACTGACACAGACTGTACAGGGAAGCCTGTCAAGTGATCTCTTTTTTTAAACCGGTGCACTTATGTAACGACAAACTTATTTACCCAGACTGAATAATTAACCAAAACCGTTCTGCCGAGCACCGCTGCCGGCGTCGCCCCGAGGCCCGGTGGGGCCAGCCCCGAGGTGAGGGGCTCCGGTGGCTCTGGTTGGGCTGAGGTGGATGTAGGATGCAGCAAGGGAGCTGAGGAGGAGACTCCTGAGCCACAGCCTGACACACACACACACACACACACACACACACACACACACACACTCTCACACACACATATCCAGAGATGCTGCTGCGCACTGCCCACCATCAGGGTGAGACGCTGGGCTGGTAGAAAACAGGATGTGGTACAGCGAGGCAAAGGGAAGCATGCCAGTCACAGCCTGATGTGTTTCCCGTAAATGTATATTTTTTTGTTTTTTTTGTTTTCCTCTTGCGTGGACGGTGGATCAGGGAGGTAGACGGGCTGCAGGCAGGCGGCTTGGCAGCAGCTTACAGGTTGTGCTGCTGAAGTTGAGAGTGCTGCAGCGACTGGCAGGAGAGCAAGGAGCGCT
The DNA here is from genome assembly GCA_023566465.1 of Cottus gobio. NCBI lineage: Eukaryota > Metazoa > Chordata > Actinopteri > Perciformes > Cottidae > Cottus > Cottus gobio. The sequence goes on from CM042217.1 coordinate 5,002,138, forward strand.
GAGTGCTGCTGGCATGTTGCTCCTACCCTGCTGGGTGAGTAGCTCTATCCAGGGTGTGTGTGCGTGTGTGTGAGTGCGTGGGGGCGTTTGGTGCAGCAGTAGCTGTATTAATGGCTATGATGTGTAGGAGTAAACGCATAGCAGCAGCGGTAGTGGAACTGAGCTGCTGGAGCCAGCGTTTAGTGAGAGCTGGCGTTTCTCTCTGATGTGTGTGTGTGTGTGTGTGTGTGTGTGTGTGTGTGTGTGTGTGTGTGTGTAGGTAGGTAGGTAGGTAAAGAGCCTTCAGGGTGATATGGAATCACGGGTGATGATTTGCAGCCGAGATGCTGGCATTTGCATCTTCCGTGGGATTCGACACATGCGCACAAGCACACGCCGCACACACACACAAACACACACACACACAAACACATCAATATTTGTTTTCTGCTCCAGTGTTTTCACGTCCGTGAGAGGATTTTATTTCCGAAAGCATCTTCTACCTCATCATACAGCGTGTTATGAGCCGTGCGTTATTCTTGTGCATTCAGAGAAGGGTTGTGTTACTGTTGCATGCGCATTGCTTTTGTTATTAACACAGTTACTAAACAGTATCTCTGCTGGCTGACTTTGTGTTTTGATGACCAGCTCTGGTAACAGTCATTTCCTCTGTGTGTGCGTGTGTGTGTGTGTGTGTGTGGGGGTGTGTGTATGTGTTATCTCTCAGGGGGACTCTCTAGTTGGCCTGGACCATGAGCTATGAGTCTACCGTCTGGAACAGCCTACCAGAAAACTCCACAGTAAGTCTACCTTTCGCCACCAGCTTATTCTCAAACTTCCTGTGTGTGTGTGTGTGTGTGTGTGTGTGTCGTGTCCAGCTCACCACCAGAACCATACCTTCCCCTCGTATGCTCCCCTGGCCCATTGTCGGGCTAATAGAGAACATCCTGACCTGGACCTGACATAATTAAATCTCTGATCTAATCAGCTTTAATTTCCCCTCTCAGAGAAAATGACCACGTGACGTCGGAGTCCAGCGCTCATCAACACTTTGCCGTGCGTTCTCCCTTCGGAGATTTCAGCGCACTCTTGAGATCTGGAGACGCTGCAGGGTCCTCGGTTGTCGTTGCCCAACGCTGGGCGTCACGCCACGCCGGTTCTCCGCGAGAGAACAAGACGTGCTGTTGTTCTCTGCGCTCGCGTCGATCATTTCATCCAAACCCTTTATATTTCTCTTCCGCCTGAATCTGCTCAGAGGAACAAGGGAGACGCATTTCTGCTTGTAAAATTGAACATAAAAAAGCAACAAATCTAATTTATTAAAGGAAATAAATCATATTTAATAATGCACTCAAGTCATATATGAATTCCACAATATTTATACGGCTAAGAGGAGTGCATTTGTCAAGAAAAACTTGCTCAATAAAATCAAAAAAAATAATTACTGACATGATATTCATGTATTATGTCTGTGTTATTTATTTACTCATCCACCGATTAATATCTTAATAACTAAAGTTAGGCTTTCCTCAGTAAAAAAGTGCTTTCTAGCTAACCGCTAGCTGCAAGCGCTGAACACCTGTTCGCTTAAATGGACTCAAGCTAATGCAAATGTACCGATGAACGCTTCCCGCCACTCACAAAAATAATATTGACAAAATGTGCGTCGAGGTGGTAGATCAGTGAAGGACGCGGCTTCATCGCCATCTACTTATGGTAGTTGGATTGAATCAAGTTTTGTCAATAAATAAAGGAAGAGAGGTTTTAGCGCTAACCGCTAGCTGCGAGCGCTGAACACCTGTTCGCTTAAATGGACTCAAGCTTTACATTACATTACATTACATTACATTTCATTTAGCTGACGCTTTTATCCAAAGCGACTTACAATAAGTGCATTCTACCGTTTACAACAAGAATCAGGTACAATTTCGACAAAAAGTTCAACTACAAAGTGCTATCAGTAAGAGCCGTTTCAGTGCTACTAAAGTGCTACTTCCTTTATTCAAGGTATAGTCGGAAAAGATGTGTTTTTAGTTTGCGACGGAAGATGTAGAGACTTTCTGCTGTTCTGATGTCAATGGGGAGCTCATTCCACCATCGAGGAGCCAGGACAGAGAACAGTCGAGACTTTGTTGAGTGTTTAGCTCTCAGTGACGGAGCTACAAGCCGATTGGCAGAAGCCGAGCGGAGCGCACGAGTTGGGGTGTAAGGTTTTACCATGTCCTGGATGTAGACTGGACCAGATCTGTTCGTTGCACGGTACGCCAGTACCAATGTTTTGAAGCGGATGCGGGCGGCCACCGGTAACCAGTGAAGGTCGCGGAGGAGCGGAGTAGTGTGGGTGAATTTCGGGAGGTTAAAGACCAGTCGAGCTGCTGCATTCTGGATGAGCTGCAACGGTCGGATGGCACCAGCAGGTAGCCCTACTAGCTAGCATCTACTTATGCGCGAGCTCAAGCGGTGGATTAAATCAAGTTTTTGTCAATAAATAAAGGAAGAGAGGTTTTAAGACGTCCTCCTCCGTTGAACATGCACATCCAAGCGAAACTAAATTATCTTTGGTACCGCAGAGCCTCCTCGTGAGCTTAATTCACTCAGCTGCAGGCCTCCCCATGCGAGCTCCCCCACAGCCAAGGTGCACCGTAGACAGGTTAACAGCTCCGGCATTTATTGATTCATTTCACTGTTGCATTTATAGATTCACTTTATGCCGGTCAGCCAGCCGGCGGGTCTGACTCAATCTATTAAGCTGCTCGGTGCTGCTGGGAAGGTTAAACAGCCGCACAGTGAGGCGTCAAAAATCCTCTGATTGCATGACTCGCATATTTTTTTTTTTTTTACAACTTTATTTAAGTCAAATATTTATAATTTGACAAGGGGGCACGACCTATACGTTTAACATAAAACTAGGGATGCACCGATACCGATACCGGTATCGGTGGTCGATACTGCGTTAAATACTCGTACTCGCATCGGTTTCAATGGCCGATACCAAGAACCGATACTCACTCAACAGTATTTCACTACAACAAACTGGTCGCGCTTTGTGGAGAAGCAACCCCGTGGCGGAGCCGGAGACACTCTTCTCTGTCTCAACTGTCTCAACAGTCTCAACTTCTGAGCAGCCAATCACGCTATCCAAGTTGTTTTGCCGTCCAATCAGATGGCCAGTTTGTCTCAACAGCAGAATCTGGAGCCGCCATCTTGGATCCTCGCTACGCAGCGCTCACTTCTTTCAATAGACAGGAGAAAAGTGAGACGCGAGTACAATACAAGACTTTATCGATATTGTGCTTATTAACCGGTGTTGCATACGTGTGTATGACATATTAGTGCTCATATTAGTGCTCTTGTTAGTGGCTGACAGCCCCGGAGTTACTTGTAATCAGTCCGTCCCAACGCGACGCAAATGTTTCGCGCGACCAGATTACATGTAAAGTCTATGCACAGACGCGTGTGGTTGCGACAGACGCAAATTTACGCCGGCGGCACGTTAGACGCGAGAGTTGAAAATTTCCATATTTAATACATCTATAATTGAGAAGCTCTGCGCGTCATCACCGCCGTCCTGCCGGTTTGAATCAAACTGTTGCTGATCCACCAGAAGTAGCGCTGGCAGCGGCCTCATTCAGACGCTGTTGTGCGGCTACGGATGATATTATTGTAGCCGAGTGTCTGTTGTGTGTCTATATTTGTAATTATAATAAAATGAAAACACGCTGCAGGGTAACTTGAACCACTTTTTTATCTCCTTCACACACGTATATCCCACAATTCCACTCCTCTTTTCCTTTCCGTTTCTCCCTCCACAATAAAAGCACCGGAAACATAACTTGGAACACAGCTTCCTATATAATTGCTCGATACCTAATATTATCGCTTACATTATGAACCCGGACATGGGGCGTTTTATGGTCCGACATTAGAGGGACTTCCACAAGAAGTTTAAAGCTTGGGATAGCCTTCTGTTAATTTTGTACTATAGGCTTGACATAATCTGCAGAGGATAAAATAAAATCTGCCTCCAAATTAATTGCACTTTCATGGAGACCAAATCTAAGAAGTATCGGTATCGGTACTCGGTATCGGCAAGTACACAAATAAAAATATCGGTATCGTATCGGTTTGTAAAAAATGGTATCGTTGCATCCCTACATAAAACGCATGTATTTCAACTTATATTATAAACAATTTGAACAATGTGCGAAAGGTATGAATAATAGTCTATTAATCATTCTATCAATAAATAGAACGAAAGAAATCAAAAGGAGGAATTATTTGGTGACAGAAAAACATTTCCTATCTCGATTTGTTATTAATTTAAGGGACTTAAAAACACTGTAAAAGATGGAGTCGAGTTGGGAAATGTATCTTATATAAGTATGAAATTTCCTCAAATAAAAAGGCGAACAATATAAATGGCATGCTGATGTCCCTCTGTCTGGATCTAAACTGAAATACAACTGTATATATATAAATATTTCATAAATGGGCTAATGCTGGAACATAAAATGAGGGTTTCCTCCTGCCAGGTTAGCCATTGTTAGCAGTACTAGTTGAAAACAGTATTTAGCCCATCCAAACCTTAGCATCATGCCTGCAGGTAGAAGTTAGACAGTACTGTATGCATGACAGATTTAATGAGACACAAGGCCAAAGTATAAATAATAAATAGTATATAATAATTCTGCAGCCATGTTGGATTCTGTGGACAGGGTTGGTGGAGTTCGTCTGACTTTCCGAGTCGTAAAAAATCCGACTTCAGACGGCGTTCCAGTTGAAATCCGCCCGAATGGAAAGCAGCATGTTAACGCATTGTGTCATAATTCCAATTTGAGGCTTTTAGAAAAGAACATTTTTACTCTTTGGGCCGAGAGTAGACATGTTTCTACCGCTCAGGGAGGATATCAGCTGATGCTCATGTGGGAAGCTTTTTGCTGCATCCCTGTTAAACTGAGGACGACGCCGACCTCTCTTCCTGTTGAATCCACTTCACTTCCCCTCACTGCCTACTCATGAATCAGAGCTGTACACTCACCAGCTTTTATTTCACCTCCAGGGAAATAAAAGCTGTATATGCAGACATTGGACTGGTCATATATGAACAGAACAGATGTCTCTAAAGATCTACCGGGTGCCACCTTTGCCCTCCTCTTTGTCTCCCAGGAGATCCCGTTCGTGGCCGAGGAGCAGCAGGATGGCTCCGTGCTCCTCCTGGTGATCCTCTCCGTCTTCCTGGTAGGAACCGTGATCTTCATCTCCGTCTTCCTCATCGCCTTCCGTCGCTTCTGTCGAGGATGGCCGTGCTCTGCCAGGTGAAAACACTTCTTACGTGACTCTTATTTGCGCTTCGACCAAAAGCATAATCCACGCCGAAATACGTTTCCCATGTAAATGTTATTCCCCCGATGCAGTTCTGTTGCTCATGTAAACAGGGCTGTAAACGTGCATAATGGATAAGGCTCCTTCAGTTGGAAAAACAAAGCAAACAAAACAGCTTCCTCCTCCCAAAGCATCTTCAGTGTGAGTCCAGCGACCCATTAAACTAATGAAAGCATCTGTGTTGCAGCAGGAAACATTATGTAACCCCAAAAAGAGACGCATGTTAATGCAACGTAGTGCATTCACTTATGAGACATGCCCCCTCCCCACTCCCCCCCACCAGCCTGTTATGAAAACACGCATCCAGCAGTCACGCTCGTCTCCATGCGACTCTCTCCGTGTTTATTCAGCGGCAACATGGCTGCCCCCCTCCGGACGCTTTGTCCCTCTCCACACAGCAGCACACGCATCATCAAGTACACTCGAATTTACGAGGGCGCACCGGCTCGATGCAGATAAACGGAGAGCGCCGAGGAAAGGCGAGGCTTGCAGGAGGCAGAGCCGGGCGGACTGGTACAAATGATGAGTGTAATGAGATTTCATAGCAGCCATCGGCGGTGATTAATCTCGCATCGGTGCCCAGCCCTGTGTGTGTGTGTGTGTGCACGGGGAATAAACACACACACACACACACACACAGACACACACACACACACACACACACACACACACAGTGTGAGGAGGCGGGAGCCACAGAGGAAATGAAAGACAAGAAGAAGCACAGATCTGGGTGGACGGAGAAATCCCTCAAGTCAATTCACACACACACACACCCACTCCCCCCCCCCACACACACACACACGCACACACACACAATCACAAGCAAGCACAGACTTGCAACTCCTATCTCTGCACAAAGAAATTAGAAGGAGAGACGTGTCTGGGAGGAGCTTTCAGTTTCTGTTTTCCGCCTCATAATGTAAACTCTGGGCATGAAGCAGCTCGTGTGAAGCTAAAAGGGGTTCACAGAAGGTACTGAAAGAAGTACGCATGCCTCGGCCCCTAAACATCGTGCCCTTTATTGTGTCTTCTCTCTGTTGCCTTAAAGATGAGTGGAAGCGTGCAATTCAATAAAGCAACCATGCTTCAGCCCCCGAGGGTTATCAAGTTTCCGGCAATGATCGAGGCCCTCATTGATAATGCAGCCGGGCCGCGTTTAGACATCCAGTCCCGTGGCCGGGTCTTTATAGTCCTCATAGGTTTTTATTAACGGTACCGCAGCTGATGGGAAAGCCTCGTGCTGCCGGGGTCCGTGGCGTTGGACCTCGGGGGTAATCCTGTCACGGCATTGATCTGAGTGTTTCTGTGCGCCCCCAGGGCCAGCGATGACCCCGAGAAAACCAACACCACCTACGTGGAGGAGCCTCAGCCCACCCATGGTAAGAGAGAAACGGACAAAGACGGAGCCGATAAAGAGGCGAGTGGAGGGAGGCGTAATGGAGACGGCCAGGCTGGGAGATGGAGGGATTGGGTTGATGGAAGTGGGGGTATTTTTAGCGCGTCAGCACAAAACGCGTAATGTCTTTTCCATTAAAATATTGGGATCTCGACCCAATTAGTTTAAGTAGCTGCGCCACTCCTGGAACGCAGTTTGACTTTTTTTTGGGGCCCGGCGGATGTCTCGGATGCGAAATGATTTATTTATTTAAAAAAGTGAAGCATCAGTTTGGCACCAGACTTGCGTTTGTAAGGCTTTTTGTTCAGTTTTTCCGTCAGCAGTTTGCCACATTAGCATACCCGCCCTCCACAGAGGTGTCTGAACATCTTATGCTTCAGACTTCTTAAAATATTTATTTTGGAGGGTGTGTTCAGTACACAGTTGAAAGAGATGGGGAAGGACTTGAGATATAAGTTCCCAGCTGGAGCTGAATCTGGGTCGTTGGGGTTCGTGGTCGGCGCCCTGAACCCCGATTTCACCAGCACATACGAGACTGGGAAGAGCCATGGGAATCCCATGATATTTATTAGGTGAATCACCACCTATTATGTGCACGTACAAAATGTGGAAAAGCTTGGTAGCACCAACAAGGATTGTTTCTTAACCTGATTAGATCATGGTTTAATTTTAAATCATGTTGCACAAAACTATAAAACCCAATTGAGTTTTATGATGTTGCTGTTGAATTTCTCTCAGGATACCAGTTTAGCAAGGAGGCCGTAATGGAGCTGCACAGAAAGACTAGACAGATGTAAACTTTATTTATCCCCAAGGGGAAATATGTTTGTCACAGTAGAAGACAAAGTTAAATAGAAGACACAAAAATATCAGAAATTAAAAATACTCAATATATAAAACAAAAAAACAAAACAGCAGAGAGTAATGTTATGCTAACTAACAGACTCTTTAGCTAGCTAGTTACCAACATTGTGTTCAGGAATACAGAGCAGCCAAAAATGAAAGATTTCCGCCCCTTTTTTATAGCTCACTTTCTAGGTCCAAACTAATTTATATGTATGTATATATATATTTATTTTAATTTGAGTAAGCAAACGTCTCCATGTTGATTAAACTCTTTAATTTTGGTTTAAACCTGGATTTATTAAACCAAGATTAGTTTTTAGTTGGGCAACAGAGCTCTGCTTAATTTAAAATACTGGATTTACCCGTTGTAGCAAACCCCTGCGAAAGATAGTCCCAAAACCAACGTAACAGCTGTGTACAAAGGCACAAAAACGATAATGATGTTAGCTTACTCCTCGTTAGCATTAATAGCATACACACATAGAGCCAAAAGTTATGCTAATTTCCTTAAAACATACACAGTTATTACAATTATTACAACTTCAATTTAAAATGTAAAGTTTTGATAACTAGAACTGATCTATGAATGCCTTTTAGATGCAACGCCGCCTAAGAGTCTGAAGGCCATGCTTGCAGCTGAGGCTGTACTGCTAACACGCTCATATTGGCAATGCTAGCATGCTAATGCTCGACATTAAACATGTCTGCCATGTTCACCATCTTAGTTTTAGTGTTTCGTGGGTGTTTGGTCGGTTGTTAGTGTGAAAAATCAGGAGATCGTGACTGGGGGCTTCATCCTCTGGGGACCGTGCATGTGAGATGTTTCAGTCTGGAGAATTTAGCGCTAGCATGGCGGTAACCTCCGAGTAACGGTAACAATAACCTGTCTCTTTCCTCTCGGGTCTCCCGTAGAAATCACCATCCGGGTGGACGAGTCCGACTGCCTGTCGATGGCCAGCTCTCACAACCAGGAGACCGAGCGCTTCCTCTCCGCCGGCACCATGGGCCGCCGCGTCTCCTTCAACGAGGCCGCGCTCTTCGATCATGGCAAGAAGGCGCAGGAGAAAGGCCGCAGGTTAGAGAGCCGGAAGGCCACATTTGCAAAGACTCTCATTAACGTCCATGCTCTCCATACTTTACTGCTCTCTGTGATCAGAGGATCCCCACGTTTAACTGTGTCGCTCTTCTATGTTAGTTTAGGGTTAAGAATGCATTAAGCATGCCGACGACACAAAGAGGTCTCACTCCTCATTATTTCCCTTCCCTGCTTTTAGCTTGAAGCCGGGAGCCTGATGTGCAAATACTTCAAAAGGAATTATTCTGTGTGGCTAAATGTAGAAAGCAGTGCACCTCTGATGGGTCTGCAGTCAGACAGCTCCCCATGGCTGTTTGTGCAAGGACAAGCATCATGCTTTTTGACTTATCCGGAGTGACTCACCTGTGTTTCACCATGAGAGGAATGTTGTTGCTTTGTATTTAAAAGGGCTAAATTGTAAAAAAAAAAAAAAACGTATTAAGAAGCTGTCAGGACTTCGTTAAGGAACCTGAAAGCACCGATGAATCAGAGCAGACTTGGCTTTATTCGGGAAGGGCTCTTAAAAAGACTCAAATGGAGCGTTTCAGGTGAATACAACTTTACCCCATAGACGGTAGTTGACTGCGGTTTTGAAGCCTCAAGTTCTGCATTTTGGCCACCGCCATCTTGGTTGAATCAGTGAACAGAAGTTAACATATTTAGACTGCAGATGAGAGACGTAGAGACGGTATACGGCTAAATGGGACTATATTTTTAATTGAACATCATGCTGAATTGAGGAAGACTTTAAACTAGCAATTGAGACCAAAATACTCTGTTAGGTCGCCCCCTGATGGCCATTAGAAAGAATGCATGCCGGAGGCACTTCCGCATTGGCTTCACTTGTCAGACCCGGAGGTTTGCTGCCTGGTTTATGCAGGCAGACAAAAGGGGAACTATAAAGTGTTTTACGAACATTAAAGCACGTAAATATATAGTAGAAACTGAAAATGAGCGTGATAAATCTTCTCTAACTCTACACCGTTGCTCTCCAGGTACACGCTGACCGAGGGCGACTTCCACCACCTGAAGAACGCCCGGCTCACCCACCTCCACATCCCGCCCCCGGGCCTCAAGATAGTCACCATCCACGAGTGCGACTCGGCTGAGAACAGCGTCGCCATGACGACGCGCCCCGTCGCCAAGTCGTCCCTCTCCATCTTCCAGGTGACGGCCTTTAACCCGGCGTTCAGTCCCTGAATGCATCGCTTTGTCTTGGTTAATTAGAAAGTACCAGGATCAGGGATCTGGTGCTTTAGCCGGCTCATTTCAACAAGGCCGTGCACATGCATGTGTCAATCAGATGCTCAATCAATGCAAAGGGGATCTGGACATGATATGCAAATTCGATTCAAAAGGATAATTGTTGTGTGTGTGTGCTTCCCCTCAGCCGATGCTGTGCCCTCTGCCACAAACAGCGCTGACCAGCCTGAGTGTCAATCCCAGCTGCGCCCTCCCTGGAGACGCTCTCAACTCTGTGGTGGACGCCACTAAAGAGCCCATCTCCAGCTCCGTAAGTCGGCCCCCTAAACTGCTGTCAAATATTATGCATGCAAGTGACGGTGAATATTTAGTAAGTTCAGCACGTTTCTTCCGGAAAAAAGCATTTTAAATAGTGCAAATATCGCACAAAGCATTGTGAGCGTGCATATAAGTTACCTGTTAAGAGTGTGTTTCCGAAAAATGCAGAAGTGTAAGAAGCGTGTTGAGTTAATCATTTGTAGAGCGAGGAATTTTCTGAAGATAGTCACTGAGCACGGCAAGCGGCCATTCAAGCAGCCAGTCAACCAGTGAGTCACACATAAGGACTTAAGAGGGTCACGGAGCCCGAGGGAGGCCCGACAAGAGTGATGGCTGATGGGTAAACAAGGAAGCCTGTGTGGAGCATCACTGTCAGAGGGGATTAAACACACGCCACCAGTCTTTTGGCTCGGCCTTCCGTCTGACCACGTCCGTCTCTCTCCGTCTCAGATCGAGATGATGGGCGCGGCGGGGCCCCGGGGCAGAGGCAGCGGTGTCGGGGAGGGGGCCCCTCATGCCGGCGGCGGGGCGGGAAGCCAGGGCCCCGTGCTGCAGTTCTTCACTAAACTGCGGCGCCACGCCAGCCTGGAGGGGGCCAGCCCCTACTTCAAGATCAAGAAGTGGAAGCTGGACAGCAGCCAGAGAGCCTCCAGTCTGGACACCAGAGGTAAATGGATCCTTGATGTAGATGAGATTCATATTATTTTTTTTTTATTAGAAACAGTCGGTGCCAATGCAGCCGGGAGGTGCAGCACAGGAAAAATAAAAGTGGTGCGATGGATTCTCTTCTATTTATTTAGTATTTCTGGCAATATTCCAACTGTTAAGCAGGGGGCTCCGGCAACCAACTGTGAGACGCCTTTTGTGCTGCTGAGAGACACACACACACACACACACACACACACACACACACACACAGACAGACCTACAGGACAGATGGATCAGTGACGTAAAGTTTGGTCTTCCAAGTCAATTTGAGCCCCCGAGTAAACCGTCCCTGTCAATCCCACACACACACACACACACACACACACACACACACACACACACACACACACACACACACACACACACACACACACACACTCACACACTTCCCAAAGGCTCAGTCCTCCGATCCTACCGGGTGGGGACCGAGAAAAAAAAAGAAAAATAGATCACACAAAATCCCCTCAGAAACCTGGACGCCTGCTGGAGGCTTTTCTCCTGAACTAAGTGCCTCGTCTCTCCGGCTTCTCGCCGCCGCCAACACGCCGGCGTGCACTGCGACTCACTGCTTCCTCCCCGTGTGTGTGTGTGTGTGTTGCGCGCCCAGGCTCCCCCAAGAGGAGGCAGTTCCAGCGGCAGCGAGCCGCCAGCGAGAGCATGGACCAGGACGACAACGACGCGCACCACATCGACCTCATGCAGTACTTCGCCCGCACCCGGGACGCCGCCTCCTACGGGCCCGGCCACCCGGCGACACGCCTCCTCTCGCCTCCATCCACACCGCCCCCCTCCCTCGGCAGGTATCTTTAATTCCCTTGCCATTCATCTCGTTCACTGCTTTGCTGCCTTGCACTCATTTTTCATTCCTGTAGCGAGACATGGTGTGATGATGTTGTGCAGTGAGAGACGGCTCTGAAGTCCCGGTTCTCCTCCACTTCTGGCTTGAAAATAAAAGTGTGCTTTTATGACCCAAAAGGGATATAATTACATTTGAAATATAAAAAAAGGATGTTTTAAAACAGTCCTTTTCTCTCCCATTTAATTAAATCAAAACACAACATGCTCTGTAGCTACCGTGTACATAAACACTATTTAACCACGGGCTGATTTGCATGTAATGAGATCCCAGTAAACAAGAAGAAGCACTTTCACCATTTGGAGCCAGATGTAGGGGATTCCCAGAGCGCACTTTTTTTGGAGAGTGAAGCGGAGAATTGGGGACGCAGGGTTTATTTTGGCATAGGAAACCATTCCACCGCTGACATGGTCTGATAATGTCCTGACGTCCACAAAAGGCCAAGGGGTCGGCTGCGATTTAGTTATTTCAAGCTCGCAATTATAGCAACGCAGATCCCGCCCCAATAGTGGCTTATAAACAAAAACAGAGTAGAATTTACATCACGGACTACTAGATTAAACTAAATCGATATTTCCTGTGTATGTTTGCAGATGTTTGTTGTTGAAAAAAAACAAAAGCAATTTCCTGGAAACCGCCGTGCTTCTCGCTGATCGCGCTCTAGTCCGGCTCCTCCACGGTTTACATTTTGCTGATGCACGGCATGGCGTCAGCATTCGGCTAAATTCAGATTAAGGACATGCAACAGCCGCCATTGCAAGTCATGAAAACCATTCTGTGCAGTGTGAACACAGCCACGTGTCAGATGAATGTGTCACTCGGGTAAATATGGAAGCCCATTTCCGGCAGCAAAAAAAAAAAGTAAAAATCACTTCCAAAAAAAATAAATAATAATAATAAGCATTTTTTTTTATTTAATTTTTTTCTTACTTTTTCTGCCCAATTTTTCTTTTTAAATTTATTTTGTACTTTTTTTTATAAAAAGAAAGAGAGATTAGAAGTGCGCATGCGCTTCAGTGACGATTTTTGACGATTTTTGTAAATGTTAGATGTTTTAATCCGTCCACTGTTGCAGCTAAACACATGGTAAGACCAGCGAGTGGATGAAGGGAGCTGTGAGGAATCGTCACTGAAGCGCATGTGCACTTCTAATCTCTATTTTAAAAAATATATATATTAGGGAAAAAAAGTACAAAATAAATAAATAAAAAAAAAAACATTTTATTTTTTGTCAGAAAAAGTAATTTAAAAAAAAAAGAAAAAAAAAAAGGCTTATTATTCTTTTTATTTTTTTTAAAGTGATTTTTTATTTATTTTTTGCTGCCGGAAATGGGCTTCCATAGGTAAATGCTCTGACACTGCGTGTCCGTGTGCTCCTCCCCTTCCTTCTCTCCTAACTATTTCCTCATGTCTTATCTCGTCCCCCCACACCTGTGTGCACGCTACAGGGTAGAGGTGGAGGTGATGGTGGAGCCCAGCTGCAGCCACGGAGGACCAGGGGTGATTGGCCTGTCCCCTGATCCCCAAGACGAAGCGCTGTCCCTGGCAAGAAGGGAAGGCGCAGACCCCCCAGACCCCCAGGACCCCCAGTCCCTTTACAAAGACATATGGAGCCTCCGCGCGACGCTGGAACAATACGCCGCCTTCGACCAGAGCAGCAACGCCGACCGCAACTCCGTCTGCAGCGACGCTGAAAGCGTGTGTTCGCTGGGCGGGCGCGCGGAGGCGGAGCGAGGAGGGCTGCCCAGCTACCCGTCCCAGGACTTAGGGGACGAGGCCGAGGGCGGAGAGGACGACAAGGACATTTCCATGTACGTGGACGAGCGGTCGGGGCCGCCGGAGGGAAGGAAGAGGAAGCAGAAGAGCACCGAGTCGGAGGCCGGCGACGGAGAAACGGGGACGCGTAAACTGCTGCAGATGGACAGCGGCTACGCGTCCATAGAGGCGCCGTGCCGCGGGCCGGAAGATCTGCGGCTGTTTGGCAGCGGCAGCCCGAAGGACCGGACCGCCCACGAGAAGCGGCACCACTTCACCAACGCCGGGCGAAGCGGCACCGTCGGCGAGAGCTTCGAGACTCGCCTCTTCGAGGAGGAGCTGGAGGACGAGATGTTGCTGGGCGCCAGCGGAGGGGTTTCCGTGGAAGAAGCGGGTACCGGTCCACTGAGCTGGGTCCCGTACGGCCAGGCGCTCGCAGCCCAAGAGGCCGCGGCACCGCCTCCGCCTCAGCCGCCGGCTCTGCACCGGCGGGACTACAGCATCGACGAGAAGACGGACGCCCTCTTCCACGAGTTCCTCCGCCACGACCCCCAGTTCGACCAGCAGGAGTCGCCGCTGAGGAAGCACCGGTCCCGGGTCCACCTCCGCAAGCAGTGGCAGCGCCACAAGCAGTGGAGCGACCCGGGTGTCAGACACTTCACGTCCTCCTTCGACCGGCTCCGGGCGCCACTCAGGAGGGGCGACAGCGTGAACTACCCGCTGGACACCAGCTACCACAGCACACTCCCCCGCATCGTCAGCGCCCCCGACGAGGACACCGGCGAGGGGGCCGGCGGCGCCCCCGGCACTCCGAAGGCGGGGCCGGCCACCAAGGGCAGGGAGGAGGGCGGCGCCTCCTCTTCCCCGCCGCCTCTCCGGTACTCCGGCGAGCCCCGAGACCATCAGGAGGACCGCCAACTCCCTCCCGATCCCCCGGGCGAGCGCTCGCCCCCTCGGCCGCCCGCCTCCTCGGGCTACGGCCCCCAGACCATCACAGCAGAGCTCACAGACAAACTGACTGCTCACCTGGGGGAGCGGCTGTACGAGGGCCTTCGCAGGACCAAGGACTCGGAGTGCGTGGCGGTGGCGGCAGCGACCGCGCAGGCTCCCCCGGACCACAGCCCAGTGTAGCAGGGCTCCAGGCGTCCTCCTCGTCACCCTCGCTCCTCCACCCTAACCCTTTCTGTTGGACTCGCCTCGCCTCCGTCCCTCTGTGTGCAGCTTGAAAGTGTGCTTTAGGTCACCTGACACACAGCGGATCCACTAGACCTCATGCCGTTGCCATCTTGAAGACGGATCCGATGCAAGATAGTAGACAAACAGAGCTAACGCTAACAGGATGTGCTTTCAGTGATAATTGTTTCCTCGTTAACTGTCTGTGTCCATCTCTGCCGTCCGGTCTCTGCTCTCCAGTTTGAATACCTGAAGCCAACATGGCGTCAGTGCTTGTTGATCCACTGTGAAACCAGGTGCTATTAGATGAGTAGGAAGCTGCAGATCTGAACACAATAAGTCGTTTTATCTCTATTCAAGAGCTAGAAAATGAGCTAAAATACCTGAAAACGTAGTCACAGCTCTGTGAGGCAAATTTAAAGGGACAGTACACCCCAAAATGTACCTGTCGTTCTGTTCATCCATCTAGATTGTTTCATAAAGAGGAAGTGGACGAGAGGCTCGTGTTTGTAGTTTATAGCGAGAGCGTTTTTTGGGTGAACTGTCCCTTTAAAAGTTGTTCACGCTGGTTGTTTAGATCAGTAGTTCCCAACCTGTGGGGTCCCCAGACGGTCTGAGAGGGTTTAAAGTAAGTTATGTTTATATTACTAACGGTTTGGTTTTGTCCCCGTAGAGCTACGCCGATCTCATCCATGTTTGTTGCCAATTTTGTGGCAATTCTTACAATTCCCATTTTTCCTGAATGTAACTCGCTCTTAACTACTCAAAAAGCTCTGATTGGTGGATTGTTTTTAGCCCATTTGTGGTCAGGAAACGATATAAAAACTAATTTCAAAAAGCTTTTGTTTGTATCAACGATTTGTTCTTATTTCTTTTAGCCCCCATTGATTTCTGGGATTCACCAATATTTTATAATTTTAGCTTTTCTCCAAATTCTACAATTGGTTGAAAGAAAAGATAAGAAAAATAAATCTCTTATTCTCACAGTCCACAGGTTTTTTGTCCAATCGCAAGGAAATAATACGAAAACACATATGAATATTATTATTTATATATAGTTTTAGAGTCATTGTCATTATAATTATTAAATAATCATTATTATTATATAGACATTGATCCTTATTTCGACATTAAAAGACCATATTGCGGGCGTTCAGCTGCTTTTTGATTTTCCTGCATCGACATCAAGTTTAATTTATTTTAGTTTATTTAACAGTAATTTAACTACTTGTGATGTTTCATGAGTATTTGCACACGGCACAGCACCTGCCCTTATATAGTGTTTAGGGGGCCATAATAATAAACATATTTTTGTCTCTTAAACTGAAGAGAATGCTGCTGCATGAGTAGACAGAGCTGTATTTTTATAGGCCAACCCGAATGTTAGTGTCGCACTGGTTCCCTCGACAAAAAGCCAAATGGATTTTCACTTTTTTAGTTTTTTTCCCATTATTGCAGAAAATAAGCTCCATTGCAAACACAACTTTATGATCCGAAGACATTTTTTTAAGAAAGATAATCTTCACAGATGAACCCCACTTTTGTAATGCTTTAATAAGTGTGAATGCAACGTGAGGCTGTAGGCGGCTTATTAGCCGCTTGTTAGCAAACCGCTGTAAACATTCCCGAGAGCGATATTTACTGACGCGTTTTATGTCGTAGAACAAAACGTCTAAATCTCGTCCTGATTTCATGCATCTGAAAAAAAAAAAAAAAACATTCATCGACTTTGAGACGACTCGTTTCTGTGTTTTAGGACCTTTTTAAGGGGCCACAAGCCAAAAAGGCTGGGAACCACTGGTTGAGATGGTTGGGACATGATTAACACAGTTATCAAAGGTTCTGATTAATGAGGTGTAATCTTCTGAAAAGGAAGTGTCCAACACGATGTTTGTTGTTTTCTTTTGACTGAAAAATGCTTCTCAGCTATGTGACAACTGTGTTGTTTATTTTTTTTATTAGAGTTTTTAATTTGTGTACGCCCGCATTGCTTGAATGACAATGAGAACTGAGACGGTTTGAAGAGGACCGGTTCAGAACTAAGCTGGTACCATTCTGGTATCTCGACTCTTCATAAATCACAGATGTGACAATAATCTCCATAAACTACGAATCTTTGCGCTGTGGGCGTCGGCCTGTGGGCGTCGGCCTCTGGCCCGGCGGGCGGAGCCGGCACGTTGACGGCCTCGTGAAAGCTCTGGGACGAGGCAGACGTTCGGTGTTTACTGAGTTCATAAGGAGAGGCATGCTTTCTTGTGCATGAGGGCTCTGAGAACATGCTGTATTTTGTCCCCCTCCTCCTCCTCCTCCTCCTCCTCCTCCTCCTCCTCCTCCTCCTCCTCCTCCTCCTCCTCCTCCTCCTCGTCCTCTTCGTCTCCTGAGAAAGTTGACAGTGCAGGGGATGCATCCCCTGGGGCCCGAGGTCTTCACTTCCTGCCGGCTTATAAAACCTGAACGAACAAAGACGTTGTTTGTAGTTAAGTCCCCTTTATTATAATTATAATTATTATTATAATTATTTTTTGCCTCTTATTCAGAATTTAAAAACAAAGCAGATTATCCAGAGTTCAGCAGCAGCAGGTCGATGGTTTCCCGGTCACGCTCGTGGGATCTCCTCCTCCGAGGGGCTGCCGGGCTTTCCGAGGGAAGCCACCGCACAAGATGGTGCTGAATATCAATCGTGAAGGAGGAGAAGGAGTTCCCCCTCCCTCTCCGTCTGCCTGTCCTCGGCCGTTTGAGGCTATCACCACGCAGTAAAGCCAGAAAATCAAGGGTTAGGGTTAAAAAAACATTCTCCTCTCTTTGTTCGGGTGTGATGAGGAGGAGGAGGATGATGATGATGATGCTCCTTTTCCAGTTAACCAGATTAGCTCTCTCGTGACAGGAGTCTCCTCTTGGGGATAAGTGCAGATGCGGAGTTCCCCCATTAGGAGATTTAACAGCGTTTTCTTCGCTTCCCCTTTCTTTGGCGTCGGCCCCAATCACACAGCAACCCACCGTGAAAGAAACAACGTCCTTTTTTTTTTACGACGGCGATAATCAGCAGAAGGGGAATAAAATCCGACCTTATCACTTATAACGGAGCTGATGGCACCTAATTACTGACGCGGCTGGAGGGAAGACCGCCGGCCAAACGGGCTAAAAAACAGCAACAATCGGGAGAAAAAACGCCCGCAAAGGGTCGCTTCTCCGTACATGTGTACAAAGATTTCAAACTTTGCTGTGTATAACAAGCACAATGTCACCAGAGCTAGACTAAATGGACGTCCTCTTTTAGGTTTAGACTGATGCTGTGTAACTGGGGACACTGTGGTAACATAATGGTGTTTGCGTACTAACCAGTAGCCTGTCCAATGCATCGATGCATAGCTGTGTGTAGGTCTGCATGAGAGTCAGCATTTTTAGCAACGGTCGCCATGTTTTCTCCGAGCTGCGGGTACAAAAGGATGCTGGAGTGGAAGCGTCGGCGCAACCGGAGATTTTTGTACTTTTAAGAGTCATGCTAGGATGCTGTGATGAGTTTTTTGTGAGATTTATCCCTTTTAAAGTATTTCTGTATTCCTTGCTTGTTAGTAAACCGCTTAATTTAATCAAAGGAAGAAAAAAAAGAAAAAAAAAAAAAGCTTTCTTTACAACTTTTGCTTTTGTTGATCCGAATCAATTGAGCCTTGAGGGACCAAATTATCCGAAAAAAATCAAACAAAAAAAAAGGTGTTATTTTAGGGTTGTTTTCCAATCTGTGAATAAACGAATGAAGCTAAAAGTGTTTCTAACTCGCTTTATTTCAAGGGGGGCGGTCGGTAATCGAGGCGTGGGAACGGATCGCAGATACGGTTCCCGCTCATGAATCTCATTTCATTTTTTTTTGCTCTCTTTCTTGGGCGGGTATTGATTTTCTTGCCTCTCCCTTCAGATTAATTGGAAAGAACAGCCAAATCCAGCCAGTGATCTACAAAGGGCCCGTCTTCTCCTCCTTCACACCTTGTGATCCACCCGGCTGGCCTGTGGCCTCGAACCGCCGGGCCAAAATAAGACAGCCGGACTATGATACCGGCGCCGGAGAGCAAGGTTACCCACACGGTGTAGTGCAGTACATCATAACACGCTAAACACGGGGAACAGCTTGTTGCGATCCAAACCTGAACCCTTTTTTTGTTTTTCTTTTGCCATCTGCGCTGAAAAATTGGCGGCTAAATGGTTAGCAGGTCTGACTTACAATCAGAGGATCGGTGGTTCGATCCCCGGCTGCGCTAGTCCATGTCGTTGTGTCCTTGAGCAAGACACTTAACCCTCATTGCTCACCGTTGCTGTGTCTACGGTCTACTGTATATCATGTAAGTCGCTTTGGATAAAAGCGTCAGCTAAATGTAATTTAATAATGTAAAAAAACTGCATCACTGCTTTATTTACTTTACTTTACAGCATGAAAATGGGAAACGACACACATGCATCTATTTATACTAAAACAAAAACTGATGCAAGCTTAAATATTACAAGTTATGTGCAATGCAATGCCCACACAAACAATGAAAATCATGAATTGGCTCTTGCCAAGCATGAAGCATGTCGGAGCTACACTTGAGTTTATTGTTATCGGGACCGAAATAGTGTTGAGTTATGAATTACAATTGTCAAAGAATGATGATTATATATTCCCTAAAATCAAGGAAGAAGAACAACAAGCAGACGAGGCAATAAGAAGGAGGCGTAATGTTTATTAGAGCAAACAGTCTGCAGCCGCCTTCGGCCCCGAGCTACATCATTTCATTTCATTTATTCTCTTGGAAAGAACGCAATTTTTCATAACATCAAATGTATTTTTTCTTCTTCTTTGAAATCCCTGTCAGCTACTCTTTTAATACACATCACGATGCGCTTCATACTGACGGACTGCAGAGTGAATGCTGGGGGAAAGGAGGGGGGTGGAGGGGGGGTTCTCAGACTCTCCTCTGTGTTCGTTTCTCTCTTTTGCATCATGCCTCTCCTCCGTTACCCGCTATTGTCCGTCAGCCAATCACAGCGCCGGACACGCTGAACTGTGAGCCAATGCTGACTTTGCGGAGGCGGTTGCTTCGCGATGTGAGGGGACGTCAACGGCTGTGAAGTGTGAGAAATCCAGCGTTAACCTCCTTTTGAGGCCGGTCACATATCCAATGTGAATGAAAGCCACTGAACCAATGGGCACCCTGAAGCAAATGTGTCTCCAACACATCGACATACAAAGATTAGTACACTCATAATTAGGGATGCACCGATACGTCGATACTGCGTTAAATACTCGTACTCGCATCGGTTTCAATGGCCGATACCAAGAACCGATACTCACTCAACAGTATTTCACTACAACAAACTGGTCGCGCTTTGTGGAGAAGCAACCCCGTGGCGGAGCCGGAGACACTCTTCTCTGTCTCAACTGTCTCAACAGTCTCAACTTCTGAGCAGCCAATCACGCTATCCAAGTTGTTTTGCCGTCCAATCAGATGGCCAGTTTGTCTCAACAGCAGAATCTGGAGCCGCCATCTTGGATCCTCGCTACGCAGCGCTCACTTCTTTCAATAGACAGGAGAAAAGTGAGACGCGAGTACAATACAAGACTTTATCGATATTGTGCTTATTAACCGGTGTTGCATACGTGTGTATGACATATTAGTGCTCATATTAGTGCTCTTGTTAGTGGCTGACAGCCCCGGAGTTACTTGTAATCAGTCCGTCCCAACGCGACGCAAATGTTTCGCGCGACCAGATTACATGTAAAGTCTATGCACAGACGCGTGTGGTTGCGACAGACGCAAATTTACGCCGGCGGCACGTTAGACGCGAGAGTTGAAATTTTCCATATTTAATACATCTATAATTGAGAAGCTCTGCGCGTCATCACCGCCGTCCTGCCGGTTTGAATCAAACGGCTGCTGATCCACCAGAAGTAGCGCTGGCAGCGGCCTCATTCAGACGCTGTTGTGCGGCTACGGATGATATTATTGTAGCCGAGTGTCTGTTGTGTGTCTATATTTGTAATTCTAATAAAATGAAAACACGCTGCAGGGTAACTTGAACCACTTTTTTATCTCCTTCACACACGTATATCCCACAATTCCACTCTTTTCCTTTCCGTTTCTCCCTCCACAATAAAAGCACTGGAAACATAACTTGGAACACAGCTTCCTATATAATTGCTCGATACCTAATATTATCGCTTACATTATGAACCCGGACACGGGGCGTTTTATGGTCCGACATTAGAGGGACTTCCACAAGAAGTTTAAAGCTTGGGATAGCCTTCTGTTAATTTTGTACTATAGGCTTGACATAATCTGCAGAGGATAAAATAAAATCTGCCTCCAAATTAATTGCACTTTCATGGAGACCAAATCTAAGAAGTATCGGTATCGGTACTCGGTATCGGCAAGTACACAAATAAAAATATCGGTATCGTATCGGTTTGTAAAAAATTGTATCGTTGCATCCCTACTCATAATGCCTCTGACATTCGTAATACTGATACCTAAAAGTACAGCCTTATTCAATATGTCATATGATGAAGGATGGCAATTGAAATTGTACATTTTTCGTACTGTCAACATAATTTCCCATCATGCTTGGAGCGTTGTGCTAAATGTCAACGCTCTTTAAAGGAGACGAGTTCAGGGGCGAGTCGGTGAGTTCAAACCAACCTCCGGGGAGAAAACAATGAAGCCAGAAACTGCAGTTCCTTGAGTGGCCACTTGAGGCCATCTCTAAAAGCGAGAAAGCTTGTTTACAGCCTGGTTTTGGTCTCGGTAGCTAACGTCTCCGTTATTGACAACTGAGCTCATCTGTTTGACTCATGTTGAGACTTAAAGGCCGATAGCTGACTTCAGACACAAAGATGTACCCCTCTGCTGTGTTGGGGCCTTTTGGAGAACTTTTAAAGCAATATCGGGATGACATCACACAACGTCACAATCAGTTTCCAACGGGACATCAGGATCTGTAACATTTTGTCTGCAAAAATCTGTAAAAAAATCAAACGAAATAGTTACTCCTCATTTTTCCAAGTCTGACCGTCTTTTTAAAGAAACATTTAATCTTCATTGGAAACATCACCATCCGTCTTGTATGGATTTTTTTTATTCTTTATACTTCCTGGTTCATGATTACATGGAATACATACACATTGATTTTGAATATCTACAAATTACAGCGTATTAATTTTCATAGATATGGCTACGAATGCTGCGTGGCCCCTTCTGGTTCCAGAAAACCAAGATGGCGGCGGCCGGAGCCACCCATCCTTTAGCTTCACATTCGCTCTTTGTAACCTAGATGTGACGTCACGTAGACAACGTCCATATTTCACACCGTCTGTGTTTTAACCGCATGACGGAGAGGACCGAACATGTTTAGACAACGGGGGTTACAAAAAAAGTTACAGAAGCTAGTCGAAGAGAAGCTAGTCGAAGAGAAGCTAGCTCCGATGTGACGTCAGGACTTTGGCTCGTTCTGACCCGGCTTGTACCTGCATCGCTTGTTTTTTTCATGCTAGCATGAAAACTAAAGTCTTACAGAGAAAGACAAGCCACAAAAACAAAGATCCCCACGAATACAGATGTCAGGAGACGCTTCAGCTGTTGCATCACTCTGCTGTCGCGCGGCGTCGCGTTCACAAACTGTTGCGTTCACAAACTGTTGCGTTCACAAACTGTTGCTGACGCCGTCGAGACCCACAAATTGAGACGTGGATGGTGTTCCCTGCTTCGTGGCCCTGCGTCACACGCCCGCCCACACATCGCACATTTAAGGTCTACCCTCCACACATGAATGAGCACATATTTACAATCCCCTCCCTCCCCCCCTCCCGCTCAGCCTCCAACGCAAGACGGCCGTAGTCAGGGATGTTTCTGAGAGGAAAACCCTCTCCCTCCCTCCCCTCCACCACCACCACCACCACCACCACCTGCTCCCTCATTCCCCATCCACCCACGCATTAACCCCTCCTCCCAGATTTCCTTTTAACGAGAGCAGCTCCAGGCGGGCGGTCGAATGTGCGAGAAAATGCCGATGACTCACCGGGTTCCTCTCGGCTCACGACTAGGCAGCTATGCTATTTCTCACTTATTACGTGCGGTTAAATAAATGTGATGCCAAACGCTGATAAGTGTGAAATAATGTCAACTGAGCAGACCTCAGCTGTGTGTTAGACAGACTATCAAGCAAAAAAAAAAAGAGAGAGAGAGAGAGGGTTTTACTACTGCAGTGTGATTTTGTGAATCGCACAGGGAAATAGCGCAGAGCCAAGTTATTACTTTTAACTTATGATGCCTGAAATAGGAGGGAAAGGTAGTTTAATGAACAATGGCAACAATACCATTAGATATGTGGCATCTGTGCATGCAGGTGGATGGTGATGTAGGAGGAGGAGGGGGGAGGGGGGGGGGGCTTTCATTCTTTTGGGAAAACAAATTGAGGACCGGGAGACTCTATTAAAGCGCCTATAAGCTTGTGCTGCTAAATGAGACATGGAGAGAAAAGGAGGGAAAGGAAGATGCAGACAGTGACAGACAGATGAAGGAGAGGATGAAGAGGAAGACGGCGAGGAAGACGAATGGGCCCCGTGCCAATCAGGAGGGAAAGAGGCAGTGCAGAAATTAAAGCCAGCACGGAGAAAACCCTAGAAAGCTGATTATGCAGCATCTCCTTCCCACACAGTCTGCCCACGCTCCCTCTCCTCCTCCTCCTCCTCCTCCTCCTCTTCCTCCTCATCCTCGTTCAGGATTCGGCTCCATCCATCCCCCCCTTCACTCGCCCTCCTCAGCTGCGTCACCCTGTCCCTCCTCCCCCCCTCTGGAGAGCGAAACTCTCCAGCTTTTCTTTTTTTTTTTTTAACACGCAGACTGAAGCTTTTGGGCTATTTGTTACACTTCGTGACGAGTCGAAGGACAAACACACACACACACACATGCACACACACACACACACACACACATGCCGGTGAGTTACCGTGTATCGATCGAGCAGCCGCTCAAAACCCCATTTGAACCGTCGTGGTGTGTTTCATTAAGGCTTCGGGGAGAGACCCCGCTCAGGCTTCTCATAAGTCAGCCGATGACAGCAACAGTATTTATGAGCTTCAATGAGGACTGAAAGTGAAATAGTGTTGTTAAGGGGGGTGGAGGGGGGTGGGGGGTCCTCGCCACTCCGGTGTGCAGTTACTGTGATTACAGCTGAAGGTGGACGCTCCTTTGTCCGGATCTCTGTCTGATCCTGCAGATGGAGAGATTCTCTTGTTCACCTGTCGCACACAGACTCCCGAGAGCTCCAGTCCTCTTCAGAGGGGCCTTAAAGGGACAGTGTGTCGCATGTAGCTCCTCCGCTGACTCCTCCCACTTTCCAAGACGTGAGCCTCCGAGTTGCAAGCTGTCACGTCTAGCGTCGCGTCAGTTTCCACTTGTAGCATTGTTTTATTCTTTATACTTCCTGGTTCATGATTACATGCAATACATACAATTGTATACACAAGTTGATTGATTACAGCGTATTCATTCCCTCCTTTAGCTCCATGCTCACATGAGGTTTAGGCAGCAAAACCACGATGTATGGTTTAGGAAAAGAGCGTGGTTGATGGTGACTTGACCGACTTACAACACACGTTTACTTTTAGTTGCGCATTGGGACCCAAACAGAGGTCCCCTGGATGAAAGTCCTGTGTTTGTTTGACCCCTCCTGCTGGCTCTTTGTGGACCTTCCTGCATCAGCTGCTCTGGGCCAGGGCTGAGGTAGACTAAAGACCAGAGTGACTCACGACATCTCGGGACTTCCAAAACATCAACACTGATGTCAACAGTATACCACCGGGATGTGACTGCAGGATTATGACTCAAATGATCCTCCTAATCCAAACATCAATGCTCGTCTAGGTCACACACGACCTGAGGAAGTGAGTGGGATGAATTACGAAGCTGAAGAGACTGACCAATAAGAAAAGAGACGATATATATATATATACAAACAAAGGTAAAAAAACAAAAAAGCATATGTCCTCAGGGTTTTAGTTATATCTGTTTCCTGTTTTACTTTGAAAGTCCTCTCCTCTTGAGTCTTCTCTTTCTTTACTTCCTGCCTTTGTTTGCTTCCTGCCTGCATGGTTGTCTGCCCCGCCCTCACGCCTCCCACCTGTCGCTCACCTGTCCTTCGGCCCCTCCCTCTTTTGCTCGTGTGTTTTGTCCCTCTGCTCCACTTGTCTTCGTTCTGTTTGTCCCGTTACCGGCATCTCTGACTCCCAGTTATCGGACATTTTTGTATTCATCGAATCATTTCACTGCACCCATGTATCTGTGTTTTGGGTGCTTTGGGTGCTTTGGGTGCTTCTGCACTCCAAACCGCGACATAAACAAGTCGACGGTAGACAAAAAGCCTTGAAAAACTGTTTTCCCATTATTTTTGGCATCAGGTGCAAATCAAGAAAAGCAGACCAACTCACCTTCAACCACAAAAAGCTCATTTTACACTCGTCCGAGCCGGGCTGAGTGTCAATTAACCGACAATGAGGTGTTTGCTGATTCATTTCCGATGAAGAGGGGGGGGCTCATTTCAAGAACACAGGAAATAACTCCCCATAACGGCGTGTTGTTCCTCATTTAATCAGAGCCAGCAATTGTTCTCGGGAAGAAAGACGAGTGTTACGTGCCCCCTCCCTCTGTGTTTCTTCGCCTCCCCCCATCTCTCCTCTCACCACCCGCCTCCTCCAGTGTGCTTCTCAGCTGTGGGTTTACTGATTAGCCGGATCCATAAATAAGTAATCAAAGCGAGAACAGCGACATTCGGCTCGCCCTTATTATCAAGCATCTCTATTTCACACACACACACACACACACACACACACACACACACACACACACACACACACACACACACACACACACACACACACATTAACCCCTCTTAATGTGTTTTATTGGAGGATAACCGAGAGACAACTTGAGCCAGTTTATCTCCTGCTCTGATGAATACAACAGTGGGAATAACAGGGATACTAGAGTGTGTGTGTGTGTGTGTGTGTGTGTGTGTGTGTGTGCAGGTGTGTGTGTGTGGCCGAGGGACAGTGGGATCGGGAGGGAAAAGGGAAACATACAGTCGGAGCCGAGTGTGACTAAACTGACTGCAGCAGAATGACTCACACTGTTGCCATGGAAACCTAAAGACACACTCTCCTCTATATTGTGCGATTTCAGCTGTCGGCTAAAAGGGGAGAGAAAATGTAAGGTGTTGTTTCTGGGGTTTTTATTCTGTTTTTTTTTTTCAGAAATCATTGCGAGGAAAATGGGGTTGCAGAGAGCATAAAAGCCTCTCTCTCTTTCTTTAATACTCCAACCACACCTCTCTCTCTCTCTCTCTCTCTCCCTCTCTCTCTCTCTCTCTCTCGCTCAGCACTGCAGTATGAAAGCCAGCGGCTCCGTCTCCTCCACATCGTGGCCCGATGTGAGTGGGTGTCGAGCTCGCCGATGCCCTTGGTAAGTAAGAGCCACGTCGGATGAAGTCTGGCCTCGCACCCGCCAAAATAAAAGCCCTTTAGAGTGAATTATGAGCCATCGTTGGGATTGTCCCGGTTATTCCCACTGCATGCTCTTACTGTGATAATGTCACAACCGGAGTTAGCGATTAACCTGCGAATACCACGGAGCGATGACTTCCAGCAGGTGGAAAGTACTGCGCTTCAGGTTAATTATTCCCCAATATGAAGAATATACTTTTTTTACTAGTTGTGTATTTGATTGTGACTCATTACCGGTTAAACTTCTCACTTTCTCTGTTAAAAAAAGGAACATATTAACATAATTTCACACCACGCAACACACCAGCGTGGAAACGGCAGAAACATATTGCTCAGTAGAAAATCTGTTGACTGGAGATCCAAAAAGAGAATTGGGAGTTGCTCATGTTTTGAGTGGTAAAGTGTTACTTTAAAAGAGTTCATATTTTACTTTATTTATACTAGCTTTATTAAAGTAGTGATCAAAAACACATACCCAAACCCGGCAAGAAGAAAATATGTGTATAAAGAATTTGGAGTTGAAGAAGTTGAAAGTTAAAATAAAGAAAAAATATATATTTAAATTCCTACTCGATAAAAAGAAAAACTATAAAATTAAGAATGAGATTAATGCAACATTAAAATTCTTAAAATTGGTATTTTTTGAGGGCAATAACTTTTGGGTTTGGTGTTTATTTACTTTTAGTGAGGAACATTTTTCAATGTCATCAAACAAACACTTTAGTAGAGTAATTTTCTGGCTAACCTTTTGAATTTAGAGCCGTTAGCAAGTGGCTAACCTCTCAAACACACACACACACACACACACACACACACACACACACACACGTCATTGTTCTTGGTGAAGTTTGCTGGAAGTGATGTAACGTGGCCCCCGATGTGTTTTATGAGGTGATCACGACTCCATTTATTTCACGAAATCCTTTAAATTCAACATTGCTCGTCATCACCCGGCCATTTGGCTCTGATAATTTATCCCGAAAATAACACACCAGTGACGTGACAGTTTAGTTTGAATGAAAACTGTGTTCTTCATCACTGTTTTTGAAGATGTAAAGTGAGAAACAGGCTAAATAAAAGTGACATATTTTATTTTTAAATGTGTGGCGGCTCTAATTCATGCCAATGTGAAGAAGGGTTCACGTGGATTTGACAAAGTAACAGACACATATTTAGAAAGGAGGTGGTAGAGTGACGGATAATTGTGTTTATTGTGTAACCGAGAGCAGTCGACCCAGGGGAAACGCTGTTAAATAATCAGTACGGCTCATATTCATGTAGCCAGAGGTTTGTGAGTATTATTCGCCTTCACAGTTATGGTTATTATTCTGCCTTTTTAAGCCGGTAAAAGCTGATACCAGATCAATTGGATTCAATGTCAGGAAACAAGTGAGGAATGCATTATTAGTTTTCTGCACATTTAAAAGGAAAAGTTCAAGTCTGTCTCTTATGCAATACCATTATGCCCAGATATGAAATGATGAGTCAATTGGCAGGAAACCTGTTGCCAAATATTTAAAAAATCGCTTCCAATTTAAACGCTACAACATTTTAATGTGATTTGTTGCCTTTCTAGGTTTTATATTGTTGACATTTGTTATGTTAGCCTGACAGAAAATGCAGTTTGAAGACTCTGATAACCTGCGATGGGCAGTTTTCACTATTTTACAGATTTTATTATTGTCAAAGCAATCAATCGATTCACCGTAAAGTATATTTTACTTTACTTTCTGAGACACTGTCGCTACTTCAAATTCGCCTTTTCTTCGTGTTGTTTCATTTTAATAGACATTGCTTTGTGGTGTTATAGTATAGTTCTCTCAACTGGAAGTTGCAGTAAAGTACAGTTACCGCAGTTAATTGTAAATAAAATTGCTTCCTTACTTTTGTGTTACTTAACTATACACATAAAAACTAACAGCGACTGGGTATTTTTAAGATAAGATAAGATAAGATAATCCTTTATTAGTCCCGCAGTGGGGAAATTACAGGATTACAGCAGCATTGCTCACAGTACGTAAAAGATAAAAAATCAACTAATATAAATAACAGTAAACAGTAATAAACATAATAAAAATAAAAACAGTAAAGAAAAATATTGAATGTACAGAAGAATATTGAATATACAAGATATTGCACCGAAATTAATCCTTTAAGGGAAAACTGAAATATAAATACAGGGTGCTCTTTCTTCTGTTCTCTCATAAAAGCCCCACAGTCCTCAGCACAAAAACAAAAGAAATACATAACCCTGCCTCCTCTTCTGACCTCCCGTCCCCTCACCCCTTCATAATTTATCTACAGTCCCTAAATTGGGTTAAAATAATATGCGTCCTCACTTCAAATTGGAAAAAGGAAGAAATCTAATTTGCCAGCACACAAACACCAGACTCCAGTCTGACATTCTTAACCTACCATTAATTGGCAATAGAAAATGAATCGTGCCGTTCCCCTCTCCATGTCCTCCCCTTCTGCAGATGGGAGGAAACACAAAACACACAAGTAAGGGCAGGGAAGAGCGATGGCCCTCGTCTTTAATTTAATTGGGTCCTGTGTGGACGCAGTCACAGTTCCATGCAGCTCATTAAGCTCCACTATGGAAGAAAAAAAAATAATGTTCCAAATCAAAGACTAACATAATAAAAGCAAGATAGGATAATAAATAAACTGACATAATTTCCCCTGAGGAGACGTATCTAACTGCGGGAGAAGTAGGTTGCGGTGCAGTCAGACAAACATGTAATAACGGGGAATAAGAAAAGATTATTCTCTTTAATTTCCTGCTCGCCTGCCAAGCCGCTCCACGCCGACGGATCCGGTGATTGAGGAGGTTTGATTGTAAACGGCTCCGAAGAGACACGGTAGCCTTTGTCAAGAAAAAACGCACCAAGAAGCCACCGCAGCAACAGTGGGAGGAAGAAAAAAGAAGTTATTTTAGCTACAGCGTTAGACGAGGAACTAATTAAATCAGAATCTTACACAAACTATGCAAAAGATGATAACAACATTCATCGTGCATTGAAGATCATCGGGACCAACCCTATCATTATTTAAGAAAGTCCTAAAAACCCACGTCTTCAAACTTGCCTTCACTTCCTAACCCCTGCTCCCTACCCTTTACCTGCTAACCCCTGCACCCTACCCTTCACTTCCTAACCCCTGCTCCCTACCCTTCACCTGCTAATCCCTGCTCTCTACTCTTCACCTGCTAACCCCTGCTCCCTACCCTTCACCTGCTAACCCCTGCTCCCTACCCTTTACCTGCTAACCCCTGCACCCTACCCTTCACTTCCTAACCCCTGCTCCCTACCCTTCACCTGCTAACCCCTGCTCCCTTCACCTGCTAACCCCTGCTCCCTACCCTTCACCTGCTAACCCCTGCTCCCTACCCTTCACATGCTAACCACTGCTCCCTGCACTTCACCTGCTAACCCCTGCTCCCTGCACTTCACCTGCTAACCCCTGCTCCCTACCCTTCACCTGCTAACCCCTGCTCCCTACACTTCACCTGCTCCCTATTCACCTGCTAAATCCTGCTCCCTACCCTTCATCTGCTAACCCCTGCTCCCTACCCTTCACCTGCTAACCCCTGCTCCCTATCCTTCACCTGCTAACCCCTGCTCCCTACCCTTCACCTGCTAACCCCTGCTCCCTACCCTTCACATGCTAACCCCTGCTCCCTACCCTTCACATGCTAACCCCTGCTCCCTACCCTTCACATGCTAACCCCTGCTCCCTACCCTTCACCTGCTAACCCCTGCTCCCTACCCTTCACCTGCTAACCCCTGCTCCCTACCCTTCACATGCTAACCCCTGCTCCCTACCCTTCACCTGCTAACCCCTGCTCCCTACCCTTCACCTGCTAACCCCTGCTCCCTACCCTTCACCTGCTAACCCCTGCTCCCTACCCTTCACCAGCTAACCCCTGTTCTCTACCCTTCACCTGCTAACCCCTGCTCTCTACCCTTCACCTGCTAACCCCTGCTCCATACCCTTCACCTGCTAACCCCTGCTCTCTACCCTTCACTTCCTAACCCCTGCACCCTACCCTTCACCTGCTAACCCCTGCTCTCTACCCTTCACCTGCTAACCCCTGCTCCCTACCCTTCACCTGCTAACCCCTGCTCCCTACCCTTCACCTGCTAACCCCTGCTCCCTACCCTTTGTCTGCTAACCCCTGCTCCCTATCCTCCACTACAGGACTCATTCCACATAGCTTCTCCTGTTTTATTTTTTATATAAAGAATATTCTGTTTTTAATTAATGTCTTGATTGTTTTTCTAATCGTTCCCTTTTTTATTTTGTTGTATATAAAGCGTCTTTGAGTGGCTTGAAAAGCGCTATAGAAAATTTAAATATTATTATTATTTTGATTCTTCTGCATTCATGATGAATCAGCCATCTATTTGTGTGTATACATGGATGTCTGCATGTGAATGTGTGCTTTAACGTGTGTGTGTGTGTGTGTGTGTGTGTGTGAGTGTGTGTTGCTGGAGGGCTGACACCGGCACCATGCTGCATTTAGCCAAAACAAGAGGCAATGACATATTGAGTGCTGCTAGCGCCTTCTGTTCGTCAGCCTGCAGACCCTCCCCGGGCCGTGGCGGCTGACACAACTACAGCGGCGTCACGAGCGCCGTCACACACTCAAGCAGGTCAAGCTGTCAGAGTAAGTAACATGTAACACAACATGTAAGTGTTTGGAAATGAACGCTTTCGTCGATCGATGATCTTTTAGGCTGCTGTTTGTGTTCTGCGTGAAACGAGAAATTTTGATTTATTCGTCACGTAACTTGCGTATTTCAGTAACGACACTTTCATAGTTATTTTCAGCCAAACTTCTGAAGGAGGTTTACTTAATTTCAGGTTTACTTGCGCGACAAAACGTTGTCATCTTTAGGCAACATGGACACTTTGTTCGGCTTGGGAAAAGATGGAGGTTTTGGGTTTTGTTACCTAACTGGTGTCAGTTACACTAACGCCGGGTGATTTTCACCTGAGCGATTGTGGTTACGTTATTTTCATTGTGTTGCTTTTGTCTGAGTTGTGTGGGTCCTTGTGTAGCTTCATGCTGCTCACTGATATTATTGAAGGTGGGCGTGTCTTTATTGAAGGTGGGCGTGTCTTTACGGAAGGTGGGCGTGTCTCTCTGCTCCAATCCCTGGTTGTTTCAACCTTCACGTGTTACGTTAGTGATAGAGGGTGAAAACATTCCGGATGGTTTTCCCATTGAAGAAGACTTTTCCTTCACAGGACAAGGCTCACATGTCCCAGGAACATGTGGACCAGAGAACAAGTTCATAGCTCATTATTTATGTTTTTAATCAGGTTTTATTGACAATTCCCTAATTTTTCACCCGATTTTGAGCCTTTTTTCAGGGTCCCCCCAAGATACCTGTTTTTAGTTTTATGAGAAGTTCTATAGGTTAAAATAGAAGAGTACTTCAATTGGCCTTGTATTGTTGTATTTTAATATATTTTGATGAGAAGTACATTTTATCACTTACTTTATATCGGGTGAAATATATCCAACGTTAGTGATAGTGTGACTATTTTTAACGTTCGAGGGTTAAGGGTGGAAGTTACAAAACTACAATAAGTCAACGTTGACTTGGTTTTCACACGAGACACGAACAGCGGTCTGCTGGGTGAAAGTCCTGTGTTAGTTTGACCCATCCTTCTCTGTATAATACGTCAGGAGCTCTGAGGGCCTACTAGTGACGCATATATGTTTACATGTACATTAGTCTGTGGTGTGAGAACAGATTGAATTACCTTGATCTCATTTTAAAATCAAATTTTTTTAAGTGATGGTTGTTTTACAGCCTGTATGATGGTGGCTATTCTGGCACGGACACATTATTCCCTCTTGTTTGTTCTAATTAAACGGAAAGGCACCGTAGTAAATGAAGAGGCAGACAAACCCCAACGAACGGAAGTTGCGCAACCCGAATCAAATCCTCATTACCAGGCTGCACCTGTACCGGCCCTGTGTGAGGAGGCTGTCTCCTTATAGCTCGATCAAAGGAAAGGAAGGTACGGAGGGGTCGAGGAAGTGTGTGTGTGTGTGTGTGTGTGTGTTTGCGTGTGTGGGGGGGATGAACAGAGGAGTCAATGAAGGCTGTTGTGTTTGTGTGTGTGTGGGTTGGTGACAGCTGAGTGAGAGATAAATGAGAATGAATAAGTGTTGGGGAGACACACACACTTAATTTGTCGGATTTTGTCCCTGATCAAACGTTTGGCACAAACAACAGATCTAGACGGCATTCAGCAAAAAATAAGGTTGTGAAATGAAACGCTTCCTTGTAATTTGCTCCCAGATATTCTGTCAGCACTCGTGTTTTACATGTTTAATATATTCTAAATCGCTGTGGTACAAAGTGGCACTCAAAGGAAAGCTACAAAAAATGAAATATGATTTATCTCACTACACGTCCAGACTACAATAACTACATTTAAATGGGTGTGGATGCTCATCTTTGTATTCTTTCTTTCTCATGCAATATGGAGTATGAGTCATTGTAAATCACAAATGTTTATGACTGTGGGGTAGGGGCGGGGCCAGCGCACCTGCGACGGCAGAGAGAGAGGGAAAGGCACTCAGGGATCAGCTGCAGCTCGTCATCGAGCTGCAGCTGAGGGGCCGCGGCGACACCTGCGACGGCACCGGCGGAGGCGACGTTGAACCACGCGGGGGCCGGCGACCCGGAGGTACGGCAGGAGCAGGCGGGGGACCGGCAGAGTCAGACGCCGGAGGACTTCCGCCGGAAGTTCCGCGCGCTGCGGCTAGGGCCCGGAGACCAGCCCCACATATTCGCGCAGGAGGTACAGTACCGGGCGGGACGGTGGCTGCGGCCAGGAGACAGCGGAGGAATCGAGGGGGCGCTGGAGCTGGTGGCCACGGAGCAGTTCATGCAGGGACTGCCGACCCGGATGGCCGTTTGGGTCTGCGGCCGCCAGCCGGCGGCGCTACTGGCCGCAGTCACCCTGGCCGAGGACTACCTGGCCCTGGACCCGCCGGAGGAGCCGACAGACCTGGCCCGGCCAGCCCC
The DNA here is from genome assembly GCA_023566465.1 of Cottus gobio. Lineage (NCBI taxonomy): Eukaryota > Metazoa > Chordata > Actinopteri > Perciformes > Cottidae > Cottus > Cottus gobio. The sequence continues at coordinate 5,035,408 of CM042217.1, forward strand.
GACCTCCCGGAGAGAGGTGGCGCTGCAGACCGCCGGCGCACCCAAGCGGCCGCCCCGACTCCGTGGAAAGAAGCGGCGGTGCAAACCGACGAGGCAACCCGGGCAGAGGCGGCGCTGCAAACCGAGCCGCCGGGGCCGCCGTCCCGGAGGGAGCCGGTCCCTGCGGCCCGGAAGAGACCGTCCCCGCCGACCACCGAGGCGGGACCGCGGCGAAGACCAGAGCGGCGGGGAAGGCCTGGGCTGGGCCCCGCTGTGGCCGACGACGGACACCTGGGGCCGCAGTGACATCTGGCCGGAACCAGGACAGGCCCCGCCGGAGCCGACGCCGGGCCCCGGGAGCAACGGACACGCCCGGCCGGGCCCAGGGGGGCCCCCGCGGACCACGGGACCGGTGTGCTGGACGTGCGGCCAGCCGGGGCACATCCAGCTGGACTGTCCGGTTATGGAGGTGGACCAGGGGGTGCGAGTCGCGGACCCCTCAACCCCAGGCCGGAGGTGGTGGCGGGGGAAACGGTGTCGACAGCGGGCGCGAGACCACGGTAGGGACAGGAAGGGCCGGCGGAGCCAGCTGGTCGCCCCCAGACGGCTCGGGCCCACGTAGAGGGTCAGCTGGCCGAGGAGGAGACCCAGAGGCGCCCTGGTTCCAGATCCCCTAATCTCTCTCTCTCTCTCTCTCTTGTGTTGCAGGTCGCCGCGTCGGACGGAGGGTGGTGGCTGTTTTGCCCTGGAGAGGAGGCGAGACCGAGACCCTCCCTCCCGGGGCGCCAGTTCGCCCGCCGTCCGGACCCCGCCCCGCTCCACTGACCCACCAGGAGGGATGCCAACGCCCGGGCCACCCGCCAGCAGGGGGGAGGGGGGGGAGTTGGTTAGACCGGTGGCTCCCCGGCCTAAGTCGGGCGGTGGGGGTATGTGGGGTAGGGGCGGGGACAGCGCACCTGCGACGGCAGAGAGAGAGGGAAAGGCACTCAGGGATCAGCTGCAGCTCGTCATCGAGCTGCAGCTGAAACCAATTGAGTGCGGGGACGTGGGGCTATTTAAGCCCGGCAGGGTTAGATAGCCGGGGTGGTGAAGTACAGGGAGAGTGTGAAGAGCATGAGTGTGTTGCAGAAGCTTGTGAGCACAATAAAACCTGTTAAACCCGCAACGCTAACGTGTCTGTGTACGGTCTGTTCGAGCCATGGACGCGGGGTTAGGAAGAAACCCTGCCACAATGACGCATAAAAGACATTACAAGAAAACAAAGGTTATGCACCAAAATAGATCTGAATGCAATAAATGGTTTGGTTAATAATTTACCAGGGCTGTTTATGTTCAGTCACATGCTGAAATGCATGCTGGGTAGAGCCCCTCCTCTGCCCTTATCCTCTCATTACTCTCCAGGGCTCGGCCTTATGTAGCACCACACATGCCTGGGGGCGAGTGACATCATTCTCCCTGGAGACAAGCTCATCCTCGTCCTCCTCTTCCTCACCACACATCAAACATCCAGAGGAAGGGGCCAAACATGGAAAAAGAAAAAGAAGAAAAAAATTGACACGCTTGTATTTTCACTCTTTCTGCGGATAAATCGTCTCCACACACTCGAGAATAAAGTGTCATCCTGACATGTAATATATTTTTAATCAAGAACACTGCAGCGGGGACAAAAACAACACGTCAACCCACTGACAGCTTGTTAAAAAAGCCCACAGATCTACAAAGGACATTCTGACAAACGTGGGACAAAGATGTGTGTGTGTGTGTGTGTGTGTGTGTGTGTGTGTGTGTGTGTGTGTGTGGGTGTGTGTGTGTTGTATTGTGTAGGGGGTCGTGACTAGTGTCATCTCATTATGGAGCGTGCCCTTTGTCTTTCACACATTTTAATCAGTCCACTCATGACACACACAAACACACACACACACGCACACACACACACACACACACACACACAGTAATTGAGCTTCTGGTCTTACGTACTTGTGTCCTGGTGGAAACAGTCGGCGTCCATTCAGATTCTTCCTCCCGACTCGAATGAATATTAACTTTGTCATTCATGAATATCAAAATATATTTTTAAATTCAGAGTACGTGTGGAACGGCACCTGCATTCAAAAAAGGAGATTCTGCGGAAACTTTTCAGAGTTATTGTGTAAATATGAGTCAGACAAATCTATTTGAGATTAAACTCAGAATGACTGTTGCAATATCAGATTTTTAAAACACGATTATCGTGAGGAAAATAATGATATGAAAAGGATTTTATCTGTAGAAATATGATATGAAAAACAAATGCTTTTGATAAAATGAATTGGCAAATGATTTACACTCAGAGGTGTGTAGGAAGACAGGTGGAGAATTTGTAATCATAACAAAGTTGTGTACAAAATCGGGATTTAAGAAGTGCTTTATAATTTGTTATATGTATTACTAACATAATATTTCATTTTTTGAAATATTATGGTTGTCGTCAATACAGGTATATTGTGACGTTCCTTATTCTAACTTAAACAGAGATGTTCTGATACAATTGTCTTGTATTCAAATACCTGAACTTGTGTATTGGATCCGATAACGGTGTGTTAAAAAAGTAATAACTCCCTCTCTAATATCTATTTCATATTAATGTGAATAAATCAAACAACTGTATTTTTTTCAAGTTTTATCAAATTTTACAAGATTACTTTTGAACACCTCATGGTAACATTATAACTTACATGTGCCGAATACTAACTTGTACTAAATAGAGCATGAATGCATTCTAATGTAACTCAATGCAACCTCCATACGTTAGCTGTTAGCTTGTTTATTTAGCCAAGCAGGACTGTGCGGCCAACTGGCTGCAGATAGCTAGCATTAAAGCTCGGGCTGGTATCCTTATAAACCAGCAAGAGGACGCTCAATTTAAAAACTATCCAACTGCGTGTCTCGGTAAGTAGTGATGAGCTTGCTAGCTGGCTAGCTAATAGCTGGCTAGTATCTAGTCACAGCTAGCTAGCAATGAATAAATTGCTAGCTAGCTGTGACTAGATACTCATAATCAATAATATGTATGTTCCAGCAGACTATGAAACATACTCACCACTCGTAGCCCTGATGGGCATCGCCCCATCATATTAATGTTCTTTATCACTTTGTGTTGTGTCTATTTCCCTTTTCTGTTGAGAAGATAACTGAGACTTCTGCTAGCTTTGAGGCACTTCTTATAAATGCTTTGTAAAGCATAGATAGTCTTCACTTTAGATGAGGTCACATAAAATAGTTAACTAACGACTAGTAACTACCATTACTTAAAAACCATTAGTGCATCATCTATAAGTCCATATCAATCAATTATAAAGAATGAAAACCCAATCATGAAACGCATAATAGTCAAGCTTCTTAATGAAGAATAAAACATGTTTATGAGTTGCATACTAATGAGAGTTCATGTTGGAACAATGCTTTATCAATGACGAATTAAATGTTTATATAACGTGTACTTATTATTAAGTGTTACCCAAATACATGTTTCACACATGGCCCTAATCCTCTTCCGTAGCTACAAATCAAAGCACGTCACCCACTTTTTTTGTTCCTCCAACCTGCCTGCAACAAAACCCATGAACACACGACGTGTAAAAGAAAATGTTTCATAAAGAGCCAGCTCGGCTTTCAGCGAGGCTCCGATGACCTTCAGCCAAAGGAGCAGGGAGAGTTTATAATAGAAGGTCGTTACGCCGTTGCTGTGGTGTGTGTCGTCAGTAGGTGGCTTTCTCCTGGTCGGGTTACGCATCGCCCACGTGTCCTTCCCATTGCCAGAGATCCTGAACAGAGCAGCCCACTCCACGTGTCCTCTCTGAGAGAGTGAGTAATGTTTGGAGACGGAGGGGTGAAGAAGACCTTTTGTTTTATAACAGCTCGCAGGGCATGAGTGATGCCAGCTGAGCTACAGGGGCATGAGGTAGGTAGTGGTGAGTGACTGCATGTGTGTGTGTGTGTGTGTGTGTGCTTTTTTATAACCTAGCTACATGGAGTAGTATGTGTGTATGCGTGGGCAGAAGAGTGGAAGGTGTGAGTGTAGTGAAGAGAGTGCGATGCGTGGGAGGTGTGTGTGTGTGTGTACGCTTTTCATGGACTGTAGGTAGAGACGCACACATCCTGGATCGTATTGGTTTCTGTGTGTGCTCTTGTCACATGTTCGGGCCTCGTCTGTTTGACCTGTTATATCGCCCGAGCTTTATTCCCTCCCAGTAATCGTCAGTCTCCATTATTTACAGAAATGAGTTTTTCTTCCTCTTTTTCTTTCTCCTGCGACGGAGAGCTCTCCTGCCCACTCCCATTCTCCGACATTAAACAGCTCATCTTCCGCCACCTCCACCACTGCAGTTACATAAAAATAAAAAAAGACATTAAAAGGGTAGCAATTATCTGTGACTTCCAACGAGTTCAATATGTTTTTAGCAGAATGATTGGAGGACTCTGGTACATGCTGTACCGAGGACTCGGAAGTTTAGAGTTATGCACTATTTTTGGGTTTGGATTTTAAGAGGCAGCTCCAAATGGATTTAACGAATGTGTATTTCAAGCATATTGATTTCGGTGGAAGAGATAGGAGCTACAACAAACAGCATGAGAAATACTCCGTATATCTTCTATAAACTTGAACTAAAAAAACGAACAAAAGTCCAAAACAAATACAGCAACCGTTGCTACGTTTAACTGGTTCGCCTGCGTGCTAGCAGGCTAACATGCTAACATTTGTTGATTACTTAGTTTTGGTAGATAGACACCATATAATACAAATACACTATTCACTTTCACATTATACATTTCACTTGTTTAAATTACTGGTATTTGTTTGTCTGTGAACTTTATTTTAATTTGATATTTAACATGCTCCACTGTGTTTATTGTTTAATGTTATGCATCACCCGCCATGACAAATACCTTGTATGTGAAAACAATAAATAATTCTGATTCTGATTCATACGGGTGGCTGAAACATAGGTTTTACAAAACTTCATAACAATTCATGTGTAATTGAGGCCTATTCTCCTGGACTAGTATTACCTGTGGACCTCTAGTAATGTAGAGATCATGTGATCATGTTAGTCCAATATGAATTGACAGCTTGGGATTCCATGATGTTTATTTTTCTTCCTAATAAGAGGTTTTGGTGTTTTCTTCACACGCTTATCTTTTGTATCTTTGTTTTTCATTGTTAAAAATGATGGAGGCTGCGTTGCAATTAAAAGTGAAAGGTTTTGACAGCAGTTTGTGTTCAAGCCATTTCAACCACATGAAGTCTTTGTCGGTATTATATCGGCTATACCAGTATTTATAATAGTAAATATAAATATATTGTATAATATTTGGAATAAAAGCGGATGTTATCCAGAGCCTTGACAGCGGCCTAGATCTACGCCATTACCAATACATCTACAATAATATATCATCCCAGAATCAACTTCAGGAATGTTCTGCATGTATATAACTCCTCGTGATGGCACACTTGAGACCTGTTGCTGTAAAGACCTCGACGTATATAGGCTCTTACTTTACCGCGAGTGCTGTCAAGCATCAATAAAGCATCAATGAAGCCCGGTGAGCGTATTCCACTTCAGGAGGTTCATTAATACTGCATGCAGTCCAGCGTGGTGCCTCGACTCACTGTAAGTCGACACTAATGTTCACATTCACAATGAGTGGGGTCTTTAATTCAGAAAGACCCATCTGCCCTTTCTGCATATTTAAATATTTATAAAGCCAGTCAGTCAGTCAGTTTTTCTTTTTCAGCTATACTATTTATTCCCATCCGCAGTTGCCTGTTTAGCCTGGCGCCGCCAGGAAGCTGCGACCATATATGGCAGAGGGATTGATTTAATTCTCTGGAATGATTCATCGCCGCTGGAGAGGAAGCCCATTGCTCAGCTTTGCCGAACATGACGCTGCAACCCTTAAAATTCGGATGTGAAGTCGCCGTGGCGGCAACGGCCAATGGCGGCGGCAGTCGGTGCCCACTTGGCACGTGAATGTGCCTGTTTTGGTTCATCGTCCGGCCTGGATGCCGGACCGCACCGGTGTCACGTGGCTCCCCAAAATGGTCCTATGGCGCTCAATTGTGCCAGACGGAATCAAACCTTTCCCCTCTGTTTGGTTTTATTTATCTGGTTGTTTTTTTTTTGACAGCTTTCGGCGCAACGGCGGCAACAAATACACTTCAGCCATTTGTTGCCATGGTAACTGCTGCCGGCATGAGCATCGGCTCTTGTGCAGTCAAGAGCCTGTTAAAGGGCCAGCGCAGAGAGAGAGGGGGAGAGAGGGAGAGGGGGAGAGAGAGAGGGGAAGAGGGAGCAGTGGGGAGAGAGGGAGGGAGGGAGAGGTAGAGAGAGAAAGGGAGGGTGAAGGAGGGGTGAGGGAGGGAGAGAGAGAGAGGGAAAGAGAGGGAGGGAGAAAGAGAGGGATAGAGAGAGAGGTGGAGAGGGGGAGAGAGGTGGAGAGAGGGAGAGAGAGGGGGAAAGAGGGAGAGAGAGAGAGGGGAAAAGAGGGAGAGAGGGGGAGAGGGAGTGAGAGGTAGAGAGAGAGAGGGCAAGAGAGGGAGGGAGAAAGAGAGAGAAAGGGAGGGAGAGAGAGAGAGAAAATTGCTTTTTATGTGATTAGACAAATATAAATATAAAGAATATTTCCTTGAACTCGCCTGTTTATTTCTTCCCTGCAGCATATAAAACAAAGCTCAATAACTAAATATGAGTTTCAATGTGTATTCAATACTGTTTGAGCTCTTTTAGCTCTTTTAGCTCTTTTAGCTCTTTTAGCTCTTTTAGCTCTTTGAGCTCTTTGAGCTCTTTGAGCTCTGTATTTCATAAGCCTGAAAAAAAGGTCCATGGAAGTGAAAAGTGCTTTTTGACAATCGATAAAATCGACTACAGTTTCATATTTTGGGTTTGAGGCGTTAGAGCCTGCACACAGGTTTGGGATTGACTCTGCCATTGAAACAAAGCCGGCCAGGGAAACACATATAGGATGAGGATGATGATGATGATGATGATGGTGATGATGGCGACAAAAGGCTGGAAAAACAAATATGCTTCAGCATAAATAAAAAAGGCGACAAAAACACAAGGCTTTATGCAAATGAGGAAACAAAAGCGTGTTTTCACACACGTACGACGAATTGAAATAGAAAACCACAACAAAAAAAAAGCCTTTCGGCATCTCATCTGAAATGTAATCTACACTTCAGTTTTTGGGGCACTTTGCCTCCGTGTGAAGGTGAATCGCTGCTTCAGAGGCGGAGAATGATTACCTACTTACGTCGTATCAAGAAGCTCGCGTTCAGATGTGTAATTTATGGACAGGCAACACGTTTGCTTCAAACAACTTTAATAACGTTTTCCATCAGACACGCTAGTGAATAGCAGACACTAGCTTTTTGTATTTGTGTAGACCAACCAGCTATTATTATTATTATTATATTTTCTATCTATTCTAGGAGGCCGACTGTATTGGTCGGTGACTCATGGGGTTGCACCTCGAGGTGCTGGACCTGGGTGGAGGTGGAGTAGTGAGGGTCCTAAGTGAGGGTCCTCATGCTTCCTTTCTTATCTCCTTCACCCGAGAGTTAATTCTGCTTTCATAACGTTTTCAAACGGCTTCAAAAGGGCCCAAATTATGTGTACAGATTGTAAAGCCCTCAGAGGCCAATTTAGTATTTGTGATTTTGGGCTATACAAATTAAACTGAATTTAATTGAAATTGGTTGTTCGTTAAAAAAGGAGGATTATTTCATTCTCCATTCCAGTGTTTTTCAATCTTTTTTTGAGCCGCGGCACATTTTCTACAATAAGAAAATCCTGTGGCACGCCAACAATCAAAAAAAGTTACAAAATGTCACATTGTAGCGTAATACAGCATATTTAATATTGCGCTACCTACTGAGTATTTAATTACTAGGCCAGCCACTTTATTGCAGGCTCAGACGCTCAACAATGGGAAATGATTTGCGGCAACTAAATATTATTTTTTTGGACCGATTAAGTGAAATTGGACATTTTCCCACGGCACACCTGACGATCTCTCAACCTAGTATAGAAATACATATTAAATAAGCACCTCATAATATGGCCTCTGGAAGTTATTTGGCAACACCTTATTTTAATGTCCTTGTAGTAACTGTAATTGGCTGCACTGGTTTCCTGCGAGTGAGTTGAACACCATCGAGCAGTTCAGAGAGCGGCAGCTTTAAATCTGACAAACCGTCTGCTGAGGAGCTCCTGAGGAAAGAGGAGGCACCGTGATGGACGTCTACAGGCAGCAGATGGTCGCCGGCACGTCGGCTGTAACCAGACAGACGGCTCGGAGGCCAACAACCAGCCACCGGGTTACACACTTTACACACAAGCCTTCAGTGTTGCTTTTGAGTCTTTGATTTGATCAACTTGAGGCGAGTTTAGACAGAAAAGTTGATAATATCGGGGTTTTTTTTACTACATTTTTCCTGCGTGTATTTATTCAGACAGCAAAACTGATATTCTATCACACGGAATAAGAAATCAGATCAAAGTTTGATTCAATTCAGAAATCTCTAAAGCAGAAAACCATAAAGGAGACCCGAGGCTGTCGTCTAATAGTGTTTGTTCTCAGAAAGGTTCCTAACTTAGTGATAAGAGCTGGATGAAATCTCTAAATACTAAGGAAAGGTGCTTTAATGCTTCCTTCCTTCCTTCTGTTAGGACACACTGGACCTTCCTTTATTAAGCAAAGGAAATTAAATAATGCCGTCCCACAATTCTTTGCAACAGCAACATTTAATGTGACTCCACATTCGACCCACCTGTTTCTGTTTAATTATCCATTATGGATTAATTAAAACATATCTTTCTCTCTCTCTCTCTCTCTCTCTCTCTCTCTTTCACTTTACTATAATTGTACATCGCCTCGTTTGTCACTGCCCTCAGTTTCAATGTTAAATATAAAGTCACTTAATTGTTGTCTTTTCCGGGAGAATGAAAATACAGTGGAAATCATTGATTAGCAGCAAAATAAATACATATTTCTTTTAACTGTTGATGACGCGTCATGGGATCCGATACTCAGGAAACTTTTTCTCAGGAAACAAATCTGGAATTTCCTGCATCCCCCGCACTCAGCAGTCCATCACCACTTAACACGATTAAGGAAATTACCAAATATTGTAATGAGCATACCAAAACTATTGACTGAGGCAGTTCCAGTCATCGGCCATGAAAACGGCATATTAGACATCTTCATCTCCCCGTATGACAGTAATTTGGCATGGACTATATTTGTTGTCCAATATGTTGGCTACATGGCCGTGAATACTCTGATTGCGGCATCGGCAGCAATTACTTGACTTTCAACTTGAGAAATCCTTCCAATGCTAATGTGTATGTACTAGGTGTGAAGTCCGGAGACTCCAGGGTCGTGAAAGTCTAATTTCAAGTTGAATAAAAACACTTGAGAGCTTGTACGAGTCTTCACGAGTGCAGGAGGAGGTGAGTGCGAACCGCCGAGGACGAGCTGAATGACCGGCGCTCTGACCCCGAGGGAGACCCTTAGTCACGACCACGCCAGGGCCCTCTGGTTGCAAAGTGAGACGGAGGAGGGTGACGCAGTTGGAGTGGGGGTGGGGGAGGGGAGGTGAAGAGGGAGGGGCTGCTGTTTGCATGGGCAGCGCGTGCGTCGACATTCACCTTCCCCATTAATGAACCGCTGGAGGGACTTCACATGGCCGACGAGGAACACAGGAAGGAAGCAGTCGAAGAGGAGGGTGAGGGTGGACGGGGGTGATTCTTTCCGGCCTCGTCACTTTTCCTACCCTCATTGCCGGTTCAATCAGTAACACGCATTGGGAGTAAATTGAGTGGATAGATGATGCAGCTGCTTTCGGCCCGGCCGGGGTCAGATGGAGCAATTACCTCTGCTGAGCGCTGCTCGGCCGGTGACGTACTCAGCAGCACTACGACTCCAGGCGGGCCAGCGGGTGGACAGTAATGGGTGTGCGTTTTCTATCTTCGACAGCAATGAAAACAAGTACTTCCTTTCACGCTCCGTGCAAATATACGGACTTCATACCCTCTATCAGTCAAGAGGGCAGCCTTTTTACCTGCGAAATGAAGGAGAGTGGCTTCGGAAATAATGGAAGTTGAGTGTCTTTCAAGAAATTGACAAAAGAAATATATGGACACGGGCGATTCGTGACCAACCAGGAGATACTTGAATGTGTCGACCTTGAAGTGAACCAACTCTGGTGTGAGCCTGCAACCAAAAGAAGAAGAAGAACATGTGACTTGTCCTCAAGGTCTTATGGTCGTGCTGTAACAGCTCCACATTGCAGCTGTCACTCCTCGGGGCCGGCACTGGGTCAGCCGTCACTTATGTGTCCAGAAGATGACAGATGGCATCTTGGAGATAACGCCTGTAAATTACATTTAGGGCCGCTTAGATGCTCAAACTTAAAGGCTAAATGCCTTTTTATTAAGTGGGGACACATTCTGATTTATGGAGTCTGCAGAGATGAGCAAACACTGGCTGAAGGAAGGGTGGTCAGAGTGAGAGACGGAGAAGGGGCGCCCTCACCTGGCCATCTTGGTTAATTGCAGTTGCAGCCATGCAGCATGGACTCCCAGTAATGCAGCAGCTTCATTGCTATCATGCTACATGTGGTCAAGTGTAAGGCCAGTTAAATACTGCCCCACATAATTAATGGAGTCATGCAAAATGATTTTTACCTTAATTGTTAACTAACAATACACTACATTCTGCCATAATTATTAGCCAAACTACTGTTAGCTAACCTCATTAGTTCTAGCATGGGTTTAAGCTAGCTCCACTGGGAGCTAACACCGCGCTGCTGGAGGCCTTCAGGAGGCCTTCAGGAGGGAAGAGGAGGCCCGGGAGAACCAGAACCAGGACCAGGACCGAGCAGGTGACACCGACAGACCCTGCTGCAGTAAAATGAGAAGTTTTAGGAAAATAATCTGGTGCTCGGAAACAATACCGTTTTTGTCCACAGGGACCGCCAAAATCAACGCAAAATGGAAGTTCCTCGTAGTAGCTTTAAAAATGACAATGAATTCATTTCTGGCTTTTCATCTCTGGCATGACTTACATGCAGTCATTAGTTAGGAATCTATTTATAATAAGTTATACATCTGAAGTAACAAAAATAAGTGTGGTACCTCTTAAAAGCCAAAGACATGAATGAATACTTTAGCATTGGTGAGTGCAGCTACATTTTGTATTGCATTTTAATATATTTAATATATATATATACATTATTTATTTATATATATTTTTTTTATATATATATATATATATATATTTTATTATACGTATTTTTCTGCCTTTTCTTGTTTTGGGCTAGGATACAGAAGATAAACTGTAATCAGTGGAGCTTTAAATGGGGATGAGAATTGACAAACCCAGCTCTGCTTTTCAGCCTGCAACCTTCCTCCACTAGATGGCAGTGACGTTTTTTGCCTTTTTCTGGTTTTTAACAGGAAAATAAATGTACAGTATGACAAACTGAGCGCCACACCTGCCCCGTGGAGATGCACTCTCTCTATTTCACATTCGGCACAGCCCTCCGCGGGTTTCTTCAATTTCATGCCACCCCTCGGAGCCCTGCCACTTGAAAGAAACCAATATTTCTCAAAGATGGGAGGCGGCAAGCTGCGCTCTAATAAAAGGCATACATTAGAGGCTGCTCCAAAGTCCCCAGCATGCTGCATTCATTTGTATGGCTCAGCAGTGATGATCCAAACCATATGAGGGGGCTGAGTGGATCTGCAGAGACCCCGGTGAAGAGGCCGGCCACCCACAGCCATCTCCTGGTCTTCCCTCCCCTCCGAGGTCAGGCGGCATTCCTTTCGGGGCCCTGGGGATCTCCGTCGACCGAAGGCAACATCATTCACAAAGACACAGATACTACAACATATGCTACCTTCATTTCTCCTCCTGCAACGATCAAACGGGAACATAAAATGTAAAAAAAAGCTGGTGACAGACAGATGGGCAGACTCTCATTACTTTGGCATTAGCGCATGTACCTCTCGGTGTCGGGGGGTGAACGAGTGCAGGAAGAGAGAGAGAGGAGAGGAGCAGATGTTCTTATCAAACATGATGCTGAGGCAGATTAGCTTCCAGTTATCTGAGAGTGTCCTCATGGTGTCTGGTCCACAGATATGTGTGTATATATATCCACAATATTCCACAATGTGTTTTCAGTCTCGCTTGCTGTGGTCGTCTGTTCTTGATACGCTCCATTGTTGTTGTGTTTATTGGGCTTGATGTATTGCTCAAGGGCCCCCACACCCCCCCTTCATCGCTCAGTATTATTGCAACCACAGCTGTAGAGAGAAATATCAGCGTTGACAAACCCAGACGATGTCCCACAACTTTATCATTGTTGCTGCAGATTTTTTTAATCAGTTTTTTGCTTCTTGATATTAATCCCATTTAGCACAATAGGGCCCGGAGTTTGCAACCACTTTTTCCTCTGCAAAGACGACATTTAGGGTCAACGCTGGCTCACGTCGCTTCAAAGGATTATTGTCGGAGCACAATAATGATAGAAGACGTGAGAACGTCATTAACGGCCTCTTTTCCCCTCCAAAACCCGACAGCAGCTTTATAGACAGAAAACATCCATTAAAGAGAAATATGAGAGAAAAACAGAGCAAAACATCCGCCGGACAATTAAGAAAACTGCTACCTCAGGTCACATTCAGAGGTTGTTATGCAATAAAGTATTTTCCCAGATACCTGGGACAGCTAATTCAATCAGTCTACTCAATGATGTTTGAGAAGAAAAAACGCTGAAAAAAAAGCAGATCTAAACTCCACCCGCACTGGCTTTTCTTGGACCTAATTAGCCCTTAATGAGTGTAATACGGTGTGAAAATGTCGAGTGAGGTCATGTAAGTGCCCAGCGTCTGGCGCTGGAGGGCATGGATCATTTCCCGACTCTGGAAATTGAGTCAGAGTCAAACTGTGTCCTGCCCTGGCTTATTACTGGCTGAGAGGATCGCCCATCCCAGCAGCATAATTCCATCTGGGCTAAATATTTATACAGAGGGGGGAACGACATCACTTATCCACAACACATTCATTCACATAAGAGGGAGAGCTACTTCCAGACTCGAGTCAGAGTGGCCGGAGGAACATCACTGCTCCTTTGCTGACATTTGCAGAGACACGCTTTCAGAGAAAAACAGAAAAGGTTTTGCATCAACTCCAGTTCACCATGATCTCCTTCGTTCCTGTTTTTGGGGTGATTCTCACTTTGTATCAGATTGGGAAGAATCCTGCCAGCGGTGAGTGGACTTTTTAATATTAGTATTTTTGAAAAAAGTAGTCCCGCAATGCTTTTAAAATAATGAATCCTCTTGCAGTTATCCTATTTTCTTCTTCTTTTTTTTACGAGAACTTTATTTATCTACTTGCATTTGCTTTTTGAAAGAAAAACAATACTACAGTACAGGTGTTATCTACTCTTTCTGTATATACGTATTAAGGAATACATGCACAATCAATATCAAAGGCTCTAAATGAGCCTTTTTTACTTAATTTACTGGACGTCGACTAGAAGAAGTCCATTTCCGAGTAACTTGTACGTGTTTGTTCATGAGTTCATGTGTAAATCGACGTGTTGTCTCTCCAGCTGGGATGTGCTGGCTGCAGCAGAGCCAAAACCAAAGGTGCGACATGGTGCTGATGAGAGGGGTGACCCGGGAGGAGTGCTGTGCCGGCGGCCGCCTGGACACGGCGTGGTCCAACAGCAGCCTGCCCATGAATGAGGTCAGCCTGCTGGGCTTCCTGGGAATCGTCTCCTGTAAACCGTGCAAAGGTAAACAAACCTTTTAAACAAACTCATTTGTTGAATCTGCCAAGCAGAAGTAATAAATCATTTGCGCTTTGCTTTGGTTTATCACTGCTGCGGGGCCCCCCGGTATTAGTCATCGCATGCAAGCCGAAAGGTAAATGCGGTCGTAAACCGCTGGAAACCCACATTTAAATTCTTTACAGTCACATTGTGAGTAAACACTCTCCGTGGAGTAGTTTTAAGGTGAGTACTGGGAGCTCTGCTGAGATATCATTTGCAGACCTTGAAACAGACGTTGGCTCCTCCGCTACTCTAAATAACTTGTAAAAGTTTGTTCAGAAACTCTGCGCGAGGTTCATTCAGGTTCACTTGCAAATATATTCTGGTCACGTGAGCGGCACTTGCGATCCAGTGATCACTGGCCAAACATGTGGAGAAGTCCACGCCAATAAAGCCCAGTAAAAAAAGTCAGCTTCTGGCATTTCTTTGAAGAGCACGCCCAACCACAGACCCCAAGGCCTTCTGGGTTGTATTGATCAAAGGTGTCCTGCTGCCATGTGAGGAAAATACCTACATAAAAGGTAAACAGCGTCCATATGGAAAAATCACAACCTTTATCCTCCTCCTTCCATTATAAGTATACTTTTTTCTAAAGCTAGCTAAAAAAAATAAATAAAAAAAAAATAAATAAAGATAAATCCTGTTTGTTTCCAACAGCAAAATAAGAAAAATGCATTCCCGCAGGCTGGAATAAACGGCGGCCATGTGGGACTCATAATGTGCTGCACTATCTTGATCATTTGGAATTCTGTGGGAGGAAAACGTGGGTACGTCGTAACAATGAGGACGGTTGGAGCGCAGACACCACACAAGTGTTCAGACGAGATAGGAGGGAGAATATGCAGCAAGAGACAGCGTGAAAGATAGAAATCAACCATAAGTAAGACCAGGAGAGAGAGAGAGAAAAACTAAAGTGATAAAACAGGATATTGAAGCGCCGGTAGAGACAGGAAATAGGTTCCTCCAGGACTCTGAGCCGATCCGACATCACCTCTAAAGGTCCTGGGAAGAAACCCGTGTGCGTTGTCTCACGTTGCCTCTGCACTGTGTAGGATTACAGTCCAGACATTATGGGGTGTCGGTGGAGCCCGCGGCGCCCTCGCCTCTCAGCCCGTAAACGTCTCTGACAGCTATTTGAACCTCCGAGCCCCTCCGTCCCCTCCGCGGGGAGCTTAGCCCCGTCTGTGTGCAGCCGTACACATAGATCCGTTATGAAAACACGGGACGGCCTCGCATTCCAGCGGGCGAGCCCACCCCAGTGTGTAACGGTCAATAAAGAGATGTGATTATTGTAAATATTGTGCAAGGTGGAAATTGTGTTATGGTCTGGGAAAACCCCAGGATCTGGGGGCTTGTTTTCGTACGAAAATGCCTGCGGATCACCTGACGTCTGCAGACTCGTTAACACAGTAACGTTGCACACACACACACACACACACACACACACACACATCTGACGCCGCTCGCTGTGCTTTTGCAGAGACCTGCGAGGGAGTGAGGTGCAGCCCCGGGAAGGTTTGCAAAATGAAGGCGGGAAGGCCCCAGTGCGTGTGCTCTCCGGACTGCTCTCACATTACCCGGAAGCACGCCGTGTGCGGCAGCGACGGGCGATCCTACAAGGATGAGTGCTCCCTGCTGACGGCCCGCTGCATGGGCCACCCGGACCTGGAGGTCATGTACCAGGGAGACTGCAAAAGTAAGCTCAGGTTTATCCAGTTGACGCTGTTTCCAACAAATTTTTTTTTTTAAATCACACTTTTTTCCCCGTCTTCTCCTGCAGAGTCCTGCTCCAACGTGGTGTGTCCGGGTACGCACACCTGCGTGACCGACCAGACCAACAGCGCCCACTGCGTCGTGTGCCGCACGACCCCGTGCCCGATCCCCATGCCGTCCGAGCAGCCCATCTGCGGCAACGACAACATCACCTACCCGAGCGCCTGCCACCTCCGCCGGGCCACCTGCTTCCTCGGCCGCTCCATAGGAGTCCGCCACTTCGGCCACTGCAACAGTAAGGCGCCGCCTTCTCTTTTGAGCCTTTCTCTTACCCGTCATGGCGAGCGCTCCCTGACTCTCTTCCTGTTTGCAGATCCTCCCCGGAAACCTCTAGACTTCGAAGGCAGCGAGGAAAACGCGGTCTAGAGTCCTCTGCATCCCCAAGGGAGGAGTCGGATCAGCGGGCACGTCCAGTGTCTCACCACTAGCTTCCCACGATGACCTCTTTTTATTTCGACAATCACTCCCTCCCTCTCCCTTTGTGCACAGAATGACAATCCGATTGGGAAAACCTCTTGTTGGAAGACATGCAATAGTGTAACTGCCTCAAAAAAGAGCGGGAAAACCCCCCTGCGAGCAATTTGTGTTAATCTGTGTTATTTTGAGAAACAGAGGCAGATGAGCGTGTCTCCAGGCAAAACGATCTCATTGGCTCTCTGGGAGAAGTGTGCATATTGTAAATAGAATACCGCTGCTATTTATTGGAGAAGGTATCAAACTCTATTTATGTTTTTACCCTCGTAACAAATCCATATATCCTTGGGAAAGCTGATGCATAAAATGTATTTATTGTGTTTCCTTTTGTGTTTATTGTGCATTTTACAGCTGTTTTGCATTTTCTTCTTTTTTTTCACTTCGCCCACAAACAAACATTCCCCGCCCCCACGAGCTGACGGAAAGCTGATACCGCTTCATAGTCTGCCAGCGTGGTTTCAGTTCACAGGACAGCTACAGTTGTACTTAGGCTTTTGTCTGGAGTTGAGGATGGGAACCCCCCCCCTCCCCCGTACATGTTTACTCTGGATGCTGATCCCAAACACTCTGCCACTTGCTGATGACTCAAATGAACAGTCTGGTTGTGTGTGTCAGAGTCTCAGATGACCTCCTCCTGCTTTGTTTCTTAAATGCCTCGCTTGTTCATTCCGTTGCTGTTTTGCTGCTTTGATTTAATTTGAACCTTTCCAAGAACTTACTGCACAGACAAATGTAATCAGCATCGTCTGACTGAAAAGGAAAATCCAATCTGTCTGGGAATGGGCTGCGATTAAAGGCCGACGGAGCGAACCTGACAACCTGTTCACCTGCCGGTCATCACAGATCCAATTAAACCGTTAGACTGAAAGCAGATGTCTTAACACAACATCTCAACGCCCCTCCTGTAAATAACAGTCTCATGTGCACCGACTTGTGTACCTACTGTGAAATTTGAATGACAAATGCATCGACGTATTTTTGTATTTTTGTACTGCCATTTCAAAAACAACATAAAGTTTAATAATTGTCACGTGTCCTCTCTCTCTTTCTTTTTACTTTTAAAAACGCACTTCTTGCTCTGCAACCTGCTTCACCTCAACGCATCGTCTGCATTGTGTTATAAAAATAAAAAAAACACACACACAATGCGTGTTCTGCAACTCTCTGATGTGCATTTAAGAACATTTAGATTTTTACAAACTGTGTCACCGTCATAATCAGAGCCAGTTTCAGCAAAAATGAGGTCACGCCTGCACCCCACAGGGAACATGGGCAGCTTTCCTCCCATGCTGAAGGTTTTGGGGTGGGGGGGGTGGGGGGCGGGGGTCAGGCGCTCAGTGCATGCGTGCCGTGGTTAGACCTCCTCTCCTGTGCGTGCCGTGGCCCCTCCGACGGGAGGCTGAGAATCAAATCCAGGCTGGGCGGCTTTTCTCCTCCCGTCTCCTCGGGGATATCCTCCCGCTCCTGGGGTTAGGCGGGTGGGTCGGGGGGGGGGGGGTCCGGGTACTGACTCACGTCCCGGCGTGGAGCACCTCCCTTGTTTTTCTGTCTCTCTCGCTCCTTCCCCTGGATTCTGCGCTCCGCCATGCTGCAGCATCTGGTTCGACTTTAGGGAGATGTTTATATTCCCATCCAAGTACCCTTTTATTACACTGGGAATGGAATTAGATGTTTTGTTAGTTCGAACGGGGCAAATAACAAATGCCACCGAGAGGCTGTTGCTGTGCCCGTGAATAAAACGCACACAACTTATTGTGAAATGTTTTCTGTGCATTGTGTGTTTCAGCTTTTCTGCTCCACATATCTGGAACGAGGTCCCTGAGAGACCCTCAGCTCCTTTAAATCCAGACTGAAGACCTTTCTGTTTGCTGTCGCCTTCAATTAAACCAGATTATGCATCTCACTGCTGCATTTTATATCTTAAACTGCACTGCAACTTTTATTCAATTCTGTATTTTTTCTTTTAATCAATCTTCTTAATTGTTTTTCCATCTTGTTTTCTTTTGCATTATGTGTTGATGCTTTTAATAGTTTTATGTGAAGCACTTTGAATCGCCTTGTTGTTGAAATGTGCGATACGAATAAACTTGCCTTGTTAAAATGACATATGATCGATTCAAAGATCCACAGAAATATATTCAACAAACATAAATCTGATTTGGACTGACTTCTGTCCTCTCGTGCCAGTTTTGTTTCTCATCTTAATACTATAGACCTTTTAACTGCCTAATCTACACCTCATAATGTGAGGCGGATGTGGACCATATAGGCTCATTACTCCCTTACCTTTATGAGAGTGAATTCTTCTGTGACCCACTCAACCAGCCCACTAAACCCGTGTTTCTCGCCATAGAGTAAAAAGTGGCAACCCCCACAGGAATTTGCAGCAAACACCCACTAAAATAAAGCTTTTGCCGCACTGCGTTGAAAATAATAATGGAGTGGTTAGCAGGTCTGTCTTTCAACCAGAGGATCGGTGGTTCGATTCCCGGCTCCGCTAGTCCATATCGACACTTAACCCTAATTGTCCACGGTGTATAACATGTAAGTTGCTTTGGATAAAAGCGTCAGCTAAATGAAATGTAATGCAACCGCGGCCTCTCTTATACGGGAAAATACACGACTGAAAATAATAATATAAGTTGTAATAAGTAGTAATAAGGTTGCGACGGCACTTTGGATACGTGTGTGGACGCACCTTCCAGTTGCTGTTGTCATTATGACTGTGTTGTACACACCTGTGTGTCATTACCACACGGCCCTCTGACTGGTGTCGGATGTGATGCGCCTGTGCCACACCAGCGGTGGTAATGGCATAATCACAGAGTAAACCTATGAGCCATGTCACAGCTATCCTGACTACACTTAACACGACACCACAGGAATTCCCTGCCCGCCGCTCCATATTTCATCCTTTTTCTTCCACATGTCCTGGTTTGTGGTGCCAATAAGGGGGTCAACCTCACTTCCACCGGAGCACAGCTTCCTGTGTGTGTCAATGTGTGTGTGTGTGTGTGTGTGTGTGATTATGGGTGCATCTCACCTGTTATGAGCATGGGATCAGTCACACACATTACATCACCTCTGTCTGAGTTGTTTACATCCCCCACAAACACACGCCGTGACGCCCTCGCCGACATTTCAGGGATGCGTAATCCTCCCTCTCTGATACGTCAAGCTTCTCTCTCAACGACGTCCACATGGTTTCGTTTCCGCCAAGTGGCCGCACGGCTTCCAGTAAGTCACCGGGCCGGCATTTAGACTGAAGAAATGATGTTGTGATGGGACCAGGCGGTGCGGAGTGTTTTTTTATTTCCCGGAGACCACCCACTCTCTGGATCGCGCCACTGGATTGTAAACAGCTCGGCTCCACAGCTGAAGCTAATAGATATCAGATCCATCACTCCATCAGAATATATCGGCCTCAAACATGAGTTCCCAGACTCTCTCGGTTACGCGGGCAAGTCGTACAATTTTCCACATGTGCATGTAATTTAGCTTTTGACAATTGATCATTACACTGACACAACAGCCCACACTCCCGTCTTATAGTTTATACTGCGACGGATGACGTTCTATGGATTTCTGGGAAATGATCTTTACGTTTTTTATGATCCCATAAAAAGTCTTGTCATGCATATTTCATTGAGGCTTATTAAATGAGCCAAACTGTCATCTTGGAATACCGCCCATGTATTGACATTTCCTATAAGGTTAAAATGAATAAATACATTTTTGCACCCTCTATTGGTTATGACGAGGCGAATATGATGTAATTCGCTCATGCTTTAATTTCCCCCAAGACGGAAATGCAGTGTACTATCGGCCTTCGAGCAACGACTGAAACTCAGCACAGGTTTAGTGGAAATGAGCAGCGTGTGTTAGTGATCTGCTCGGGATCAGCTCACCGACAACAAATCAGCGGAGTTAGGAAGTTGTGCAAATGCTAATTGTCCCCAATTATTCTCGGTGAATTGTCTCACTTCCTCGTCGTGACCTCTGGGACGGCTTCTCATCTGGCTGTGTGGTCTGTGGGCCATATGTCCTGAGAGGAGCAACATGTACTGGGAATGTAGCAAAAGTATGTTCTAAGGCTTTACAGAAAAATAAATGTTGAGTTTGATTGATCTGTGTGATTAATTCACTTTGTTGTGGGTTTTAATAAACATTTAGGTGCTGCGTGAGACTCCTCCAGAGTGTTTTGACTGAGACACATGTGCTGTGAGAGTGTTGCCTCCCCTGCCTTGGCACTGACAAGGTTATTGAATTAACTCTGGTTGGACTTCATGTTGAAATATGAAGCCACATAACTGAAACAAGTAGCCAATTAAGCGTGATAATTGCGCTACACTTACTTCCCAAACTGAAATTTAGTGAAATTGTGCAATTTGAGGCTGAGAAACTTACACAGGCCATTATTTCACATCAGCTTTTCAGGTGGCTCTTGTATAGAAACAACACAGAAATACCTTTTTATAATGGAAACTTGGTTGTTTATCATGGAAACTTGGTCGAACATCTAATTTGCCGTTGACTGGACGCCATGCAAGCTCAGCAAAGGTGAGTGGAAAATGTTCCTCGGTTTGGATTTGACCCGATCTTGCTTGCTTGTTATCGCCAACTTCTTTTCGTTGAACGTCAGGCTGAGTAGCCACTATAGGACACAGCTAATTAAATTATCTGTTAGGAGATCCCCTGCTTGAAGAAGCAGGACAGTGTACCACTAATAAACACAGGAGGCCCATATGGTATCTATTCCCCCCTCCAGAGTACAGAGCTGCTCATCTTGTAAACACGCCGATGGTCAGTTTTAGATTAGAGGAGTAACTGCACCCATGCATTGTGTTATTGGCTCCAGTGTTGCCTGGTGTGGACTGTGTGGCGGCTACGAGTCATACAACCGCGTGAGCAAAGAATGTAAACATTCACACACAGTGTGCACGCCAGGTCCTTTACTTCAGTAAAACTACTAAATACCACACAGTGAACATAGTCCACTAAGTAAAAGTCCAGCATTCAAAAAAATACTTAAAGTTACTGTGAGGAGCCTTTAATGGTTGTGAAATAGTCTCAAAGTAAAACTCTATCATTGAGAAAATTGGCTATTACATAGTTATTCTTAACGCTCGGCATCGGTGCCACCGGGTTGGATTTTTACGCAAAATCAGATGAAATCATGCATGTTCAGTAAAAGCTCCCTCAGCTCAGATTCCAGCGGGGGCCTTCCCGAGTGGATCAGACTGCGAGCGCACAAAGAGAGTATAAAGTTGCATAAAAAGGTAGATGCTCAAGTTCAGTCTAAGTACCTTGAATTTGTACTTTTTCCAGCAGTTACATTCCACCACTCATGCACGCAAAATATTTGACACTCACACACACACACACACGCGCAATATTCTCACCCACACAAGCAGACGCACATTGAAACATACACACAGAGTATCTGCCAACAAGACAACACTCCAGGCATTCATGAAGAAGAGACTACTATCTTGTCTTCTTCTATTACACACACCTGGTAGTTGTCTTTTTTTTTGTTTGTTTTTTTGTCCTCATTTCACACTTATCTACCTGCAGCGGAATTTCATGAAGAAATGTTATAGGCTTTGTTTTGTTTTTTTATTGGGAATTTTCTTGTCTCCTGTGGAGGTTTGCGGTTTGGTGTAGCTATGTTGGATCGGCTGAACAGATAACCCTCTGTTCGTGTCTCGAGCTCCATGTCCTTGTGTTTTCCTTAGCTGTGTACTGCGTTGCGTAATGCTGTTTTCTGAGTGCTGGTTAGAGAGACTAAGAGTCTTGCGGCATTCTGACAT
Organism: Cottus gobio; assembly: GCA_023566465.1. NCBI lineage: Eukaryota > Metazoa > Chordata > Actinopteri > Perciformes > Cottidae > Cottus > Cottus gobio. Next base: position 5,057,332 of record CM042217.1, read on the forward strand.
TTTCCAAAATGGCATTTGTGTAGACCTTTTCAAACTTGGCCACATAAACATTCTAAATGGGCCCCTTTTGTGTTTCCTGTTGCGGTGTTTGTTAATGCAGGAGCTGACAGGAAGTCAACTTGGACCAAAGGGGTTGCCCAAGCAGCAGACTGGCAATAAAAAGGCTTTAAAAAACGATGAAAGTCCACAACGATGCTGGCGTATCTGTGAGCTGAATGCTAACGTTAGCATTACAACAACAATGCTAACAAGTGTACTGTTTACCACATCTTAGTTTATTGTGTTAGCATGCTAACATTCGCTAATTAACAACAGTCACACAGCTGAGGCTGATGGGAATGTCATGACAGTAGGGTCACAGCCACGGTGCTAGTGAGCTGAATGCTAACGTTAGCATGCTAACAGAATTACAAGGACAATGCTAACAAGTGTACTGTTTACCACATCTTAGTTTATTGTGTTAGCATGCTAACATTCGCTAATTAACAACAGTCACACAGCTGAGGATGATGGGATTGTCACGACAGTAGGGTCACAGCCACAGCGCTAGTTTAGTTAAAAAGTGTTCAGCACTGCAAATCAACTTGTGACAAGTAAAAACACAAGTTGGCAATGATAAAGTATTAAAACTGTTAAAAACAACAGTATTTTAAACTGATCGCACTGTGCATAATTGGGACAGATGTCATTTTATGAAACAATTGGTCAATAAAAGCAAATATAGTCTAGCTCTGCTGCTCAAGAATCGACAGTGATTGACCACAAACACTTCACTGCAACTAAGGCGGTTGAACCTAAGTTGCTAATTGTACTCGTGTGTTTGTCTAGCAACATCTATATTTTGTTAGCTGCACAGTGATGTAATCCCAAACACTGAAATACCGATGTAGTACCACGAGATTTTGTTCTGGGGAACTGTGGGATCCCTGCTGGGATTCAAACACGTGTCTACACATATTGAGGACACGTCAAGTTTAAAGGCCGCTTTGTTCATCACTAATGTTGACCTTTACAGCCTTTTAGCTTTTTAACCAGAGATCTTATCGTGTGTGTGTGTGTGTGTGTGTGTGTGTGTGTGTGTGTGTGTGTGTGTGTGTGTGTGTGTGTGTGTGTGTGTGTGTGTGTGTGTGTGAGATGCACAGTGTGTCTGGAGGGAGAGAGAGTCTTCGATGGGTGGGACTGAAAACAAGTGATGCATGACTAAGAGGCCCAGGAAGTTCCAGCAGACGGCTGTTATTGCTGAGTGTGTAAGTGTGTGTGTGTGTGTGTGTGTGTGTGTGTGTGTGTGTGTGTGTGTGTGTGTGTGTGTGTGTGTGTGTGTGTGTGTGTGTGTGTCTATGCATGTGTTTGTGTGTGCGCCGGAGTGTGATTCGGGGCCCCAGAGGGACTGTGTGGGGCAATCCCGGCTGGAGTGTCTGGAAAAACTCTGTGGAGTGACAAAAGCAGCAGTGTCCCTTGCAACATATCTGTCTGCTGCCTTGGCTGCAACACTTCATTTTTTTTTGTGCCTTTGAGAGTGTAATAGAAAGAAAAAAAGTAGGCAGAGAAAACAACCCGCTGTCCGTGTGCACATACATGCATGTGCAGTCTAAAAAGCTACTTAATTACAGCGGCAGGAAGAAATCGAATTAGCAACTTCCACCCCTTGCGGTGTTTTGCAGCATATGTTTCAATCCGCATCACAGTAAGAAAACGTCTAAGTCATACTTAATTTAAAAAGCATTTATGATAAAAACTAAATAAGTCTACTAAATAAGTATTTCATTCCAAATCCAGATTACCTTAAACTACGTGATGTGGAAGGTCACAGAGTTTTTTTCTGCTGCTCACACGACCTGTCTCCGACCAAAAGTCACTCACTCCCCAGATTGCGTTGCTACAATGAGCATTCGACTGGGATGGCGGTGACGCACTGGGCGCAGAGAGACAATAGCTTACCTCAGACAGGCAGACATAGCAAACCCTCAGCGCTATCAGACCCTCTCTAATCTCAGCCCATGGGACAGTCGTGACTTTCCTGCTCCCACATGGCCAGATCAGACACAAATCTGGCCGGGAGAGGACATCAGGACCTAACTAGGTTACATTACGAGCTTTGCTCTGAGGAAACATCCAGTCTTATTAGAACTAATTATATCTATGTTATGCATGCCAAGCTGGGAAATTAAACTGGGAAATAATTGGGTCACTGAAAGTTTGCAGTTGTTGCACGGTTATTTCATTAGAACATGTGGCAAACAGGATTGTTCTGCATAACGAACACTAGTTAGGAGCTGCTTGCATTCTGTGCTGCTCTTCTAAAGAGCATAACATTTGACATTTGTAAATAAAAATCAGGCCAGACGGTTTGAGAGATGTGATTGGCTGATGGGAGGTCGCATGGGAACTCCTACTTACTCTCAACGTGTTGCCAAGCACCAAAGATAGTCCAGATTTGTGTGACATGTTTATAGCCGTCAATCTGCAGTTACGGTAATCACATTAAGGATACCTGTGAAAAAAAATAATATTGAAGACATTTTAATTTACAACCTCAGAAATAAACACAGACCTGAAAACAAACTAACATCAATCACGTTTCCCTCCAGCTCTTATGAAACCCAGGGATCTCTGAGTCCTTCACTGCTATCTCAGGGCCGCCAGATGGCTGCCAGCAAGAACTTTGCTGTGTTCGCAACAAAAAAATAAGAGAATGTCTTTCCCATGTGAGTGGCTATTTATTTACTGTTTTATGTCTCAGATTTGACACTTGATAAAATGGTTCCAACAACTACTGTCAAATAATCAAGGACAACTCACAAATCCACCTTAGACGAGATGGATGGCTCAAAAACAGATGCTACTTTTAGACCCTTAAAGTATGTCTGTTGGGCTCAAGAGATGGTTGACAGGAATCCAATGGAAAAGTAAAATGTGTCAAAATAAATCCAACGCAGCGCCAGATTGCAAAAGCACATCTCTGGTTTATATGTGAAGAGGGAGAGCTGGGGTCCCTGAACCTGCAGCGATAAAACACAAGCTTGGTGGGGTGATACACGATGCAGCTTATGGTAGGGGGGCTTTAGCTTTAGTATTGAATTCAGGACATCTTAACCCAGTTTTCCCCATTATATAATAATAATAATCCAATAGATTCTAAAGGAAATTCACCAAGAAGTGCATTGTCTCCTCAGTCCCTGAATACATTGTGAAATACAGTGACACTCTTCAACAAGTGATGCACAAAAGTGCCACCATGTGGCGATGTTCTGTAACACACATGATCGTTAGTCTTTGTCAAATTCTTATGAATTAATAATCCAACTCTTCACAGTAAAATAATCGTGTTTGAATTGCTTATATTTACTCAAATTGTAAAACAATTAATTGATTGTATTTTTTTTAATGATATATCACATACATCTTAGTCTGTAATACTATATACATAAAGTATAATCCATCAAAAAATTGAACTTCTTACATGTTTTCTTTATTCATGTAGTACATTTTGATAGTGTTTTTTGCTGCGTAGTACATATTTCAATCACGTGGTCGTCGTGTTTTCTCGGAGGTTTTTGACCCTTCCGGTGCTCCGTAGTCCTTCCTCCTCTCTACCTGTTTAGTGGTTAAAGATGGCGGAAGCTCCTCCATGGCCCAGCCGGTTCTTTTGCCACAGATGCACCGCGGAGATTAGTCCTCGGCTTCCCGTAAGTACTAGGGACAGAAAGCAAAGACGGAGACAACTGGACACGTGAAAAATACGGTGGCGTTGTCGTCACTTTAATTTAAATTTAAATGGCGGCGGGGCCAAACTGATCGCATGCTAATGGCGTTAGCCCGTTTATCTCGCTCACGCTATCCGGTGTTAGCTAGCTTGTTATCTTAAGCAGTGGATTCATCCGCGCACATTCACGAACTGCGTAGTCGATACACACAGAGCACTGCTATTATGTAATGTTAGAACAACATTGAGTTGTTTATAAGTTAATGTATGTGTTTTTACATGGTGTCTTGGCCTAACTGGTAACCGTAGCTAGCTTATATTATCTAGCAATAACTGGTAACTGTCACACTGATCGCGTCCACTTCGGGTATTTATTTTATTAGAGAAACGCTGTCATGATCAGTCTGACTCTGTGATCTAGATTGTGAATCACGTATGTGAACGAACCAGCATTAACAATGCCACTGCGCCCTTTTTTGTGTGTTACCATTCACTAAAGCACACAAGTGGCATGCCTGTCTGTCACGGGCTAGAATGATCCGTCATAGAGCTGTAAATGTGCCCTTCACAATGTAAAACAGATCAGCCCTAGGTTTCGGGTTATTTTGTAATTTTAAACCATTGGAAAGCGGATTTACACAGTGTTTCTGTCAGAATCAGGAGATTAGAGCCATCTAAACCGAAAAGAAACACGAGGACCAAAACGTACATGTATATCCACACATAAGGTGTATACATGATGTGTGTTAATAATGATTGTGTGTGTTGGATGTTGGGACTGCTGTAATTGGTTATGCAGTCTAATAGCCTGAAGGAAGACGCTGCACCTCATTCTGGTGGGGTTGGGCTTCATGATCTGGTTTGCAACACCTGGAGGCTTTTTGCTCACCATCTCTGTCGGTAGATATCCTGCATAGATGGGAAAGAAACCCAGTTGGTCTTCTCGGCTGTCCTCGGATTATCAAATAGTGACAGCTGTTCAGGCCACTTTCAATAGTGTCCCAATAGATGGTGGAAAGCCATCAGGGAATAGGTGACTGGTTAAAACCGGCCACCTGCCAAATACAAGGTCACCGTTGCCTGTGGCAGGTAAACATTACAGATCAGATCCTGGAAGGCATCCTCTCTTGGTCAGATGTTGGTGTCCCAGGATAGTATACTGTGACACACTAATGGGCTTTTATTTGTAAGTCACATGTTTACATGATAAGTGATGCAGCTGTTTGTAAAATATATAGTTGAGCTTGTTATGATGAGTCTAATGTTCTGGTTTTCCTCCCTTTGTGTTTGTTTCCAGGAGTATACATGTCCGAGATGTGACTCAGGGTTTATTGAGGAGCTACTGGAGGAGAGAAGGTGTGTGTGTATACATTTCCTAAACAAGGAATTTTATACAATTTTTGTAGACGGCCACCATCCATTATAGATAATGGAATTCCTCAAATAATATTCCTACAACACTTTCCCTTTAAACCCGTGTCTTCGTTTGCTTGGCCGCCTTCCTAACAGTTGTTACTTGCCAACATACGCCGACCGGAGTCACACTCCTCACACATACTTGGTCAAAGAAGCTGATCCTGACTAAAATAGCTGACATTTAGTATAAAAACACATTGAAAGCAAATAGTGTTGTATTACATGTTGTTACTTGTGATAATCAATGCCATTGCGAAGCTGTGTAGAGCAATCACAATACATATGGCTTTCTGTTTTGTGGGCAGCTTAATATATATTTTATTACTGTCTATCCTCTAACCCCTTTTTTGTAACTATTGTCATGAAAATTGTTACTGTTAAAATTAGCATCCCAACAATACATTTCATGTGAAATCAGAAGGTGATGGGGAAATGATAAAGGGAAGAATTAGGACACAGAAAAAAAAACTTGATTTCATGATTGGAAATGATGGAAACTATGAGACGTGGTGAAAAAAACATCTTTAGTATCACCGAGTCGAGACATAACTTTGTCAATTACTTGTCCTCTGTTTAGTGCCGACAATGGCTCCATGTCTGCCGTCTCCAGCGGGCCCCAGAACCAGCAACCATTTGAGGTTTCTAACCGATTATTTTCTCTAATCTCTCACACACAACCTCTCTTTCTCTCTCTCTCTCTGTGTCCCACTACACCGTTGCATGATGTAGTACTGCACATGATGGAAGTCACCTCTGGGTTGCCACAGACTACAGTTTAAAGTGATATTATATTAAGTGATTGGAAAAGTGTTATTCCTAGCCTAATATGTAGTTTTAGATGAGTACTGTCGGATAACATTTTACTGAAATATATGAAGGCTGTGATGATGCTGTTACCTCAGTAAACAAGGAGATTCTGTATGTCAGCATGCATTTCCATTGGGTGGAAATCTGATCTGACAGTCTACACAACTATTAAGGCTTCAAGTGTGTTGTATTGACAATAATAGAGAAATCACAAAGCTTCACTGGTTTCTACCAACAAGATTCCACAGTTTTATTATGTGCGTTCATCCATTTCCCCCCCCAGAATCCGGACCAGCATATGTTTACATTCCCTTCCGGCTACGGCCAGTTCGCCCTGGGTGTCTTTGACGACCGCTTCGACTTCGGGGCTGGACTGGGAACCGAGGATAACAGGGATGCTGAAAACCGGCGAGAAAGGGAAACGGCATCGCGGCAACGATATGGTGCCAGGCAACCGAGGAGTCGCCATGGTTCAAGGCGACAAGCGGGGAGGCATGAGGGAGTTCCAACTCTAGAGGGGTGAGTAGTGCAGACTGTCACTTGTGGGACTTGAGTCATAAATCAAGCTCGAGGACTTAATTAGTTCATTAAAGGATATTTTTCAACCTGGACCCTATTTTTAATGTTTTAGTGACTAATGCGTACAACAGTTTCTTAACTTGATCTGATAGAGGGAGAAACTGAGCATTTCAGTGGCAAAAACAAGCACTTTTAGTAGACATTCGTTGATGGATTGTTATAATACGTGTCTGGCAACATTATGGAAATTAAATTACCTCTCTTCTGTCCTCCAACACAACAAATCTGACAACACCGGTACACCTCTCAAATTGTCTTTAGGCAACAAGTCACATGACACAACAACAAACAGAAAGCCAACGGTATGAAAGCCTTTTTATTTCTCTGTAGGGCCCTTTCCATACATTGTCATACACTTATAATAACAATCGGAAGCCTGTCGGTGGCGGTTTCACGATCAAAACTGGACCAATTAAAAAAATAAATAATAATAATGTGGTTCCTAATGTGGTTCCATAGTTCTCCTGGGAGACTTCAATGCCCACGTGGGCAACGACAGAGAAACCTGGCGGGGAGTGATTGGGAAGAACGGCTTGCCTGATCTGAACCCGAGCGGTGTTTCGTTGTTGGACTTCTGTGCTAGCCACAGTTTGTCCATAACAAACACCATGTTTGAACATAAGGTGGCTCATAAGTGTACCTGGTACCAGAACACCTTAGGCCGGAGATCAATGATCGACTTCGTAATCGTATCATCTGATCTGCGGCCATATGTTTTGGACACTCGGGTGAAGAGAGGAGCAGAGCTGTCAACTGATCACCACCTGGTGGTGAGTTGGATCAGATGGCGGGGGAGTCGGCCAGAAATACCTGGCAAGCCCAAACGTGTAGTGAGGGTGAACTGGGAACGTCTGGCGGAGGATCCTGTCCGGGAGGTCTTCAACTCCCACCTCCGGAAGGACTTCTCACACATCCCGAGGGAGGTTGGGGACATGGAATCCGAGTGGATCATGTTCAAAGCCTCTATTGTGGACGCGGCCGCTAGGAGCTGTGGTCGGAAGGTCATCGGTGCCTGTCGTGGCGGCAACCCGAGAACCCGGTGGTGGACACCGGGGGTGAGGGAAGCCGTCAAGCTGAAGAAGGAGGCCTTTCGGGCTTGGTTGGCCCAGGGGTCTCCTGAAGCAGCTGACAGGTACAGGCAGGCCAGAAGGACTGCAGCTGCGGTGGTCACGGATGCTAAAACTCGGGCATCGGAGGAGTTCAGGGAGGCCATGGAGAAGGACTTTCGGTTGTCCTCAAGGAGGTTCTGGCAAACCATCCGACGACTCAGGAAGGGAAAGCAGGGCCTTCCCCAGGCTGTTATCAGCAGGTGAGGGGGGCTGCTGACCCAGACAGAGGATATCGTCGGGCGGTGGAAGGAGCACTTTGAGGAACTCCTAAACCCGGTCAACATGTCCCCTGAACAGGGGGCAGCGCCTGAAGACTTGGGGTTGGATGAACCCATATCCCTGGCAGAGGCCACTAAGGTAGTCAAAAAGCTCCTTGGTGGCAAGGTGCCGGGGGTGGATGAGATCCGTCCTGAGATGCTGAAGGCGCTGGACTTTGTTGGGCTGTCTTGGCTGACACGCCTCTTCAATGTCGCATGGGGAATGTCAGGTTCGGGGATCTCAGGATAGCCTCTCTGCTGTTTGCAGATGATGTGGTCCTGTTTGCCTCCTCGGACCATGACCTCTGGGGCGTTTTGCAGCCGAGTGTGAAGCGGCGGGGATGAGAGTCAGCACCACGAAATCTGAGGCCATGGTGCTCTGCCGGAAACCGGTGGATTGCTCCCTCGGGGTGGGGACAGAGTGCCTACCACAAGCGAAGGAGTTCAAGTATCTCGGGGTCTTGTTCACGAGTGAGGGTAAAATGGAGCGGGAGATCGACAGGCGTATCGGTGCGGCTGCAGCAGTAAAGCAGGCGTTGCACCGGGCCGTCTTGGTGAAGAAGGAGCTGAGCCGAAAGGCAAAGCTCTCAATTTACTGGTCGGTCTACGTCCCAACCCTCATCTATGGTCACGAGCTTTGGATCGTGTCCGAAAGAACGAGGTCGCGGATACAAGCGGCCGAAATGAGTTTCCTCCGTAGAGTGGCCGGGCTCAGCCTTAGAGATAGGGTAAGGAGCTCGGACATCAGGAGGGAGCTTGAAGTCGAGCCGCTACTCCTTCGTGTCGAAAGGAGTCAGCTGAGGTGGTTCGGGCATCTAATTAGGATGCCTCCAGGACGCCTCCCTTTAGAGGTTTTCCAGGCACGTCCAACTGTTAGGAGGCCCCGGGGAAGACCCAGGACACGCTGGAGGGATTATATCTCCCAGCTGGCCTGGGAACGCCTCGGGATCCCCCAGAATGAGCTGGTAGATGTTGCGGGTGAGAGAGAAGTCTGGGTCAGCCTGCTGGACCTGCTGCCTCCGCGACCCGACCCCGGGTGGTTCCTATCGATTACTTGGACACAAAAACATGAGCAAATAGGGTCCAGGTTGAACAATACAGGTTACCCTTTAGTAGTGGTGCAGTTCATTCACTTGTTTCTCATTTCAATATCAATAAATCTGTTTCATAGCTGTGTCTTTTATTTTATAGAATCATCCAGCAACTAGTAAATGGAATAATTGCACCCACAGCAATGCCAAATATTGGTGTTGGACCCTGGTGAGTGTCTGAATCCCACTTACATTTAACCAGAAAACACATCATCTGTCTTGGTTGCTCTAATGTTTGATTATTGTCTTAAAGGGGTGTTCTTCATTCAAATCCTATGGATTATGCCTGGGGTGCTAATGGACTAGATGCAATTATAACTCAGGTATTTTTCAGAAACCTTTTTAAAATATTTTTTAAATCCTTTAAACATTTGAGATGTCATAACATGCAGTAATATGCATCCAAACATGTATTTATTATCTATCTTTTTCTCTCTCTCGTATTTAGTTATTAAACCAGTTTGAGAACACGGGACCTCCGCCTGCCGATAGGGATAAAATAAAAACACTTCCTACAGTTAAAGTCACAGAAGAGCATGTTGGTAAGTTTAGGATTTCTTTTTTTTCTAATATCTTAGTAATTTTTTCAAAGTTGGACAGCAGTATAGTTTTCTTTAAAATGGATGTTTTCATGCTGTCATATTGCAGGTTTTAGTTTTTAACAATGTTTGAAGCATCTCACCAGAGACGAGTTAATAATTCATGAGGATAATACATAATTCTGTAATAAAACATATGCTGGTGACACATAACTCAAACTGCACAAATATTTGATAGTCAACCACAAGATACATCTTTAGTCTTTTTGAAATCATCTGAGCATTTTTTTCATATTCGGATCACAGATCAGATCATATGCAATACCCTGTCTCATTTAAAACTTTACTGTCTAATAACTATGTGTTTCTAAATAACATTGAAGGTTCATAATGTAAATTTATAAACCTCTCGTCCAAACCGGCTTGACGGCTCGTCCTTAATATTTGTTCACATTTGTAACCCGTTCCGTCTTTCAGCCTCAGGACTGGAATGTCCTGTGTGTAAAGAAGATTACAGCGTCGGAGAAAATGTGAGGCAGCTCCCGTGCAATCACATGTTCCACAATGATTGCATAGTGCCCTGGCTGGAACAGGTATTCAGCACCCTAATGCTCTCCCTACTTAAAGTACAAAACAAAGGCACCCTTATATTTACCACGCACTCTTGCTTCTCTCTCTTTCTCCAGCATGACACCTGTCCAGTGTGCAGGAAAAGCTTGTGTGGACAGAACACGGCAACGAACCCTCCAGAACTATCAGGGATGAACTTTACCTCCTCCTCTTCCTCCTCCTCGGCCTCCTCATCCTCCTCAACCCCTCAGTCCTCAAGTTCGGCCAGCAACGAGAACTCCACTGATAACTCATAGAGGGGGCCTGCTGGTCCTGGGCGCCCTGCGAGCTGTTTATAGCTCCTAGGCTGCTGTTCTTCGGAGCGGTGACCTCCAGTCTCTCCCTGCTGTAGGGCAGAGGCCTGAGTGCATCTCGCCAGGAGCACTCAAGCCTGATTCGGGGGCAACGATACGCCAGGTCCATGTCTTTCTGCCCGTCCTGTTGCTCCCATCTTCGACAGGGAACCGAACAAAGGAAGGGCAGAGGCCTGGAGTGCAGCTTCTGTCAGGGAGGATATAGAGAAGCATGGAAACTTCAAAGGGGCTCTATCTGCCTGAATCACCTCACAGGAAGAGAGAACAAAAGAATCCAAAGGTAAAAGACTCGGGTCAACAAGACAGTCGCGGTTCTTTCTATTTTTTTTTTTTTTTTTTTTTTTTTTTTAAATCATCCAGACTGTGTGACCCACTTTTGCTAATGAAGCAAATAGAACTGTACATTTGTTCCTTTTTATAAGTAGTATTCATATCTCAGAGATAACATGATCCAAAGTTCACTGTAGTGCACTGTTAAAAGTGTGCACTTAAGTTTCTTCTTGGTTTAGAATACTACATTATTTTCTTTTTTTTAATCCAAAACAAAATTCCAATAGTTTGTAAAATGATTAACTTACAGATTACCTGACACCACACAGGTACAAATGTTTGCACTTGAAATGATGCGGTAAATTGCAGTAATTCTGTGCCGTTTGGATATTGATGCAGATTTCCTCACTAAATTACACGTATACAGATTTTGTTATCTACAAGTCTAAAACACTCAAACTTAACGGCATTTTGGGGGATTTTAACGTAAAGGTAAATTCAATATTTTTTGAAGTTGCCAGTTGACTATTGATTTGCAGTATGATTGTGTCAAAAAAAAGTGATATGAAAATAAAGCTGTTTTTGGGTGCTACCACTCAAAATTCATGTAAAGCATTCTGCGTGCGTATATGTTTGTGTGTATAAAACTATTTTTAAGGTTGAATCGTGAGCATCAGCAGTCATACAATCAACAATAACATCGACGAGCACCGCTGGAAGTAATTTCAATGCATAATACGGTTCTGAGATTTCAAAGTAAGCCCTTGGTCCAAAGGCACGTCTATCGTAAACAGGGTCTCTGTTAAATTGCTCAATGGGTTACTTTCCTATTAAATAAGCAAATAACTTCTGCTTCCCCTCATTGTTTAGCCTTGCACACATATATTTCCTCTACATTGTACCTCTTCTCTGGGGTTTAGGTTCAAAGGCCCTTTAATCTGAGGGGATTGTTATGAAGAGAACATCGGTATCACTCAACAAGTGAAAAATGTGAAAAATATTAATATTCTTACATTTTTGTGAGCTTTATGCGAGCATTTGTGCCTTTTTAACTATACCAGCTTAGCTGTTTTAATATTTAGTTACTTCAAAACGGAATGTTGTGTGGGTGGTCTTTTTTTTTTTTTTTAGATGGCTGATGTTAATCCTGTGACTGTGCGATATAAAATGTTTTTTTCTTTCTAACAGAAAAGCGCTACTTAACAGTGACATTATTATGTTATGACTTATTATATAGTCATAATCAACAATATAACTTCCATAAAACACTGTGGGTATCGCAAAAATAATAATTTCCTATCACTACTTGTTTTTCATAAAAAATAAAATTGAGCCTGCGTTTCGCCACAATGAATACGAATATGATCAGTTTTGAAAAGAAATGGATTTTGGAGACTTACGCCATTAATTTGACGTGACCACGCCCCTAAATAACACGTCACGCGTACGTGCCGTTCAGGGCGTGTACGTGCTGCTGTGCAACCAGAGGACGACCGACTCCCCGGTGGAAAGACCAGCGCCTTCATCTCGACGGCGAAGAAGAAGAAGATTCATCCCCGTTGTAGCTAACGTTGCGTTTACTCGACGATTTAGTTAGCGACAACCCAATAATCCACCATGAAGTTCCTGTGGGCTGTCAGTGCCCTGCTGTTGGGCTGTTGGCGAGCCAACGCGTCCACAGGTAAGGATTGTGTGTCAGCCATGTTGGTTTGAAGATGTAACGGCTAGCTCGACTTTGCCCGGACCACAAACATTTAACACCGAAATGCTCGTCCCGATACTTGCTCCAGTTAAGGTCCCGGCCGTTGGGGTTTGTCCGACATCTTTGTTTGTACTTTCCGCAGCGTGAAGTAAGAAACGCTCACACATACGCGGCATTTCGTTGCAAATTTGCACTCGCAGAATCCTTTCGGACGATAAAAAAGGCCGTTTCGTGACTACACTTTAAATAAAAGCGTTACATAACGCGGAATGTATTTATTTTTTCAATTTTTCTCGTGTAAACGAGTGTACAATATGGTGGACCAGTTGTGTTCACGGACCTCGTAATTAGTTGCGTAACGCTACGGCCGCTGGTATTTTACCGTGACACTGTTACACCCCTCGGGGGGGAAATACTCCTAAATCCTTCTGGTACACGTTTCCTCCTCACGGTGTTGGAGGAACCGGAGCACGAGCCCGTGACGTGGGAGTATCACAGCCTCCCACACTTACACCATAGTTGGTGGCTTGTTCTGGTTATGGGGGCCCTGGGGGGGTCACCATTAATCTTTTGAGTCGGTGAGCCAGTAGACCGGATCCACGTGATGAGTATCGGTTTGTCAACCTGGTCCTTTATTGATTCACGTTACGGGGCGAGGGGCTACTTGTTATTCACACACACACAGAGACAGAGCTCTCTTTGCGTGGTTACAGTGATCACAGCCTGTTATTTGGTGGCTGTGTCACGTGATGTGTGTCAGCATTAAGACAGCAGCTATTATGGAAAATATAATAGACACGCTCCCTGGGGATTAGCTGGGAGCAATATTCATAGGGCTGCCTAATTGCTTTTTTTTATTTGCTCTCTTGGCAATACAGTACAATCAAAGTCTTAAAATATAATGAAAGTCAATGCATAAAACAATATTTATATCAAGTTGACTGATTCAGTTGTAATTGTACTCAAATGTTAATGTCGTGTGTTTTCATGATATTACCGCCTTTTGCTTCACTACATTTTAACCCACTTAAAATATAATAATGTTGAAATTGCTGTCAGCTTCCTTTGCTGAGTTGAGTTTTAGCACTGAAGGAATTACTCATTAATTTAAGTACACCTCAAAATGTCCAAACTGAGTCATTTCCAGTAACCAGACATTTCATGCCATGTGTGTCTAACGCCTTCATGGCACTGAATGTTTTCTGCTTAGTAACGACAGCTCTGAGTAGATTAGGAGTCAAAAATGAAATGCAATGTAAAAATAAGATTTCCCCCCCGAGTTTCGGCTTCTTCTCAAGCTTAACTTTGACATAAAGTGTGTGTTACAAGGCAGATAGGTATGGCTATTTTATGTGAAAAAGGCACACATCTATTTGAGGCTTCTAGTTTAAGTAATTTTGTAAATGGTGTTGAATATAGACTCATTTTTGTTATTGACAAGCTTTTTGAGGTCCCAGCTGCTTAACCTGCTCTCAGCTAAATTATCCTTTCATGATAAAAGGTTGTTGTTTTTTTGGGTGTGGGAGTGCCTTGTAATGGTGACAAATATGTGGTCCACCAGAGCTGAATTACTACATGAGATGAAGTGGGCTGCTTGGTTAGTGCACTCTAAATGGATATAAGAGAAGAAAACATGTCAATACTTTTTCACTTTGGTATTAAAAGTGGCCTAAGGATCACATGTTTTAGCCTGTGTGTTAGCCTGGTGTCTTTTCAAAAGGCTCAGTAAAGTCCTTCTTGGTTAAAGATATTTGTATTTATTGTTCAGGGATCTTGCGTGTTTGTTGAGCATATGTAAACATATAATATCAACTATGGACATTTTTCACACTTAGCCGGTTCTCATGCTAAAGAGCAGAGGGCGAAAGGCCGTAAATGTCAGGATTCATGTGGTTTACATCTATTTACAGTTAGGACTAGGGCCTAGACTATATTTAATTTTGAACTTTCATTCAGCATGTGCTACGAAGGTGACCTTTGGAAGTCACTGAGCTGGTTAAGTGAAGCACGTAGAGGCCGAGGCTCTTGTTGACAAATTCACACGTCTGCCTGTTTGGTTTGGTCTTTTATTGATATCTGCTGACCGTGTTGATTGGAAGTGTTTTGAAACTTGAACTTCTCCAACACAAAAGTAAATGTATCTTAATCAAGGGAATGTAGGAAAAGGGTGTGCGTGTAAAAAAAAAAAAAAAAAAAAAACACCTGATATGTAAGTTGATGGTTAGATGCCGTGGTTTCACTCATTTTTCATGCGTGTTTTCATGTTGGTGCTAGGTACCCTGTGCCCAGCCCTGTTTCTTTCTCTGCTTGTAGTCATCTTAATATTTTTCTGAGGGGAACAAGCTGGCTGTGCCTTAGCCTGCGGCGTGAGAATGTTATTATTCGCTGGACCCACCAATCGTATTCCCCCTCCTCCCCTTGACCACCACTGAGTGGCCAAACAAGTCCCCCCTGCCTGCTATGAATGTGGAGCGCTGTGATACTGGGAAGGAAACACATGTGTAAAAGAAGTTAATCCATCAGAAAGTGATTTTATATCACATAAACATAACACACTTGTGAACATTATTGTGTAGCCTGAAAATAAGTCGCCCATATTGTTCTCATGTAAATGCATCAAAGGAAAAGGCTGAGCGTTTACCTTTCAGTGGGGATTGGCTGTTCTGACTCCCACTTGCATTGATGTCATGTGCAGCACTTGCATTGATGTCATGTGCATCGCCTGTATGAAATCATTGGCAGGATGTGTGTTAGCCTAGTTTAACTCCCTGATCACAGCTGAACGACACGAGGCTCAGCAGAGAAAAGACACCAGCCCAAAATGCGTGCATGTCCTAAGCCCTTCATGCATTCTTAACTTAATTTTATTATGTGCCATGTTTTTCATTTCAAACCTCATCTGCTTTTCTTTTCATGTTCTTGTTCTTTCATTGTTTGGATTTCATGGGAATGCTATTGGATGCTTTACATGTTTTGTTGTTGTTGCTATAACTGCCTTTTTAGGGATGTTTTGATCAAGCATTTCTGCCCCCAGTCCCAACCTTTATTAATGAGTAATTACTTTTGAAGCCGGTAAACAAAACATATAACCATTTAAAGGAACTTAATTTGGTAAATGAAAAGTCCACTGATGACGTATTGAGCTCATCACAGAGATGGTCACCCAAACCTGATGGGAGTCTACTCCCATTTTTTATTAAACCATATAAATGCAACACAAATTACAGCCTCACATTATTATAACATTAAGTCAACACCCTTTTTAAACAGTTTGAACTAAAATATTAATAATGTATGTAATAAATTAGAGCCTACGTGTATAGCTTAATTTTGTTCTCCCATATTATCTGAATCGGCTCTGTTCGTCCCTAATTGCTTTTTATGTAAATGTCTTTTTTTCATCCTGATGGGTTAGAGTACCACAAATGATCAAACATTTCCCAAAATAATTGGATGAAAATGCTGCTCTGCCTGTGCATACTTTCATATTTCCATTTCATTTGTGTTTTATTAACTTTGTTTCTTTTTCTTTCTTTTTTTTCCTGTCTGCTTGCCTTTCTTCCATCGCGGCCTTTTTTTGTAATCACCAATCCATGAAATCACCTTGCTTGCTTTAAACTCACCATGTAAAAAAAACCCCCCAAAAACCCCTCTTTGCTGGGCGTACTGTAACCGGTGCTCAGCGGGCTTCATCAAGTGTCCCCTGTCTCGGATGAAGCTGATCAGTGACAGCGCCGAGCTGCACTGCGAAGTGATCGGGAACCCCATCCCCGAGGTGCAGTGGTGGTTCGTAGAGGGCGAAGAGCCCAACGAGACCTTCACCCAGCTCTTTGACGGGGCGCGGGACGGCCGCGTGCAAATAAAGACCGTATACGTAGCGCACTCCGCAAGCACCATTCACCTCTCGGGCCTAACCCTCAACGACTCCGGCACCTACGAGTGCCGTGCTTCCAATGACCCCGACCGCAATGATCTGAAGAAGACGCCAAAAATCAAGTGGATCCGCTCGCAGGCAAACGTTATTGTGATCGAAAGTGAGTGGCAGAGGAAGCATGGGGAGGCCGCGGTCAACGTAGCTTGGCTGCTAGCTCCTCGTTAGCCGAGTCCTGGACCTCCAGCTCCTCTTACACCCAACTCCCTTGCTTCCCAGTCCAACCTACTTCCATCCTGCCTCACCCAGTATACGCTTTCCCATCTCCCCTTGTTCAAAAGCTCCACGATTGTCCTGTAGAGGAATTCAAACCTGTTCATAAAGCGTGGCTGGGCCTCTCCCTCGTCCTGTATTACCGGTCTTCAATCTGATGCCTTTTTTTGTCTGTTTCAAGGCTTAGGTACCACTATGATAGGGTTTCTTGAATATAATACTGGGCATAAGGTTGGAAATTTGCAAAAGAAAAATCTTCTTTGACAAAGGGAAAATAAATAAATGACAGGATATGGCCGCCATGTACAATTTTTCAGAAATTGTCAAGTATAACATTAAAGCTGGAAAGCTTCTATCAATTTTAATCCTTCATGGAATGGATTGCATATGAACAAAATATGGATATTTATTTAAGAAAAACAAAAAAAGGGGTGTCAGATCTTTTTGATTAGTAAAGCTCCTTTGTAGATGTGTTTCCTTGCATTTTCCTTAATTAATACTAACATTGGCACTGCCCCTTGCTGCTTGTAGACCATTCCTGTGGCTTGTAACCTACTGAACCGTAGGCACAGAAGATGGAAACTAATTATTAAAAATACATTATCAGCCATGGGGGATCTTTCTGCCTTGTGGTCCAGTATTATTTTGGCACTTTTTAAAGAATTGATCAGTTTCTTCACCCAGTTGAAGCAAAAATACCCAATTATGTTATTATGAGATTGGCAGTGATACTACCAATACTATTTAATTATCCTTTTGTTGCTTCTTCTGCATGTTTTTAAAAGATCTTTTCCCCCATGACCTTGTTGTAGACTGTATCTGCTAGATTATCCCCTATCCTCCTCCCCTCCCCCTTGGTGTGATAGACCTCCCCCTTCGGGGAGCTCTTCCCACTTTTTCTTGGAGAGTTCTTGGACATTTATCCAGAACTTGTACTTTTGTGTGTCATGCTATTTTCTTGGTTCAAGTCCTGAGAAACGGATCTGTTTCCTTCTCAAACTCGGCAAGTGGGAGGATAATGCAAAGCACTAATTCTGCTTTGATTTCCACTTGACCACGTAACACTCAACAGTTGTCTCAACACAATCCCAATCTATATTCGTAAATGTAGATTTTAATATCTATATTTACACCCTGAAACCATTGCGGCGCTTTGGTCTCAGGGTTGAACCCTGCCCATCATCGTGTCATTCATTTCTGTAAAGACAACTCTTTAGTGTTAATAGCTAAAAGTTAAACCAAAACAATAATTAATATAATGATGCATTTCATGGCAATACCTTCAGGCCCTACAAAGTTTGCTGTAATTACAAACAACATTGCAGATATAATTTTTCTGTCTTTTTTTGTCAGTTTTGCAGTAACTGCTTATCTTAATTGATTTTCATTGAAAATACACACTCCTAGGGCACTTTCTTTTAATACATGAAATGCATGTTAAACCACAATTCTAACAAAATAAGTAGTTACTGGGCTTTGCCTTTTGTAGGGCAGCACTGATGTCTTAATCTGTAAACATGTTGTTTAATGCAGAATAAGATTGTATTTAGAAAAGGATGATAAATAATGATTATTTCCCTCTCTGTTTCTCTGAAGCCGCAACAATCGTTGCTGAACCTAATGAGGTCAGCAACCAGACCTCCGCAGTCCTCAGCTGCAACCTGACAGAGTCCACCCTTATTATCAAGGGCTCCCAATGGATGCACAACGGGAAGCTCATTGAAAGCTCCAAGTCCACCGAGCCCAGCGCACACACGACCCTGCGGTGAGTATCTACATCCAAGTGCCACGTGGGCAGATCTGCCCTTGTTACAACATTAAATGTACTCTTCTTCCGATAGTTGGCCTGGAATCATGTTTGTTTTTTTAATGCTGATTCCCCCACTAGAAGAACCATTTATTGCCATGTTTGTTTTCACTTTCAAGGAATTTGTCCTGTCAGAAGGTGCACACATTTAACATTTAACAATAGACATTTAACAGTAAACACAGTGCAATATGGCAAACCTAGCTGGTTTAAACACTTTTAAAATGTCCTCTGGATGTTTTAGAAGACATTTATCCATTTCTCAGCCTCCTAGTGAGCCATGTTGGACTGTAGTCCTTTTTTTCCGGCCTTTCTGGCTCCGTTACTACAGTCGGCATCCATCTCCCTCCTCTAACGCTCCCTCCCTCACACTTTGCATCTCGCTCGTCGGTCCTCCCTCCCCCCCCTCTCGCCACATTCTCGCTGGCTGCCTCCCATTAGCAGCAAAGGCCAGGGGCGCCATTCATGCATCCACTGCTCTTGATTAGCAGAGAGACGGGCATTCGTGCATTCGTGCAGCTTTGCCGGTCGTCTTGGCAGCCGGGATAAGCGCCGCTAGCACTGTGCTCACTAGCCCTGACCATAATTCTCCATTAGGGCGAGCGGGCAGAAGTGTACGGGACAGCGGCGTCAAACAAAAGTGGGATTGTGATTACCAGGGGAAATTTGAAATATTTGTTGCATGGACAAGCAGCTTTATTTTGAACATAAACAGGCATTTTCTACTCGTCTAAGTTGGGAAAACTGATCGCTGTCATTAAAATGGCTTCAGCAGAATTGCTCACAAGTCACCGTCTGCTATATACATGTGTTCTTGAATCCTTCTTTCTTTTTTTTCCCACAGTTTGGACAAGATCACCTACAGTTCTGGGGGAAAGTATGAATGTGTGTTCCTCACCGACCCAGAGATGAAGATGACAATTGAAGTCAAAAGTACGTAATGTAATTCATATCACACATCGAGGTCGATTGGTCATGTTTACATTGGGGCTTTAACTTGATTTCAAAGTGATGTTTTTATAGCTACAGATTAGGTATTGTCCTTCTATAAAATATAGTATATACTTAAGATTCAATGTCAAATGCAGCCATTTTCCTGAAAGCATCATGTGCTGTTCTGTGTTTCCATTAACAAAAAGCACTGTTAATATTTAACCGTTAAGAAAAATGATTGTGCCAAATTTAGCTGCAAACTGGCTGTCGCCTGCACATGCAGCAGATCAGAGAATACTCATGAATACATTATTATGTAAAGGTGCCTTTTGCGGCACGATAAATTATCATGGTGAGTTAATATATTTATATAAACTTTCACGTTCTAATTTGTTTCTCTTGCTGTAGCACTTCCCCATGTTGCGGCCTACAAGCACTCTGAGCACGGCAATGAGAAGGACAAAGGGGTGCTGGTCTGTGTGAGCCATGGCTATCCACTGCCCACCGACTGGACCTGGTTCAAAGAGGAAGGTGGCTCCCAAAGGGTACGCGCCTCTTAGGCCCCTAAATCTGAATATCTTCAAATGATACATTCATGTTTTTGATCCGCAGTTCTAAACCAGGTGACATTGCCTTACTAACAACCCACAGCCTATCATCAACGGCACTACCAACAAATACGAGATCAAGAGCACCCCTAACAAGACCACGCTGACCATCGATGACCTGAGCATCGAGGAAGACGTCGGCGACTACTTCTGCTACGGCACCAACGAACTCGGCACGGCCAGCGACAAGATCCACCTGCGCGTCCGCAGCCGGTTGGCGGCTCTCTGGCCCTTCCTTGGCATCGTGGCCGAGGTCATCATCCTGGTGGCCATCATCTTCATCTACGAGAAGAGGAGAAAGCCCGACGAGATCACCGACGGTACGTACGCCACGATACCTCCCCTCGCTGCATACGGTGTACAGGGTTTCCAGCAGGGGTGGGCTATACAGTATACAGGGTTTCCAGCAGGGGTGAGCTATACAGTATACAGGGTTTCCAGCAGGGGTGGGCTATACAGTATACAGGGTTTCCAGCAGGGGTGGGCTATACAGTATACAGGGTTTCCAGCAGGGGTGGGCTATACAGTATACAGGGTTTCCAGCAGGGGTGGGCTATACAGATTACAGGGTTTCCAGCAGGGGTGAGCTATACAGTATACAGGGTTTCCAGCAGGGGTGGGCAATTAATTTTCCCAAGAGGCCGAACCAATGCGCTGAAGTTAATTCTGCTCAATTTAAATTTGATAACTTTATTAAAAAAAACAGTAAATTATATGGTTTTGAACTGCTACTTGTAAGAATACATGTTACAATAATGTAATTTTTTTTTTTTATACATACTTTTAAACAGCAGAAATACACAATATGTATGTTTTAAAGACCAGTAATTGATTAACGTTATACAAAAGCAATAAGTGCTTTTGATATTTTCCAGTTCAGTTTTTCTTACTCTGTGAAAACAATCCGGTCTTTCTTGGGCTTGAACGAGTGCTTTGAAGTCTTGAATGTCTGAGGTGGACATGTGAAGGACGGCAGACATCATCAGTGAGAGAGGATCTGGATCTGGATCTGGATCTGTTGAACTTCATTCAAAGCTTTGATTGGGTGTAAAATGCCCAGGTCTGGTTTAGAGTCTCTGCAAATGAGTTGATCGTCTGTCATGTCACTGCATTTGCCAGTCAAATTAGTTTCAATACAATTCAACTGTTTTTACCTTGAATCAAAGCATTAGATGACGTGATTACAGAAGCAATAACTTACCTCGGTTGTCTTGTGTCATTAAGAGCTATTGATCTTCTCACCGATGCAGATTAATATGAAAGCCCATTTAAAAAAAAAAAAGAAATAATAAGCTTTTTTTCTTTTCTTTTTTTGTATAACTTTTTCTGCTAGAACATATATATATATATATATATATATATATATATATGTATATATATTTTTTTTTTTTTTTTAAATAGAGATTAGAAGAGCGCATGCGCTTCAGTGACGATTCCTCACAGGTCCCTTCATCCACTCGCCGGTCTTACAATGAAAACGACACGCAATTTATGCGTTTTCATGGTAATGTTCACACAAGTAATACAAAAAAAAGTTGTTTTTTCTGGCGGAAAAAGTAATAAACGTTTTTTTCTCTGCTGGAAAAAGCAATACAAAAAAACGTAATTTTTTTTCTGGTGGAAAAAGTAATACAAAGGAAAAAAAAAATTCTGATGGAAAAAGTACAAAATAAAAGGCTTATTTTTTTTGCTGGCAGAAATGGGCCTAAACACCATATCTTTTAAAATGATTGATATGATATAGATGAAAGCTTGACTAGATAATGTGATATTGACGTCACACGAGCCACTACATGGAGAATGTGTCACTCTGTTGGAGTTCCTGGGACAACAAAAACAAGCTGTTGTGCAGTGTTACAGAGTGAAGCGTCTCTCTTCCCCCATAAACAATCTTTGGCACTGTCCTGCGTCATCACTCCATCAAGTTACAAACTTTGTTCTCTGGTTTCTGGCTTTGAGAGCGAGTGGCTCATGCTCACAAATATTGATGGAACTTTCCTCGGTCATGTAAATAACTTAATTTAGGATGTGTAGACTATAGATGCATGCATTCAATATGAACCCTTATTGTCTTTGTTATTATTTCCATTTTTCAAAATAAAGACCAGGAGTTAGCTTCCCACTTTTGTGTAAACAATCTGTGACAGCAATTATTTTTATTTTTTTTATTATTTACATTTTGACTTCTCTGTTCGCTGCTGATTTTGCATTTTGGTAAGTGGACAACGCTGCATGTCGGACTGAAGTGGTTGAGCTGGGATGACCGCGTGGAACGAGCTATGGGAGTCTGAATGAACCGCTTTCATAGTCGCCACTTCTAAGAGGAATGCACTCAAAGATTTGGTCACTCTTTCACTGGCCCTGCAACCGGAGCAAGCTTAAAAAAAGTCTTCCTGCCACTTTGTATTGGGCCCCCCCCCCCCCTGTTTTTAAAATCACGTGTTTGAGCCAATGAAAGAGTCGAATGAGACACATGCGCTAGTGCAATGGTTTGACATGAACTTGAACAGGTTGAAAAGTGAGACGTTTTGGCCTTCTGTCTGCATGCCCCTCTGCATCTTGTACTTCTATGCATGATATCTGACAGGCGACCCTCTTCCCAAAGGTCAGTACATCATCTACATTTGTCTGGTTCACCATCCGGCCTCAGAGAGCCTCACTGTGTCGACGAGTGCTCTTCAATCCGGTGTGAACGCTGCCGCTGCACCGGCCAGGTTGTGCGTCGGCTCTGCCAGTGCAGAGGCCTTTTTTGGTTCTTCCAGTGTCTCTTTGGTGTCCTTTTTGCTTGTGTTGCATGAGCCTCTGTGAAGCTAAGGGCCTCTGGACTATGTGTGGAAATGTTCTCCTAAAGAAACCTGCAGCAGTCTGCCAGGGACGACGTGTCTTTCATAGGAGTCTGTGTAAATAATCTCAGGATTTAGGCGTTTCCTTCATTGTCAGGAGAGGGAGGGCATGCTTCAGCTCATGTTCAGTTAACCTCATTGGAGTCGTGTTGCAGAGGATGTCGTGTTCTAACATTTGCTACCATCGTCTGTCGGGGAGGGGGAGCGGCACCTTGTGCTCACTCAGTAACGAACTGTTGACTGACGCTTGTTTTTCTTTGTTTTGCCCTTCCTCCATTGATCGTTGACAGACGACGACTCAGGAGCTGCACCTCTGTAAGTACAGCCAGCAGCTCATATCCTGATCACTAAGGATTTATTTTACACAGAACTCATGTTTCTTTTGTGTTATTTTTTTTTTTTTTTTAGGAAGAGCAATTCTACTGAAAATGACAAAGACAAGAATGTGAGGCAAAGGAATTCCAATTAAAAAGATGAAAGGTGAGTGAGACGATGACGTTCTGCTTGAAATGTAACCGCCTGTGTTATGAACCGGTATATAGGAAATAAACCAAAAATAGAATACAGGTTTTTGAAGCGGCTATGGGTCGTGGTCCATGCCTACTACTCATCACATGAAGAATCTCTGTCATATTCATTGAAATGTGCTGTAACTCTGGTCACATGACATCTATTGTTTCTGTCCATCCGGGGAGAGGGATCCTCCTCTGTTGTTTTCACTATATTTGGGGGAGTTTTTCCTGATTCAATGTCATATGTGTACAGATTGTAAAGCCCTCAGAGGCAAATTTGTATTTGTGATTTTGGGCTATACAAAATAAACTGAATTGAATAAATTATCATTCACGTAACTTTTTTAAATTTGTTTTCTTATTCTAGATGGGACATCCAGATGGCAGTCCAGGATTCAGCTGTTGTGTGGCACATCCTACTTGTGCACCCTGCAATTTTAAAAATACCTTTTTTCGTGCTTAGGTGTTTATAAATAAACCGTCAGATTTTTTTTTGCTTCCTTTTCTTCTATATTCTCCTCCATTGTCGTGCAGCCACAGAACATAGTGTGAAGTAATTTCAGCTTGAGGCCCCGGGGGGCGGATATTGCATGAGTTAAAAAGCCGTTGTAGGAAAGTGTGTGTTTGTTGTAAAATCATAAGCGGTTCATGTGAGGAACTCCTCTTTGTGGTTATGTCCTGTTTATGCCGACGCTTCCCACACTGCCCTCACAGTTGTTCCCGTCTTTGCTTCTATGTCCTCCAATCGGGAATGGTTCCCTGTGAAGCAGTGCAAGTTGTGTTCATTTTCCATCTTCATACTTCACTGCCATTTTCATAACACCATTGCAAATTCTCCATTTCCATAGTTTTATACTTTGCCTAAACACGAGTGTAATGCAGAAATGATGATGATGATTTAATGACCGCAAAGTTTTGTTGCCGTGAGAAATTATAGTTTTCTTTATTAGAAAAGCAATTTTCCTTTTTTTCTTTTTTTCCAAAATCACATTTTTCAAATCAACGTTTTAGTCACCGAGGTGTTTTTGTTTTGGTGCCAATGTCACATCCAGAATAAAAATATATTGTTATGGACCAAGTGCAAGAGCTGTCTGTTACTTCTGTGAAATGCAACTTAAATACTATGCGCTGGTTCAATGTGCTCCATCTTTTCTCACCGGCATCCGACATGAGACGTTTTATGTGCGATTGTTGGACCGTCGTCATCGTCACCGTGTCGCTGAATCAGAAGCCATATGTTCCATTTGACCTGATTAGTGTTGTGATTGGATGTTACCACTGCAGAGTTACACAGATAAAAAAAAAAGACCTATAGCCAGAGTTGTGTACATTGTTGTACCATGCAACACCTTCATGAAACGCCATCTGTTGTACAACCTGCACAAACTGAATAAAGATATTTGATTTTACGTGTTTGATTACTCACTCGACTTCTTCTCCAATCGGAGGGTTAAAACATTGTGTTTACAAGGATTAGGTTGAAGATAATAATCATTATTTGTTTGTGGGATTTACTGTCCTGCAAACAATGTCAGTGTATCAATGGATAACTCACAAAAGCATAGTTACAAGGATGTTATGATGAGGAATACAAAGCATGTCATCAATATGACCTGAATCTTGAGGTTGAGAATATCAGTATATATTCATATAGACTTGCATTATTTCTGCCATCATACCAAATCCAAGGCAATAACAGCCAATAGAAAGCATGTTTTTATCAATATAACTCATATCCGGTGGTTTTTGTGAGTTTCCTCGCTGTGTAAAGGAGGCTTTATAAGTTAACTTATCTTGGTTTATGAAAGCCAAATGTTTGTGTTGATCTGCAGCAGAATGGTAAGTTATAAGTATAACTGCAGCTAAAATATAATAAAATAATACTGCATCGGTTTAAGGGATTTGTGGGGTTAGGGCCAGGAGTTAGGGGTTCTTTGGAGTTGGCAAGAAAAAGGCGTATTTCTCAGGAGGCGTGTGTGCAGTGCGTGTATGTCTCCACCAGGTGGAGCCCTTTGACCGACAATGGAGGACTCCAGAACAGAATTGGCTGACCATCAACCTCAAGCAACAGGCAGACGCAGTTGATACGAACCCCCCTCTCTCGGCGGGGAAAGCCTAAGGACCACCTGACCCTGCAGACCAGGTTACTGGCTGATGGTCCACCTGAGATCCACCGCGGATGACGCAGGATGGAGAACTTACTGGTTTCCTGTGACCATCTGTCACCTTTGTCCCTCTTGTCCTCGCACCTGTCAGGTGAGTTTATTAATGTATATAATCCTATATATGTGTTTACTTATTATATAAATAAAGTTTATAATTCCTCTCAGGTTGCTTTTTTTTTTACATTGTTCATTATAAATAGTTGCAGCCCAAATGTAATACTCTCTCTCTTACGCACACACACGCACGCACAGACACGACAGCGCACCATTGGCGTTGCTATGGCTGCAGTTAGAGTGTGTGTGTGTGTGTGTGTGTGTGTGTGTGTGTAAACCAGAAGGCTGTTGCTGCTTTGAACTCCTCACACTTCTTCCCCCGCCGCCGCCCAGTCGCGCCAGGTTCAAGGTGCGGGGAGCGTCCGCCCGTCTGTCCGTCTTGTCTTTGTTCCGGCTGTGATGGACGAGGCGGAGGACGGCGAGGAGGAGCCCAGATTCCAGCAGCCCCGACCCCCTCAAGTCACCACCACCACTAGCTTGGCCGGACGCGAGGATCATGGGAGCGGCGGAGGGACCAAGATGAAGAAATCCACGCCGGGAGGCGGAGCCGCGTCCATTGCGCGCAAAAACTCCAACAGCCACGAGCTGTGGCTCCTGCGAGACGAGGACTCCGCACCTGTCGGCGCCAGTGGCAGCGCAGCCTCTGCTCTGTTGTGCCGGAGGGATGCTGCTGCCGCCGCTGCTGCTGCTGCTGCTGCTGCTGGACGGGACGCAGTCCCACAGGCGATAGCAGAGGGAGCCACCGGTATGATATGCAACAAAAACGGAGATTGTAGAAGGGACCCGACCAGTTCAGGGAGCCTCTCCTCTCTCATCTCAAGGCAGGAGAAGCAGGCGGATGGAGTAGTGGCTGCTGAAGACAGGAAGGTGCAGGCTGCGAGCATGGACGGCTCCATCACTTCATCGGGGTCCCTGGCACAGGGGCCGGGCACCGAGGTCAAGACCGCGGCGGCGATGGAGAAAAAGGACTCCAGAGTTTCCTTCTCCAACGCCCCGACTGGGAAAGGGCAGACTCCGAGTCAGCACTCGAGGAATTCTGTCACCTTCAGCAAAGCTGAGGATGGCTCTCTGATAGTGCCGGATGATGGAGACTCCAGGGGGAACCTGACATACATGCAGCGGCAGTTTAGTTCCATGCTTCAGCCCGGAGTGAACAAGTTCTCCCTGCGCATGTTTGGCAGCCAGAAGGCGGTGGAGAAAGAGCAAGAGCGCGTAAAGTCAGCGGGTAATTGGATTATCCACCCGTACAGCGACTTCAGGTATGGGTCAAATTGAGTTAGCTCCATAAACAGTGTTCTTTAGATTGACTGGCACGGCAGTCAATGAGCTGTGGTTAATTGTATGGATATTTACTGCCTCGTACTCATTTTTCACATCAAACCTTATATGGATGGATGGACTTTATTCATCCCCAAAGGGAAATGCGTTGGTCACAGTAGCAGACACAAAATAAAATAACAGGAATAAACTAAAAATATACTCAATACATAACAAAAACTCAATATATACAACAAAACAGCAGAAATATGAGAAAAGACTGAAAGAAACAATAGAATATTCAGGTTTGATGTGTCAGGCAAGATGAAATAAACAAAGCGTAAAAGGATTTGATCCATCATGATAATGAATTATTGATAGATAAAGTTCTCTATATGAGCAATTGCTCATCTCAGCCGTGCATATTCCCCAATTTAATGGACAGATAATGACTAAAATAGTAACGTATATGCGATATATCATTCTAACAAGCAAAAGTATTTAATGAGTTACGCCTGGAAGATAAACTTGACGGGAAATCTCCTGCGTTGGAATGTGCACCTGTCTCAGCACCAAGGACAGCTCCTCCGGCTCCCTTCACTGCAGACGTCTGAAGACAACTATTTCTATTTGTGTCGTCACCTGGCTCTGACTCAGATTTTGCAATCAAACTGAGATTTCATAAAATGCTGAATCAGTGTTTTTTTTTTTGTGTGGAATTATGAAAAGGGAACATTCATGACTCAGCAGCACTCTTCATTCGGTTCCTCCCTTTGCTTAGCAGGCTCTCACGTTCGTTCAGCTGATCAGACAGAAGGCTTCCTGACAAAAGCACATTCAGACAATAATCTGCCAATGATTTTCTGAACTAATCAATTGGTCTCAAAAAATAAAATCACTATCCTAAAGCGTAGTGATTGTGTTGTTTTGTCTGACCAGCTGGTCAAACACACTCAAATCCTCACATTGGAAACACTGGAGTACATTTGGCCACTTGAGAAATTCCCTAAAGATCATCAAAATAGTTGCAAACACATTTGAAGCTGATGGACTCATCGTCAAATTCTTCACTCTTGTAACGCTTAAAATTGTAAACCACCGGTTTGTGGTACGATTGATGATTGTGGGTTATTTGGACATGGGACACAGCGGCTGAGGCATCTGTAGCTTTTCTGTTCTTTGAGTTGAAATAAACTGCACCCAGCTTGTATTTCCTGTTATATTCCTGTCTCTCTGCTTGTCCTTGTGTTGACCTTGTCCTCAGTCAGATGGTTTAGGTTACAGAGAAGATACAGCAGAGCGCCACTGTGTTCCCCGTTGACTATTTTCTCTGTCTCCCCTCTCCCCCGCTTTAGGTTCTACTGGGACTTCACCATGCTGATGTTCATGGTGGGCAACCTGATCATCATCCCCGTGGGCATCACCTTCTTCAAGGACGAGACCACCACGCCCTGGATCATCTTCAACGTGGTGTCCGACACCTTCTTCCTCATGGACCTGGTGCTGAACTTCCGGACCGGCATTGTGTTCGAGGACAACACCGAGATCATCCTGGACCCCAAGAAGATCAAGAAGAAGTACCTGCAGAGCTGGTTCGTGGTGGACTTCGTCTCGTCCATACCTGTGGATTATATCTTCCTCATCGTGGAGAGAGGGATAGACTCGGAGATGTACAAGACGGCCCGGGCGCTCCGCATTGTCCGCTTCACCAAGATCCTCAGTCTGCTGCGGCTGCTGAGGCTGTCCAGGCTCATCCGCTACATCCACCAATGGGAGGAGGTAGGCAGAGGCTCGCTGTTGGTTTGTTTTACTCTGATCGCTCCGAGAAATCTCCCCCTTCAAATGTGCAGTGAGCATACGGGGCTGCAACACTATGCTAATAAAGATGGCACAATCATGTGGTAGTGGTCTTGGGAAACACAAACACGAGAGGAGAACACAACAGGAGCACTGATGTTGATTGTGAGCTATATTTAGGAAATGGTAGTTGTCATACTAATCTCAGCCATCTGTTAATCTGCGCCCATCTGCAACCTGAAGGATGTGGGATGATACATGGGCAGATATTGCATAGATATACATTATTAGTGATGATATGTAACATTTTATTAATACAAAATATACAGAAATATACCCAAAAAAAATCACTTTTTAAAACATTTATATACTGCTATGTCTATTTGTAAAATGTTGCATGTCATACCTGCCAATACCTGTAACTACCTCATGAGCCAGTATCGACCAATAATATTGTCTTCCTCTATTAGATAGCTACGGTTACTGGTTTGTTAAATCTTCTTACTGGAATCTCACAAAATATTAATTTTTAATAATAATCTTTATTCCACAGAAACAATAGTGAAACAGAAAAATCAAAGGAGCACTTCCTGTTCCTTTTTGGTGAAAGGATGCTGTATCTAGATGCATCCTGACTTATTATAGATGCATTGGTATCGTGCAGACGCTGTATGATGACTAAAGAGAAACTTTGGACAGAAATACCAAAGTATGTGAGATGTTATTTAGTATTTATTTTTAACTGTGTTTCCACAACGCAGCAGTTTTTCCACCAGAGGGAGTTGATTTAGTCAACTGTGAAATGTGCCACTTTGTTAAAAAGAAGAAGAAAAAACAGATTTCAAGGGTTGTTGTTAGATGTGTTTAAAGCATTCAAAAAGTGTCCGGCTAACCATCGTTATCAGATTAATAAAACTAAATATAGGTATTGGCATCGCTGGTATTGCAAGGGCCACACAGAAAGCGCAATATTTAAAAAAAAAGTTTACTTCTTTATTTACTTTTACATTAATAACATATTTTTGGTCAAACTATTTTATTTATTTTTTTTTAGATTTTTTTTTTATTTCAATTGTTTATTAAGGGGCAGTTTGAATTTATATGAAGAAAAAAAACAGAAAAAAAAATTGCGACCCGGATATATGATAATTTTGTCCTCATGTATTTAGTTGGTCAAACTGAATACATTTTTTTAAATAGAATTTTGATTTTTATTTAAATTGTTTATTAAGGGGTAGTTTGAATTTATATGAAGAACAACAAATTAAAAAGATAAAAGTCAGTTCCATCATGTTCCAGTGATGTTCAAAGCCTCTATTGTGGACGCGGCCGCTAGGAGCTGTGGTCGGAAGGTCATCGGTGCCTGTCGTGGCGGCAACCCGAGAACCCGATGGTGGACACTGGGGGTGAGGGAAGCCGTCAAGCTGAAGAAGGAGGCCTTTCGGGCTTGGTTGGCCCAGGGGTCTCCTGAAGCAGCTGACAGGTACAGGCAGGCCAGAAGGACTGCAGCTGCGGTGGTCACGGATGCTAAAACTCGGGCATGGGAGGAGTTCGGGGAGGCCATGGAGAAGGACTTTCGGTTGGCCTCAAGGAGGTTCTGGCAAACCATCCGACGACTCAGGAAGGGAAAGCAGGGCCTTCCCCAGGCTGTTATCAGCGGGGGAGGGGGGCTGCTGACCCAGACAGAGGATATCGTCGGGCGGTGGAAGGAGCACTTTGAGGAACTCCTAAACCCGGTCAACATGTCCCCTGAACAGGGGGCAGCGCCTGAAGACTTGGGGTTGGATGAACCCATATCCCTGGCAGAGGCCACTAAGGTAGTCAAAAAGCTCCTTGGTGGCAAGGCGCCGGGGGTGGATGAAATCCGCCCTGAGATGCTGAAGGCGCTGGACTTTGTTGGGCTGTCTTGGCTGACACGCCTCTTCAATGTCGCATGGGGGTCAGGCACAGTGCGCATGGACTGGCAGACCGGGGTGGTGGTTCCCACCTTCAAGAAGGGGGACCGGAGAGTGTGCTCGAATTATCGGGGTATCACACTACTCAGCCTCCCGGGAAAAGCTTATGCCAGGGTGCTGGAACGGAGGCTCCGACCGTTTGTCGAACCTCGGATTCAAGAAGAACAGTGCGGGTTTCGTCCTGGTCGTGGAACAGTGGACCAGCTCTTTACCCTTGCAAGGATACTGGAGGGGTCCTGGGAGTTTGCCCAACCAGTCTACATGTGCTTTGTGGACTTGGAGAAGGCTTTCGACCGGGTCCCTCGGGGCTTTTTGTGGGGGGTGCTGCGGGAGTATGGTGTGCCGGACCCGTTGCAACGGGCCATCCGGTCTCTGTACGCCTGCAGTAGGAGCTGTGTTCGTATCCTCGGCAGTAAGTCAGATACGTTCCCGGTGGGTGTTGGCCTCCGCCAGGGCTGCCCTTTATCACCGGTCCTGTTCGTGACTTTCATGGACAGGATATCTAGGCGCAGCCGTGGGGCAGAGAATGTCAGGTTCGGGGATCTCAGGATAGCCTCTCTGCTGTTTGCAGATGATGTGGTCCTGTTTGCCTCCTCGGACCATGACCTCCAGCATTCACTGGGGCGTTTTGCAGCCGAGTGTGAAGCGGCGGGGATGAGAGTCAGCACCACGAAATCTGAGGCCATGGTGCTCTGCCGGAAACCGGTGGATTGCTCCCTCCGGGTGGGGACAGAGTGCCTACCACAAGCGAAGGAGTTCAAGTATCTCGGGGTCTTGTTCACGAGTGAGGGTAAAATGGAGCGGGAGATCGACAGGCGTATCGGTGCGGCTGCAGCAGTAAAGCAGGCGTTGCACCGGGCCGTCTTGGTGAAGAAGGAGCTGAGCCGAAAGGCAAAGCTCTCAATTTACTGGTCGGTCTACGTCCCAACCCTCACCTATGGTCACGAGCTTTGGATCGTGTCCGAAAGAACGAGGTCGCGGATACAAGCGGCCGAAATGAGTTTCCTCCGTAGAGTGGCCGGGCTCAGCCTTAGAGATAGGGTAAGGAGCTCGGACATCAGGAGGGAGCTTGAAGTCGAGCTGCTACTCCTTCGTGTCGAAAGGAGTCAGCTGAGGTGGTTCGGGCATCTAATTAGGATGCCTCCAGGACGCCTCCCTTTAGAGGTTTTCCAGGCACGTCCAACTGGTAGGAGGCCCCGGGGAAGACCCAGGACACGCTGGAGGGATTATATCTCCCAGCTGGCCTGGGAACGCCTCGGGATCCCCCAGAATGAGCTGGTAGATGTTGCGGGTGAGAGAGAAGTCTGGGTCAGCCTGCTTGACCTGCTGCCTCCGCGACCCGACCCCGGATAAGCGGTGGAAAATGGATGGATGGATGGATGAAGAAAAAAAAACAGAAAACAAATTGCGGCCCGGATGTATGATCATTTTGGCCTCATGTAGCGGGCCGTTGGGAAGGTAGAGGTGGCCCCTGAAAAGGCTCCACACAAGAGTGTGTTTATTATGAGTTTTAAGCTTGAACTGCCACCAGAGAGGTATTGATCATCGCCGATGGTCCTGTATTCATGTACGCTGCAGTTTGGATGTTATGACAAAGTATTTTCCTGCCACTTTGAATTGTTTGCTCATTTACAAAACAAAAACCAAAAAAAACACAGTCTGACTGCACTTTAATTAATAACACATATTGGATTCCAGAGCAGTGGGTTTATGTCGGCATGCAAGTCATTCTGTCTGTGCGTGAAAACAAAGCTCTATGATTACTCCCTGACACAGAAACTGAGGTTTCACCAGCCTGCAAAGCAATAAGCCTGATAGCTGCATGCCAGCTAGTGTGCTGATGTAGTTAAGAATTCATAAAATATTAATTTGTGCTTATTAGTGGGAATGCGAAGAGGGATTTTCCGAGGAAGGAACGACCCGAGGCACTAATTGCCTTTTGTCTTTGCTACCAGCTACTACTTCATTCTTGTTTTAATGTGACATTTCAAGCGCTCTGATCCCGTTACACACCAGGAAGTGGTCATTTCTCACCATCTGCATAAACACCATTAAGCCTGCCTTGCATATAAAGGGGAAATCCATATTTGGATTAACCAAGCAGCCATGAATCCAAAGTGTGGGCTCCCTCACGCCGAAAATAAATAAGCACTGCTCTTGTGATTACAGAGTTTATTTGAGCTGCAGGAGGAACCTAATTACTGACTGAAACAGTCACAACTGAACGCTGCTTTGCTTTCGCCCCGAGCAGCTTAGTCCAGCCGAGATCAGCTCCATCCAAACGTGGCTGGCTGGGTTTCCCCTCAGATCAGCTCGGCTCGGCTCGGCTCGGCTCGGCTCGGCTCAGCTCAGCTTGCTGCTGCGTGGCTGGGTTTTCCCAAAAGATCATCCCAGAGTTGTGATGATTTCCCCGTTTAGCGCCAGCTGAGTCCGCCACGGGGCTCATAATCAAAGCAAAAATAAATAAATAAAAAGAGCAGGTTGTGTATTTTTTTTAACGTGATCTTAGAATAGACTGCGCACGTGTGTGTGTGTGTGTGTGTGTGTGTGTGTGTGTGTGTGTGTGTGTGAGCAGAGATAAGCGTTGTCTGGAATAACCAGAGCAATTTCCTGAGGCAGGAAGCTTGTATCAAGGCTCTCCACTTTGCTGGCACGCGCTCCAGACGATGCCTTTCCCATGAACTGCAGATGATGGCGGCGGCCGGGCCGCCAGTGGGAGTGATATCCATCGTGTTTCAATCGTTTTCTCTAAACGTCGCCATCGGAATCGTCCGGGTCGCCGCCGCCGCCGGGACTTTTTAATCTGCGTTTCTCAGGCCGCGAGTCGTGGTCACGCCGATGCGCCTCGACCCGGTTGGTGGCGTGACAGTGACACACGGCCGGGTGCTGTTCAGGGTGTCAGGGGGGAACATTAGTCCTGGAGCCTCATTAATCATGATGGGAACGCTTCCCAACCACAGGGCAGGGCCCTCGCAGCTTCCCTTTCACCTTCAGACAAATTAGCGAAGGCCGTTAGCCATTATAGGAGCGGAGTAGTGAAAGTTGTGTCTTTTGGCATTTGGAGAAGGGGAAACTTACAATATGCAGACGAAACTTTACATATATTTGATGGATATTTGCATATCCACCATGTAGAAACAACACCTTGATGCTGATGGCTCTTCTAGATGGAGGTGGAGGATAAGGAGGAGGTGTGTGCACAGCTAATATGCACAACACTAAAGTGTTATGAGCATTTAAAGCACTTACATTGGAAGACATTAATGGGACTCGTGGAACACGGCCAATCACGGACCACGAGAAAAGCAAAAAGCTACTTTCGCAAGAATCATGCACATTAGCGAGTAATATCTGTAGGTTTGGTCTGTGTGGACGGAGGAAATCTGTTAGAGAAGGTTAGCTTTCTTGTGTTACAAGAGACATCTGCACCCCGGGGGAGGTTTTGTTGGGGATGCTGCTTCTGGGATTCAGGTGAGCTGAGGGTTCAGGGCAGTGAGGTGACGAGATGAGTCGATTCCCTCGTCTCAAGTGAGAAATTAGCCTTTTTTTTAATGTCAGGAATCAGCAAACCGGTCCACAAAGCAGGGCTTTCCATTATGCATGAGTATGTATTGTATACGTTGTATACTGGCCTATTTCCCTCATTCTCTGTCCCCTAGTGGGGGGAAAGGCTTTAGCTTATGATTTTGCAAGGCCTCCAGTTGGCCCAGCTAAGCGGAGCCCACACGTCGGTGTAAACCTACCCGCACATGCAGACACACAAAGCGGTAACAAGGCCTGGCCGGAAGCCAGCGAGAGCCAGCGAGAGCCAGCGAGAGCCACACTGAGCTGTGTTTACAAAGCTGAGACCACAAGGCAGAGACCACAAGGCAGAGACCACAACGCCGTGACCACAACGCCGTGACCACAACGCCGTGACCACAACGCAGTGACCACAACGCCGTGACCACAACACCAGCTCCACACAAACAAGCCTCCTCACCTGATGGGAGGGAATCTATAAATAAAACCGCAGAGAGAGGCCGACCCCAGGCGGCTGATCAAAGCCTCATCAGCGTCTGTTGAGGTTTCATCGCTCATCATTCTTCGTCTTGTTCAATTTACCCAGCTGGTTATGATGTGGACCCTCAGCGTGACACTAATATTGTACTATGATTGAGGAGGAATGATATGCAGCACGTCGACCTTTTGTTCCTGATTAGTGACATCATCTCAACATGTTTTACCTCCTGTTATATCAAATATAGTTGAAGCACAGACACATCAAAATCAGAATCAGAATCAGAACCATTTATTGCCATATATGTTTACACATACAAGGAATTTGTCCTGGCGGGAAGGTGCATACATTTAACATTTAACAATACACATTTAACAGTTAACGCAGTGCAATAAATGAGGATGAATGGATGAATGAGTATTTACATTGAAACAGCAGCATATCAAAATACCAAAAATACCAAAAATAAGATGTGCATGGAATGTGCATGAGTGTAAGTGTTGTGTGAAAGTGGCAAGTGCAATGCCAAAGTGTTAAGTTTATTCAAGTATAAGGCTATGTGCAGGGGAGTGTCCGGTGGGAATTGTCTGGGGGTGACAGAGTCATTAGAGTCAGTGGGGGACCCGGGCTCTGTTGATGAGCCCGACTGCAGACGGGAAAAAACTGTTTTTGTGGCGTGAGGTCTTGGTCCTGATGGACTGCAGCCTCCTGCCAGAGGGGAGGGACACCAACAGTTTGTGTCCAGGGTGAGAGGGATCAGCTACAATCTTCCTCGCCCGCTTCAGGGTCCTTGAATCAGACAAGTCCTGGAGGGACGGCAGATTGCGGCCAATCACCCTCTCAGCAGAGCAAATGATGCGCTGCAGCCTGGCCTTGTCCTTGGCAGTGGCTGCAGCGTACCAGACGGTGATGGAGGAGCAGAGGATGGACTCGATGATGGCATTGTAGAAGTGCACCATCATTGTCTTTGGCAGGTTGAATTTCCTCAGCTGCCTCAGGAAGAACATCCTCTGCTGCACCTTCTTGGAGATGGAGCTGATGTTTAGTTCCCACTTGAGGTCCTGGGTAATGCTGGAGCCCAGGAAGCGGAAGGACTCCACAGCTTTGACGGGGGAGTCACACAGGGTGAGAGGGGCTGGTGGGGCTGAGATCTTTCTGAAGTCCACAACCATCTCCACTGTCTTCAGAGCGTTGAGCTCCAGGTTGTTTTGGCTGCACCAAGTCACCAGGTGGTCAGTCTCCCACCTGTAGGCGGACTCGTCCCCACCAGAGATGAGTCCAATGAGGGTGGTGTCATCCGCAAACTTCAGGAGCTTGACGGACTGGTGACTGGAGGTGCAGCTGTTGGTGTACAGGGAGAAGAGCAGAGGGGAAAGAACGCAGCCTTGGGGGGAACCGGTGCTGATGGACCGAGAGGCTGAGACGTGTTTCCCCAGCCTCACGTGCTGCTTCCTGTCAGACAGGAAGTCTGTGATCCACTTGCAGGTGGAGTCGGGCACGTGCAGCTGGGAGAGCTTGTCCTGCAGCAGAGACGGGATGATGGTGTTGAAGGCAGAGCTGAAGTCCACAAACAGGATCCTGGCGTAGGTTCCTGGGGTGTCCAGGTGCTGGAGGATGGAGTGGAGGGCCATGTTGACTGCATCGTCCACAGACCTGTTGGCTCTGTAGGCGAACTGCAGGGGATCCAGGAGTGGGTCAGTGAGGGTTTTGAGGTGGGACAGGACCAGGCGCTCAAAAGACTTCATGACCACAGAGGTCAGGGCGACGGGCCTGTAGTCATTGAGTCCTGTGATCCTAGGTTTTTTGGGGACGGGGATGATGGTGGAGGCCTTGAAGCAGGCTGGTACGTGGCATGTCTCCAGAGAGGTGTTGAAGATGTCTGTAAACACCGGGGACAGCTGATCAGCACAATGCTTCAGGGTGGAGGGGGAGACAGAGTCCGGGCCGGCTGCTTTGCGGGGCTTCTGCTTTTTAAAAAGCCTGTTAACGTCTCTCTCTTGGATAATGAGGGTCGTCACTGTGGAGGGGGTAGGGGGCGCTGTGAACGATGGTTCAGAGGCGTGAGCCCCTGATGGGCTGGGGGAGGGAGGGCTGGTGGTCTGAAAGGTCCTGAAAGGTCCTGAAAGGTCCTGAAAGAGCCAACACCGAATTGCTGGGCCCGCTGGAGGGAAGTGGGGGACAGGAGAACCAGAACCAGGACTGAACTGGGCAGACTGGCAGACCCTGCTGCAGTAGAATGAGAGGTTTTCTAAAGGGACTCTGGTGCTTAGAAATACCACCTTTGTCCACAGGGGCCGCCAAATCACAAAATTACAATTCCTCATAGTAGCTTTAAATCTGCACTAAGCAATACTTTTTACATCAAACAATCGGCCGAATGACTACCTAAATAAAAATAAAAATACAATAAATCAATTAATAATGCTTTATGAGTAGGATGTTAGCCAAACTATCTCCTATAGACAACAGATCTGTGGGAACATGTATTTTTCATTCCCCTCACACATCTATCTCCGCCCTACCCTCCTCTCCCCTTTCGATAACCCTCTCTCTGCCCGTCTCGTCTCCTCCTGACAGATCTTCCACATGACCTATGACCTGGCCAGCGCTGTGATGCGAATATTCAACCTGATCGGTATGATGCTGCTGCTGTGTCACTGGGATGGCTGTCTCCAGTTCCTCGTCCCCATGCTGCAGGACTTTCCGTCCGACTGCTGGGTCTCCCTCAACAAGATGGTGGTAAGCAAAAAAAGAATGTCGCTGCTTATATGTTCAAAGTCACACAATTACATGAATGGCAGCATGCGAAGGGGTTTGAAAGGGCAATCGCTGCAAAACCAGAGCATTAAACATATCCCCCTTAGAGCACAGCCGTGTGTTATTTGCAGGCAGATGGGGAAATAGGATTTATTTAAGGTTGAGTCACACACACACACACACACACACACACACACACACACACACACACACACACACAGGACCGGCCTCAATTAAACCCTCTCTAGTTAAACCCAGGAGACAGAAAGCAGGAGTGAGGGATAAAAACAGAGCCTGTTTTCACTCAGTTCATACAGCACGTTGTGTGGTTTGTCTCCTCTCTTTCTTTCTTATTCACGTCTTCTCTTAGACGTCTTCCCCTCGTTCTGACTGGCAGGTAGCGTCTCGCCATCTGCTGAAAGACGGGCCAAATTAATGCTGACGTGAAAGAAAAAAGACACGCAAGCTGCATGGGAAACAATGATGTAGGCCACGTCGTTAATGAAACATTATTATTAAAAAGCATGTTGGGTTTCGAACTTTAAACCTTTAACCAGTTTGTATTTTTGCCAAATTCAAAGCGTCACTTGATCAGACCTCTTGAACCATAAAAAATTGAAAAAACATACACAATCAATCAATAAAATACAAAAGTACAGCAAACTACAGCTTGAAGCTCTAACACTGCTTCAACCACTGAACATTATAACCTGAAAGCTGGAGTTAATAATCTTAAGAAACTAGCAAGAGTACGCTAGATAAAAAATAAAAAATGATTTATTGATTGCTGTTGGCATGTAAATGGAATTTCAACAAACATAAAATAATTATATTTCTGGAAGGCTACCAACTCAAGCTTTAATAACTGTAGATTTATTGCAGCGCTGCAATAATTACCAATACAGTCTAATAGTTTTGTCCAGGGGCGGGACTAATAAACTGGCAACTTCCGTACTGTGTGTACTTGTACAACACAATTAAAGCAAAGCTGTTTTTGTATGGCTGTACTGTTACATCACACCGTTTTCACCTGTTTGTGTATTCATGATTTTGGGCTTCATCCCTTCTGACTCGTCACTCCGTATTAGAGATAACTGGATGAGAGTCGTGACTGACAGAGCCAGAGGGATGGAGAAGTCTGTCAAAAACACATCTGTCTGGTGGCCCTTTGCTCAATGCATGCCTTTTCACACCTTTTATTCCTTCTTTTTTTACTTACAGTATATACTATTTAACACGCATTGCCAGTGATTCATGTGGTAGGCCAACAATACACATCAAGATATTTATGATATTCCTTATGAAGAATATTCAGGCTTTGATTTCAGAACTGGCTCAAACATTTTACATCTTGATGGTTCATGTAGGTCAGATGATGGACTTAATGAATTACACTACTAGGATTAAGAGGATTGGGAGTTTGAGAGGAGTTTGAATTGACTGGAGAGGTGAAGAGTAAAGTGATTGGTTGATGCTGAGGAGAAGTAGTTGGCGTTTGTTGGGAATGACACTATTTCTGGTCTGAAAGACAAAGTTAAAGCTGAAGTGCCTCAAACTTGCATTCTGCCTAATGGCCAGCAGGGGGCGACTGAGAGAATACTTCTCTTTTGATGTATTCCCTCAGTAAACATTGTAAACATGAGTTTATGATCACAATCTCTAGTTTCAAGTCTTCATCAACACAGAATGATGTTCATTTAGTAAATTATGGTAATTTAGAGTCAAACAGGCCATAAAGCAGGGTAAGCTTTAGGGCGGGGCTACCTTGTGATTGACAGGTTGCTACCACAGTGTTGGCTGGTCATTGTTTCCTTCCTAAAACTTGAACCCTTTAACAATGTTTCCAGTCCATGAAAGTTTATTCTAACCATTTTATTTGACTGAAAAGGTTTTACTCAACGTTCGGCTTCACAAAAAACAAGATGGCGACGGCCAAAATGCTGAATTTGAGGCTTCAAAACTTCAGTCCACAAAACCAATGGGTGACGTCACGGTGACTACGTCCACGTTAGCCCACCACTGTGACAGAGCCAAGACATGTTCCTGCTTCACTGACTTTGACGTTGACCGGCTTGCGAGCTAGTTTATTCCAGTTCTAAGTTTGAACATCACACAACTGTTGTGTCGGGGGAAGCAGTTCTGAATAATTCCTTCCTCGTGCATATGTTGTGCACAAGCTGTTTATTGAGCTGTCTGTTGGAGGCTCTCTGAGCAATGCTGTTGAACCTTCTAGTTTTGGCACAGAGGTTCGTGACTTTCAGCCCTCAAAAACCCTGTGTACTATGACACGGTGGTGTGTGTGTGCGTGTGTGTGTGTGTGTGTGTGTGTGTGTGTGTGTGTGTGTGTGTGTGTGTGTGTGTGTGTGTGTGCGTGTGCGTGTGCGTGTGCGTGTGTGTGTGAGATTTCCAGGAACAGATGGATCTCACACCCATTGACCCAAAGGGACGTCACTTGCTACTCTATCGCTCCATCTCTTGTTTCATCTCTGGCCACCCTTTTTCTCACTCTTACCCTACACACACACACACACACACACACACACACACACACACACACACACACACACACACACACACACACTCTGACTTTTAAATGTAATTCCAACTCAAATACACATTTTGTGTTGATCTCGATTTCTTTTCCTGTCTCAGAGAACAGGCAGAGCATCCATATTGCATCACAATATTGTTGTGTATTATGCTAATTATCTCCAAAGGGAATGAAGAGTAGAAGGCCTCTCCCTCTCCTCCCTCTCCTCCCTCTCCTCCAGACCGCCGTGCTTCCATGCAGCTTTCTCGTCGATGCCTCGGAGAGATGAGCGTCGCTTGAGCCCTTCTGCCATTTTCCGAGCTTATTTTTTTTTCCCCTCACAAAGCCACCGAGCGCCCATGTGGGTGCGGCCCCGCCGGCAGCGCCGCTCTCCGCCTCGGAGTAATCAAGGTCATCAGAGTCTCCTCCCTTTGAATAAGAGACGCAGCGTTAAATGATACTCGTCCGCGTGCTTCCCTTCTGCCCGAGCCGGACATTTACTGGACTCATCCGTGCACTTAGGCTGTAATGCAGCCAGAGAGAACCAACACACGAGTCTCTCTCTGGCTCAGAGGGCTCTCTCATGCGCATTAGCACACCTGCTTTCATACCAATATGTCTCTCCGGCTTTGTGTGTACGTGATTAAAACAGCTTCCCTCCTGCAATGCATCTGTGACTTGTAAAATATGTGCACACAGCAGACCATGGTGCTGGTTATCAGTGGCACGGCCCTGTTGTTTAAAGTGGCTCTCTGTTAGGTAGATGGCAGGTGGGTTTGTCCCATCTGCCACATCCCGATTGGCTCATGGATCAATGGCATTAGAATAAAGCCTCTCTCTCTCTCTCTCTCTCTCTCTCTCTCTCTCTCTCTCTCTCTCTCTCCTGCCTGAGTCTGGGCTCTGTGTCTGTATTTTCATATTTTAGGCTGCTGAGGGATATTTTACTGTAGAGGAAGGGTTGCTTGAATTGCAAGATAATTATTGCGCTGTATACCCGCACACCTGCAGAGATGCTTGTCAAGGAACCCCCCCCTGTGAAAGTTAATAAGGACATCCCTCATTCCTTCAATTACTGAAGTGATGTAACCGGCACGCAGGCCTGTCGGCATGCGTCAGAATAACGGACAGGTACTGTGTGGAGGTGTTGACTGACTGCTTGTTTATGAAGCAACCGCTTCTTTTAGGTCCAATTTGGTTCATGCACAATAAAGATTAACAGATTTTTAAGATACATTTATCAGAGATGAACATTTTAAGTGAGCGTTACTGTACTGGGAGTGATGGGAACATATGAGTGGCCTGTTATAATGCATTTGAAGTAAAAAAAATAATTATTAGCTGAGCTATGAGTTAAGCTTTTTATTGAAATACAGGATCAAAATTCATCCATTTTTTTCATATATATCTTTTTATTTTGCAGACAATTGTTCTTTATATCATTAAGTAGAACAACTTAAACTCTGGAAAAAGTACGGGAGGTACTGGTTGCAAAACGCGTCTCAAAAGCAAGAAGTGGTGACATGTCGGCCATCTTTATTTATAATATATGTGCTGGGTGAATGGAAAGCATGCTGACAATGCTAACATGCAGATAGAGGTATATTGTTTACCATGTTCGCCTTATTCGTTGATTTTGCAGGTTTGTAGTCAACGACAAATTAAAATGTGTCTTTAAATATTTATTGGAAAACCATCCAATAGTTGTTTAGCTATTTCCGTCTGGACCGAAGCAGTGGAACGGCCGACAGGCTAGAGTGGCTAAAAAAAAAAAGCAATGTTGGCCCGTCAGTCCGGCTTTTTTCCAACGTTGTTAAGTCTAAAAGCAGTATGGATTTTCTTCCCCCCTCATATTTACGCTTCGTCACAGCAGCGCAGATGCTTTGGGCCGGAGTCATATGGCCACAGCTTGCATCATCAGCGAGACTCATTCTCTGGATGCACATGGTTGCACACCAACAGCGGTCTGAAATCTACAGCTGTGTCTCCATCCAGAGGCCGGATCCTGTGAAGGGCACCGCCAAAGGCGAGGGCGGGTCCTTCAGAGCAAAGGGTTCTCAAAGTGGAGGCAACGCCGCCAAATAATTTGCTATGAATCGTGCAATTGGGCTGTGTCATTAAAAAGTGCTTATGGGGTCCACTCGCGCCCATAAAAGAAGCATATTGTGTTCATCACTCTGATCCACGTTGGCTTTGGGCCAATAGAGAGTCTGATACGACTGTGACTCAAAGCAATGCATTCATTATCTTTAAGTGGGATAAGGGATTTTACATCTAGATGCATTAGGGCGTCGCCAGTCTTGCAACTGAACACTTTCAAGATTAATTACTTGAATAGAAAACACTGCAAAAGCTACAGGAGTGGTATTGACATGATGTTTATCACTATGAA
Source organism: Cottus gobio (assembly GCA_023566465.1). Classification (NCBI taxonomy): domain Eukaryota; kingdom Metazoa; phylum Chordata; class Actinopteri; order Perciformes; family Cottidae; genus Cottus; species Cottus gobio. Next base: position 5,099,479 of record CM042217.1, read on the forward strand.
ACGGGCCCTAAACCTCATGCACCCCAAACATTTTTTATCCAAAATTGCAAATGTTTTTTTTCATACTAAATCCTGATTATCTCCTCATTCACAAGGTGTATTTGAAAAATGAAAAAAGCTATAAATTCAGAAAAACCCTTGTGAAGATGATAAGGCCATATATGTGTTAGTGGTAAATTGGTATAATCAGTTTCAGAGGGTCAAACCCAGAGCCCCCCATCTGGGGGCATTTGGGGCGCATGAGGTTTTCAAGTTTTAGAAAACAAATAGTTCCAATGGCGTGTCGTATGAAGTAGTAAGCCGAGGCTTTATCGGTGTAATGATAAAGAGGGGCTCCCTGGATAATACAATCCAGGTAAGGGGGTCCTGCTTCAGAGGACCTGAAGGCCAGACCCCAACCTGCAACCGAGTCGCTCCTCGTGAACTTGGATTAGTTCCAGTGGTGCTCCTGCAACTTGTGTCCCCCGGCACACCTTATCCTCAAAAAGGTTCCGCTTGCGTGGCTGAATTTCCTGATTTGCTGAAAGCCAAAGAATGAAAGCTGTGGCGCTCTCTGTGCCAAGGTTGAATACCTCGGGGACGAGGATGAAGCTACGAACTAGGAAAAAAAAGAAGAAGAAACGAGCTGTCAAGCTGACAAAAATGTAGCGAGCTCAAAAAACAGCTGAACATTTGTCAGTTTGTATATGTGGTCAGGCCAAAATAACAAGTAAGATGCCAATACACAGAGAAACACATCTCATTGAATCGTTGTATTTCGTGTTAGCAGAGGGAGGGGGAAGGGGGGTGGGGTCACATGACTTGGACTCGAGTCACAGATGTGATGACTTTTGGCAAAACAAGACTTTACATGGATGTTGACTCGTGACTTTGGACTTGAACAAATACTTCATTCCTTCCTTTGAAGCCTAAAATATGCTTTATTTAAAAAGTGTCCGGGTACCGGAAGTTCTCCAATAACGTCAGAGATGTTGGTTCTATATACTTTTATGAGGGATCTTTAATGGATTTGTTTGGGAAGAAGATTTACTTGAAATCTGAACTAATTTTCTTTTGTTGGGTGTTGTTTTACATTATACCTCATACCTAATATGAGCATGCATTGTGTCAGGCGGTACGGATTTAAGAGAAGTGGGTTTGTTGCGCTAAAGAGTCCATGTAGACTGTGCGCCCATTAAGAAGAGAAGCTCAGACGGGGGGAGTATCTAAGTTAGATCAGCAGATCGTATTTATTCCAACAGAGTATTATAACAGCAGGCAAAATATGTGCACGGGTCCACGAGGCGTCAGACATGGCTGAACATCCAGAGAAGACTGACCCCAATAACAAGTGCATAACTTTATATAATCTCTAAGAGCATTTTTGTGAATGGTGCAGACTAAGTTGGGGCGGCTCTTGGTTTAGACTTTGAGGGCCCTTATTGGAGCACGGGTTATAATCCAACCCAGCCGGCTCCCGTCCTTGGACCTCCTGCATCTGGCTCCGCCTATCAGTGTGTATGCATGTTGTGCAGGGTATGTGCGCCTATGGCTATCTCCCTAAGGGCATAAGCTAAGCGAGGCGTGCAAAGCAGAGTTACTGTGGTTCTAGCTATCAGCAGGTGTTCCAGTCTTATCTGCCCCAAACTGATTATTTTTACTGAGCAACGGGAAGTATGCACATCTTGACCCTGAGATCTGGGTAGGTGGAGGGAACATTGCGAAACGGGGAGTGTGGGCATCTTGACCCTGATACCTGTGGGTGGAGGGAACACTGCATGCCAGCAGATATGTGCTCATAACTAATGGGGAGCTGTTTTTATGACCTGAAATGACTTTGGGCCTTCTCTGAAACTTAATGGTTTTAATATAATTCTCAACAGGTTCATGGCAGAGATTCATGTGGAGGGTTAACCATTGAACATCTCAAACTTTAAACTGTGGGATGACACTCCAGCTGGCACCATCCTAGTTACATAGCTACTCTACAAATCAATGAATTTCCCTTCATTTACTGATTCAACCAACGTGAACGCTGTTCAGTCCCTGCTTTGACTTCATAATGGCTTTACATTTGGTGAAGGGTGCAGACGTCTCATGGTTTAGGACTTGGAAGCAAAACAATTAAAATCTAAGGGAGAAGTTAACAACATTAAAAGAAGTACAATGATAGGATATGAGCTCAAAACATAAATCTGGGTAGCTAAAAACTGGCCCCTCCCATGTTCTCCCAAATAATACAGACTCCCTCCTCTTTGGGAGATAATGTGATTGCACAGGCATGAAATATGGTTAATATAACCAACAAGCCATGCTCACTTGATCTCATATTTATTGGTTGGAAGTTGCTCCTCAAGCACATCGTGTTGCACGTCAAAGATTATTAAACTATTAAAGCTAATGATCTCAAACCCAATAACAACAGCTTATTGAACAGCAAAGATATGACCCACTGAGTCCAATTTCCATCTCACATCCGATGAATTCAATTAAAGATGTTGAGTCAGCTGAGAGAGACCTCCGTGAACCGGAGATAAAGACTCAAGCACACACACTTTGCTATTTATTTTTAGTTATCTGGTGTTGGTTGTTCGGCTCTCTCTCTCTATCTCCATGAAAAAAAAACATAATTATAGACTATAGCTGCGTCGTGCTGCTGCAGTTAAGTCCTACAGAAATCAGAAATGAAAAAAGCGCTGCACTTGGTCAACCAAGACCTTTTAATAAGCCGCTCATTATATTTAGAGGAAGTAAATGTTCCAGTTCAAGTCACGCAATCAAACTTGTGCGAATTCAAACGCAGCCGCCGCACAAAAAGCCATGAAAATGTCCTCATTAGTCCATTATTTCCACATTAACACGCACACAGTTTAACTTCATGCTCGAGTACTCCGGTCAAGAGAAGTACTTTTGGCTTTTTAACGTCAGCGCTCATTAATATGCTCAAGTACACTTCCAGCAGACACCGAACCACTGCAGCGTCCCGTACACTTATTTGGTTTTAAATAATGAATACAAACACGAAGGCGCTGTTTCTGAATAATGAATACTAGCATCGATAACAAGGTCTTTTGTGGCAGTTTAAAATCCTAAACGTCAGTGCGATCTAAAGGGCAGTGTCGGTTTTCAAACCGCCGGAGAGGGACTGCACCCACACACACACACACACACACACACACACACACACACACACACACACACACATGCACGTACATTCAAATACAGGCCGAGTCTCAACCAGCACGTCCGCTCTCTGTTCTCTACTTACCCCGTCATGTGTCGTAGATCATCGTAGACGTGTTTCTGCCTAAATGTATTTGGTACGATCGGCCCTCATCCACACTGCTCAGTGTGATCGATGGCAAATCAAAAGCCCACCAGAGCTGATTTCATTTGCTTGCTCCCCCCCCTCTCGCAGGGTGGTATCTCTGTAGAATTAGTTTTATTGTGTTACTATGAGGGATGCCTTTTGAAATAGGAAGAGACAAGCTGTACTCTGCCAGTTTTAATCAGCTATTATTTCCAACTCAGACACGTACTGGCCTGTTCCAGCTGGTCGGGTTGTGTCGTCTTCCTGCTCGTACAGTCGCGTTAATGAATATACACTCGTTCTGCTCCACGAGAGGATTGATACCAGTCTCGGATACAGTATGCCCATTAAATATGAGCTTAGCATAAAGACTGGACGCTAACATCCGCTAGCATTCGCTAGCATTCGCTAGCATCCACGCAGACCTCACAGAGACTGAGAGCATGCACCACCAGTTAAACTGTTACACCTTGCAGCTGTACCGGGTGCAACATCCAGGGGAAGCCAATGTGGACGGCCTTTAAACGTGCATTCTTTCTAATGGCCAGCAGGGGGCGACTCCTCTGGTTGCAAAAAGAAGATCGGATCGTATAGAAGAGAAGATGACTCCACTTCTCTCAAGATTTATTACCTCAGTAAATAATGTGAACATGAGTTTATGAGTTAGAGAATGATGTTCATTTAGTAAATGATGGTCCAATTTAAAGTCAGATAGATATAGCATGCTTTAGGGCGGGACTACCTTGTGATTGACAGGTCGCTACCGCAGCATTGTCCAGTCTTGTTGTTTTATTTTAGAGCTTTAACCCTTTCACAGTATGTTTTCAGTCCATAAAAGTAAATGTTAACATTTTGGTTGTCCTAGAAATGTATTTTTAAATGTTTTACTTTACTTAGCCCAGTAAAAGTACATCTAACATACAGTCTATGATCTGTACCAGGAAGAGTAAACATCCACTTGCAGGACTCAGTGTATTTACAGTAATGTTGTCCCACTAGATCAGAATAGATCACTGACCGACGAGCTAAGAGCCACTTCCTGATTTCATGTCTACTCAGCAGCAGTCTCCTCATAATGTTTCACTTCCCTTTGTACGGTGCATTGCACGGGGCATTCAGGACGCTCTGCATTAGTGTCAGATAGTGAGACAGACAGATGCAGCCATGTGGAAGCAGGTGTTTATCCCTCTGCCGGGGCTCCGGCTCGGGGCTTCCTTCTCCCGCTGTTCCCCCACCAGCAGTGTGGCCGGCATGCTGATGGCTGACTAGAGGGACCCAGCGTCTGTTCACCACATGAGGGGATCCAGACGGGAGCAGGAGTTTTAAATGTTGTGTTAGGGTTTGTCTGCAGTATTGCTCACCGTGATGGGCTTCAGGGTGCGTTCCTGTCATCTTAAAGTCTGCAAAGTGTTTCTCTCTCTCTGTTATTTAGGATTACAGGGTCCAGGTTTATCTATCAGATATGAAACGTTGATTTCTCTGGTCGCCTGATGCTAAGTATACCTTTACAATCTAATTGTCTTTCACCTCTCTCAACACACATTTCTATCTGACGGCATGCCGTTGGCCACTACGTCCTGTTTCACCTCCAGAAAAAAAGCGATACAGAAAAACAAGATTTGAATCTCAAATGAAATGCAAATGTTCCTGAAAAAAAACTAAAAACAAAGCAGATACAAATCCAAGCAGTCAATCAGTGACTGAAGACCCCACTCGTCTCAGAGAGGAACAAAAGAGGAAGAAACACACGACGCAGCGGTGAACCTCGTACTGTGTGTGTGTGTGTGTGTGTGTGTGTGTGTGTGTGTTTGCGGGGAGGATGTGAGGTTCAGTGAAGCCAGTTGAGGGCTTTATAATGAATCTATCACGGGAGGATTAGAGTGTGTGAGCACCAATCAAAGGCAGACTGGAGGAGGCAGGTTTACAGGCTCCTCATTTACACTTGCTTATTTATTTATTTATTTATTCCCTCTTCTTCTGCTTTGGCTGAGACAAGACGAGGCTGCTCACTGACGACGACGACGACGATGATGATGATCAGGCTCTTCGCCAAACTTGAAACAATCACCATAAAATGAGCCATGCACAGGAATGTCTTGCTCTTTAGCCCTCTTCTTCTTTAATTTACTCTCTCCATCACCACCTCTGTCTCACTGGAGGTCTGTCTACTGCAGATGGCTCAGGCCATGGGGTCGGCATCATTGACACAATAACCCAGCTTTGTTCCCCTTCATCCTCCTCCTTGCATTTGTTTTTCCTCACCTGTTTTCTCCTCCGTCTCTCCCGACAGAACGACTCGTGGACCGAGCTCTACTCCTTCGCCCTCTTTAAGGCCATGAGTCACATGCTGTGCATCGGCTACGGAAGACAAGCCCCGGAGAGCATGTCGGACATCTGGCTGACCATGCTCAGCATGATCGTGGGGGCCACCTGCTACGCCATGTTCATCGGCCACGCGACCGCCCTCATCCAGTCCCTGGACTCGTCCAGGCGGCAATACCAGGAGAAGGTAAAGGATCTGGCTGCTTTCTGGTGTGCTGAGTCGTTTTCACTGGACGGTTAAGGCTTCACAGCCCATGTTGATGGATGAGTGGGTTTAAAGTCAGCTCAACCAGAGGGAAAGCAAACACATATCACTATTCATCCAGAGTAGCATCTAGACATGCAGATAGTTGTGGTTTAATCCAGGTTTGTCCTTCTCAGGAACAGCCTGCAATATGGAAATTCTCAAAATCTCAATTGAATATTGATCGCTCTTTATAACCTACGTGAGTTAATGGGACCACCAGCGAGAAGATTGGCTATTTCCATATAGTTAAAATGTATAAAATCAGATGATTCTGTTGGGCTCACTGGGAGGAAGGAGGACAGGAAAGAACCAGGACCAGGACCAGGACCAGGACTGAGGACTGCTGCAGTAAAATGAGAGGTTCTCTAAAGGGACTCTGGGGCTTTTGTCCTCAGGTATTGCCAAAATCTACCCAAAATCTGTAGGAAAATCTGGGAATAGTGCTTATTTGCTTCCTTGCTTTCTTGCTTTGTGTTGGATGAGAAGATCTCCCTCTCATTACGTTGATGCTAGAGCCAGGAGGCAAGTAGCTTAGCTTAGCATAAAGGCTAGAAGCAGGCGGAAACAGATAACCTGGCCTTTAAAGTATTAATTAACAAATGTTACAATGACTGTGCTGGACTTTCTTCCAGACAAACAAATAATCATATTTTCCCCAACTATAAATCCAGCAGCACCTCTTTCCAGAAACAATGTCCTGGTTACGCTGAGTAATCCACAGTTGAAATACCTTGTCCTGTGGATATTGAAATAATCCCAGTGAAAACTGTGTTTGGTGTATTATCCGGAGTTACTTGGACTCTTTCTCTGGGAAGAGATGATGCTGCTGCTGATTTTTTATTTGGTTTCTCATTGGTTGTGAGCTCCACATCTGTATTGCAGATATCTCAAAAACCGAAATCTTACGATCTTTAAAATCTTAATCGAGCTGCATGGCCCGATACCGTGTCCAGATCTTTGTCATTTGATTGACACCCTTTAAACTAAAACATATCTGAGTAAATAGTACAGCGTGTTAGGACATGTAATCTACAGTGCTTACCTCTAACGATGTAAACACAAGCCTTGGATATCCTCGGCTGCAGCTCGCCGGCCTCGGCCCGTCTGGTCTTGTCCCGTCTGGTCTTGTCCCGTCTGGTCTTGTCCCGTCTGGTCTTGTCCCGTCTGGTCTTGTCCCGTCTGGTCTTGTCCCGTCTGGTCTCGCCCCGTCTGGTCTCGGCCCGTCTGGTCTTGTCCCATCCGGTCTCGCCCCGTCTGGCCTCGTCGCGTCTGGTCTCGTCCCGTCTGGTCTTGTCCCATCCGGTCTCGCCCCGTCTGGCCTCGTCCAGTCTGGTCTCGGCCCGTCTGGACTCGTCCCGTCTGGACTCGTCCCGTCTGGTCTCGGCCCGTCTGGTCTCGGCCCGTCTGGTCTTGTCCCGTCTGGTCTCGCCCCGTCTGGTCTCGGCCCGTCTGGTCTTGTCCCATCCGGTCTCGCCCCGTCTGGCCTCGTCCCGTCTGGTCTCGTCCCGTCTGGTCTCGGCCCGTCTGGACTCGTCCCGTCTGGTCTCGGCCCGTCTGGTCTCGTCCCATCCGGTCTCGCCCCGTCTGGCCTCGTCCCGTCTGGTCTCGGCCCGTCTGGTCTCGGCCCGTCTGGTCTCGGCCCGTCTGGTCTCGGCCCGTCTGGTCTCGGCCCGTCTGGTCTCGGCCCGTCTGGTCTCGTCCCATCCGGTCTCGCCCCGTCTGGCCTCGTCCCGTCTGGTCTCGGCCCGTCTGGACTCGTCCCGTCTGGCCTCGTTCCGTCTGGTCTCGTTCCGTCTGGTCTCGTTCCGTCTGGTCTCGTTCCGTCTGGTCTCGGCCCGTCTGGACTCGTCCCGTCCGGCCTCGGCGGCGGATCAAAGCGCTCCCCAAACAAGACCTCTGCGTCTGGTCCGTGTTTAGGAACAAAGGGCGGTCGGGTTTACGTCTCGTATTGGGTCATACGGCCTCAACACGTAGCTGTTTATTTTATTACTCGAGGCTTGGTCGGGCATCATGTTGAATAGATAATCATCTGGTGTTACTTTCTAGGTCATGATGGCAGCGAGCAGCCGTGATGTTGAGGTTGATAGCAGACCAGCACTGAGCTGTGGTATTTAAAAAGTAATGAAGCTGCTATGTATGTGTCAGAAATATGAGCATGCAATGCAGCGGGGATGGAAATATTATCAATGGATCTGGGGTACTCGGCATAATGCACTCCATGTATTAATGTGTACGATGGATACACATAAACACATTTAAAGGGTTTACTCAAAATACATATTTTTGCAGCCATCACAAAATTAAGATGAAGGGAATTGACCATTCCCCAATTCCCTCTCGAATGCAGACTGGCTAATCATAGCGTAGCATCGTAGCAATCTTTTCCGCCATTTTTTTTTACGGATTTGGAGCTGGTCATGGTTGAATGTTATGGTGATGTAATGTCATGTGATACCCCTGAGAGGTTGGGACATTAACGAGTGCAGTTGGTGACAGTGTGGGCTCTTTCTCAAAACTCTCCACTGATGCTGAAACTTAATTTTTTGTATTTAAAAACAATTTTTTTATAATTTGTGTCCTACTTTATCATCACATGTTGTATGGGATGTTAACCTGAGACCCTCAGCCAGTGATCGTGCGTTTTCAGTGGACCCAGACTCCCTAATTCAGTGCCATCTTACTCTCTCAGAGACATCGCTGTTATGTAATTGTCTTTTGATCTCGCCAACTTTTAACCTTCATGCATTATTTATTCTTATTTTATTTTCTAAAGTTTCTTTTGATCATGTTTTCTATTTTTGTATCTTCATTGTGTTTCATTAGTTTGTTTATTATTATTTGCCTTCATGCTTTTGCTGTAATTAACTTGGTAAACTTTGTTAAGTTAAGTGCTATTTTCAAAAGTCTCTCATCTCCTTATTATCTTAGCAAATAAGGTTATATTTTTATATTTTTGGCTGTTAGTTAGCGAAAAAACTGAATGTGCACAAGATGCCTTTTCCTGACTCGAAGAAAGTTTTACAATTATAAAACCTCCGGTGATCAAAACTTCATAATTTACCTTATTTGCAGTTCTCTCTTTTATGATGGTTTATGAGGGAACTTTTTGAAAAACCTTTTGGGTCAAAGGGGGATTATTTTGGAAGCCAGGCTGAGTGGCGCCATATCCTATCACTAAATCTCTAAATCTCTAAATCACTACATTTGAAAAAAAGTTGCTGTACAAGAAAATTGTAATTGGTTTCCAGTGGGGCTATATGACATTAATGCCATAAGTGGAAAGGACTTCCTCCTGCAGAAGAATTGAGAGAAATGAGCCGCAGAGTCTGTTTAGTGTCAGTTGCATGTCGCTGTACTCTGTCAGTGCTGTGACGTCTGCAGCAATCAGTTCCTGCCATCAGTCCCATGTTCCTCCTCTTCCTCCACGATGCACATGAAATAATGAACAGAGTGGCAACTCCCCGCCAGGCTGGACCAGAGCCACTCATCCAACATGACTGTGTGTTCATCATTAACCAGCGAGCTGCAGATACCAGACTGGAGACGGAGCTATGGGTAGAAACTCTTTGTCTAAGATAAAGTAAATGCCATCAACTGCATGGCCTTGTATTGACGCAGCAGAGTAAACAGATGTTGGGACAGAAATGTCATAATAGCTCCAGTGCTAAGCTTCGTCTAAAATGTAAAGAGAAACGAACAATGTGAGATACGAGAGGCAGATTTTAATAAGAAACTATCAACTTTTTTATCATGCAGTTGAATTGCCCACTGCTTATTACAACGTTTAATGAAGCTGCACTTTTCAACCCCATTGTTTTTAGTTAATTGACCTGTTTATTCATTACTTTTAGAGAATCATTTCAGCTATTTATCCGGTATGCTTTTAGCTAATTATTTCAGTTATTTCTTAATTAATTAATTAGCCTGTTGCTTTTAGCTAATTGGTTCTCATCCATTATTTCCGCTGTTTAAACCTTTGCTGCATTGCTTTTAGGTATTTCACCTCTTTGTCCATTTATTCTATAGTCATATGAACAGTTTGCCTATTACCTTTAGTTAAATGTCCTCTCAGCTAACCGTTTACACCACCATTACTTTAGATAATATGACCTTTAGATAATCTCAGTTTTCATGCACTCTTCATATATTTTCCCACCCACGCCTAACCCTGCCAGAGCCTAGGGTATCAGTTCTCTTATCACCTTGTTTATTAACCTCTTTTTAGACCTTTCACTTTTTTAATAGTTTTTATTCCCTTTTTTATATTTGTAAAGTTTTTTTTGTATTCGATCGCTTGCACCTTACCCTGACCTCTACCACCGTATTGAATGCACCAGTTTTTATTTATTTTTTACACATTTTTATTTTCCAGTGTCTATTTTCTATTGTTTTTTGTTTGTTTTTATTCCTTATTACCATAATTCAAAAGAAAAAAAGATTCCCACACCTAACCCTAACCCTATATTACATTAAGTTACTGTGGGGTGAGGGGCGTGGTTAGCGCACCTGCAGCAGGGAGAGAGAGAGGCGATCATGGGGATCAGCTGTGCAGCGCGTGAGGCGGCACAGCTGGTCCACATGATCGTGGGATTGCGTGGGCGGGGAAGGGAGCTACAAAAGCTCCCAGAGCCACGCAGACAGGGGAGAGCTAGGAGAGCTAGGCATGTGAATGTGAATATACGTGTACAAGGATGCCTAATAAAAGAGCCCGAAAACGTGCGATCTTGGTGTCGTCTCTGTGTGAGGAGCTCCGGAAAACCCACGGCTATGACGAACCTTGCCACAGTGGCGCCCAACGGGGATGGCCGGTGGGGAAGGAGCGGCACGACGCACTGGACGACGGGAATGCTGAGATCGAGCGGCTGTATGCCGCCATGTCCGGCGAAGGGCCGCCGGCGATCCGGGAGGTGGCGCAGGCAGTGCGGGTCCCGGCGGCGCCAGCGAAGCCGCTACCATACCGCACGTTTGATGAATGGGGCGCGTACCTGGAGCGGCAGGCGGCGGAGCGCAGGAGACCGCATGACGGCCGGGTGGCGGAGGTCCGGGACGCGGCCGAGGCGGGTCGGGTCCCGGCGGCGCCGGAGGACGAGGCGCGTCAGAAGCGGCCCGACGGCGCCCGGCTGCGGGAGCTGGAGGAGGAAAGGGACCAGTTCCAGGCGCAGGTCCGGGAGTACGCCACAGCGGTGGAGGCGCTGGCGAAGCAGCTAGAGGAGCAGACCCAGAGGGAGGCGCTCCTCGCGACGGCGCTGGAGCAGCTGGCGGCCCGACGGACGGCGGAGGCTGCGACGCAGACGGACGCCAGCCGCCGGAAGACCCGGGCGGCGCAGACGTCGGCGGGCGCGACGGCGGAAGCGGTGGCGCAGACGTCGGCGGGCGCGACGGCGGAAGCGGCGGCGCAGACGTCGGCGGCCGAGGCGACTCCGGCGACGACGGAGACGGCGGCGCTGACGTCGGCGGGCGCGACGGCGACGACGGCGGAAGCGGCGGCGCAGACGTCGGCGGCGCGACGGCGGAAGCGGCGGCGCAGACGTCGGCGGGCGCGACGGCGGAAGCCGCGGCGCAGACGTCGGCGGCCGAGGCGACTCCGGCGACGACGGAGACGGCGGCGCTGACGTCAGCGGGCGCGGCAGAGGCGACGACGGCAGCCCCAGCGGCGACGGGGACGGCAGCGGAGGCGGCCGCTCCAACGACGGTGGGAGCGTCGGGTGGAGCGGCACCGGACCTGGGGGTCCGGGAGGGACCACCGCCGGCCAGCCTGGAAAAGCCGGCGCCGAGGAAGGGAGGCCGGGTCCGCCCGGATCGGCAGGCGGCTCCAGACTCGGCGGGCCGGGTGTGCTGGGCGTGCGGCCGGCCAGGACACCTGCGGCGCCACTGCGCTCAGCGGTGCTGGGCCTGCGGACTCCCGGGGCACGTCTGGCGGACCTGCCCGGGGATGGAGGGGGCCCGGGGAAGGCGGGACGGCCGGACCCGGTACCCCTCGCTGAACCCGGAGGCGGCGCCCTGGCCGACGCCCCAGGGCCGGACGGCCCGGCGGAAAGGGGGGTCCCGGAGGTGGGGACGTAGCCTCCCGGAGGGGGCCGAGCCACAGGGGGCCCAGGGGACAGCGATCCAGACGGCCCTCCTGATACGGAGGGAGCTGGAGGATCTCGGGAGCCGGCTCTGGAGGGTCCTCGGGGACCGGAGTAAGGACCGGGGGCCGATGAGCCAGCTGGGGCCGAGAGTCTGGGCCGCTCGGGCCCGCACGAACGGCCAGCGGGCGGCGGCCCGGCGGGAATGGTGGGGAACCACCTGGGACCCGCGACCCTAAACTTTCTCTCTCTTGTGTTGCGGGTTGCTGCGGCGGGCTGAGGGTGAGAGCCAGTTTGGCCCCGGGAGGGGGCCGGCGGAGAGCGCGAGGAGCCTGCCTCCCGGGGCGCTCGATCGCCCTCTGTCCGGACCATGTCCCGCGCCCGGACCCCCACGGATGGAGGATGCCAACGCCCGGACCACCCGGTGGCATCTGGCGGAAACGCAAGTTAATTCCATGGTGGTCCATAGGTCGGGGGGCGGATGGTCGGGACTGACTCCCGCTCCCGCTCCCAGTGGGAGGGAGGGGGGGGGGAGTTGGTTAGGCCGGTGGCTCCCCGGCCTAAGTCGGGCGGTGGGGGTATGTGGGGTGAGGGGCGTGGTTAGCGCACCTGCAGCAGGGAGAGAGAGAGGCGATCATGGGGATCAGCTGTGCAGCGCGTGAGGCGGCACAGCTGGTCCACATGATCGTGGGATTGCGTGGGCGGGGAAGGGAGCTACAAAAGCTCCCAGAGCCACGCAGACAGGGGAGAGCTAGGAGAGCTAGGCATGTGAATGTGAATATACGTGTACAAGGATGCCTAATAAAAGAGCCCGAAAACGTGCGATCTTGGTGTCGTCTCTGTGTGAGGAGCTCCGGAAAACCCACGGCTATGACGAACCTTGCCACAGTTACATTTCATTTAGCTGATGCTTTTATCCAAAGTGACTTGTTTCCAGTTCGAACCAGTTGGAGAGGTGGATGTGCTTTGTGGTTTATTGCAGAGTGAAAACCTTTTAATTAGTCTATATTTAAGAAATTAATGTATTCCTGACTTCGAAACAGCAGATGTGTGACTCAAGTAATTTTAGTCCAAGTCTCGAGTAAGTCCCAAGTCACTTTTTCTTTGGAAAGTCCCGCCCCCAAGTCAAAAAGTGTTTTCCATTCTCTGTCATCTTAAAAAACAATTATATTACATTTAGCTGAGGCTTTTATCCAAAGCGACTTACATGATATACAGTAGACCGTAGACACAGCAACGGTGAGTAATTAGGGTTAAGAGTCTTGCTCAAGGACACAACGACACGGACTAGCGGAGCCGGGGATCGAACCACCGATCCTCTGATTGAAAGACAGACCTGCTAACCACTGAGGTCGCCAACATGGTGTGGTTTTGTGAGGGGCCAGTGGATCGGCCCCTCCAGACAGCAGACGTGAGGCGCTAGCAGCCGCTTAGCGTTCCCTTGTCGCCCTCTCCATGTTGTGAGGTGACGGATGTCCTCGTCCCGAGTGTCTCCTCCCGTCTCCAGCTGTCTCCTCCCGTCTCCTCCCGTCTCCAGCCCTCCCCTGCTTCACATGCCCATTCGCCCTTGACTGTTGGGCAATACACCATCTGCCAGCGGACACTGCACACGGATGGAGTGCATTAGCCGTTATGTAACTCCACTCCCGCCCCTCCTCCCCCATCACAAGCAAGCGGGTCCGGATACCGGTGAGTGGAGGGGGATGTGACCCCTGACCCCCGGCATGAGCGCTGATCCACTGGGTCTTGACACATTTAAACTGAGGAACTGACTTGAGGAACTGCTCACTTCATGACCCGGCCACCGAGGCCTGACCGTTACTACACAATCTCACACTATAAAAAATATCAGATTTTTCTAGTGCTTTCGACCACAGCTCATAGTTGACAGAGTCGGACAAGGTTGAAAGCTCCAGAAATGGTGAGTAAGTGGAATTTGAATTACGATTGTTTTTTTTTCAGGGTCAAGGTATAGTTCCATGCTCAACCGCCCCTGAAATTTAAAGATTCTTTTGATTTATAATTTGGTCATTGTTTGTATAAATAAAACAAATCCAGGCGAAAATTGGTCTATTTTATTCTAAATTAACCACAATTTACTAAATAAATATCATTCTGTATTGTAAAATAGTTGAAACTAGAGATTGAAACTCATGTTAACAATGTTTACTGAGGTAATAAATCAAATGAGAAGTAGAGTAATTTTCTCATAGACTTCTATAGATTCAGACTTCTTTTTGCAACCAGAAGAGTCGCCCCCTAATGGCCATTAGAGAGAATGCAATGCTAAGGCGCTTCAGCATTGCCTTCACTTTTCAGAACCAGAGGTTGTAATGTAGTGAGTGTATTACGTGCATAGTTGTGTGAACCTAAATGTGTGTGTGTCTCCGCTCTTCAAGCTAGTGAGCTAAAGGATACTACTGAAGTCAACCAGGGTTTTATGGCAACACACACACACACACACACACACACACACACACACACACACACACACACAGATTTAGGACGTGTCACATCCCGAGCCTTGGCGTTCAGTGACATGGCCCATTAATGGGAGGGCCAATTCAATTCCTCGCTGCCCTCTGTGGCAGCTTACAGTGACAGCCATGCATCACGCTCTCAACCCACCAACGAGGGGCTTTATGTCCCATAAAAAACATCCGCGTTGCCCCCCAGCTAAGTCGGCAGCCCGAGAGGAACAGATTGGATTTCACAAGTGTAATGCATTTGTTAGTTTTATACAAGACTGCAGAAGGCTATAAGTCTTATCTGCATCCCCGGCCACAAAGTTTGATAAAAAAAAATATAATACAAAATGGGCACTGCATTTATTAATGTAATGTAGGAGGATAATATCTGTGACATTGAGTTGAAAAAGAGTGGAATGCGGAAAATAGTTCAGGGTTTGAAAACTTGCCATCTGGGAGGGTAAATATGAAGTGTAGAAGTGTGTGTCTGGTGACAAACACGGGGATTTGTTCATATTCGTTAAGATTATATATATCTATATGATATATATAATATACTATTTAACTTCCAGTTCATGGTACGAGACACCCGGCACCCCTTATTGTTCCCCTTTGGAACATGAACATGTGATGGAGTTCCCAAAATACATTTTCTTGATATTTCCCTCTCAAGAAAAAATTTGTACAGTTTTTCCTGTACTGGTCCAAACCAAAATAAACATTTAGGTGTCTGTTTTACGACTGTGTCTATTAGCATCGTAGATTTCTCATAAATGTTTGCCTCATTTGCATATTTAAACATAACATTTTAGAAAAGGTGTAAATGTAAGTAATCAGCTAGGGAAGTGATATCTATTCGTTAAATGTTTGACCCTTTTCACCTGGGGTGTCTTTCCGTGTTTTTAATAATAAGATAGATAATAAGAAGAAGAATCACTGCATCGTTATTGTTACTGACACACGGCGAATGGGGAGGATTTTGTTTCATAGGAAAGATTTATTTTTTTTATGTCCTCCTTAACAATCTGATGAGAAAATTCAGATTGTCGTCCGGATCACGTGTTAACATTCAATATGTGTAAGAAATCAAGTTGTCATTTAGCGCTGCTGAGGCTTTATGAGCACACGGCCCGAGGCAATTAACCAAGACTGAATGAGATCGAGATTAAAATTGGTTTACATACGAAGGAAAAGGATGCAGTTAATTGTTTATGCTGTAACTTCATAATGTGGTTTATTTAAGTAAGTTATCCCCCTGGATTTTCATTTAGTCGTGTGTTCGGCCTGCTGTGTATATGTGTGTGTTTGTAGTATTTATTTGTGTCGTATATACACCCCACTGGGGAGCAGTCATTGAGGAAAAGTGCATGGAAGATACTTTTCAGCTGGATTTTCAAGATATGACAAGAAATTCCAATTTTAGTCATGCGTTTGTTGGTTCTTCCAATCTCTTTTTTCCATTGACGGCTTCTCAGATGCTTCTGTGTAATAAACCATCAGGTTAGAAAGAGATAGGGAAGGGGAAAGAAACAGTTTGAGGAAAATGTGGGATTAAAAAAAAAGCTGGAAGAGGTTATAACAGATGTGGATTTAGTCTAAATGGAAATGAAGTTTTCCTGAAAATAAGGAGAAATGACGGCGTTGATATTCTTATATAACCCCAAGTTTTCTCTTCTGCTTTGTATTACGGAGAGAAAATCCTGCTGTTTGGAAACAAATTGAATGATGTCCTACGGTGACATCCAGTATGTGCCGCATAACGGATATTGTGATTTGCCGTGCGACCGGGGTCAAGCCTTCATCTGCTCCTCTAACCCATATGTCACCGGGCAGCTCGACACCATGTCATGTCCGGCTCAGCCATCCCATAATATGCATGTGTCCTTGACTGTTACTATCAAGGTCATTGTCGGCGCCCTCGACGGGCCGGCTCGTAAAGTGTGATTGTCTGGTCAACACTCACAGGCCGGATCATATCAGCACTCTGGAGGACTAAAGAAGTGGATCTCTTATGTACTGAGGTTCTCCGCTTTGTTTAGGCGAGAACCTCGGTTCTCGCCTAAGTTCTGGCCAATCAGCACTGAGATACAAATTAAAGGGAAAGAAACTGAATGTACTGTGTTTGTAGAGTGTTGAGCCAACGCAAGCCTCTATTGGAAATAATGGTGCCAACTAGAACCGTATAGGGTTCTTCAGCTTGTCTCAGTAGGATAACCATTTTTGGTTCCAGGTAGAACCCTTAATACCCTGGAACCCTTTCAGAAGGTTCTACCTAGAACTCAACATGAAGGTTTATACCTAGACCCATCTGAGAAAGGTTCTACCCAAAACACTCTATGGGAGGTTCCCTTTTAATGTTGTAAGGGTTCCGTCGAGAACCCTTCTAAAGATGCTTACACAAACCCATCCAGGGGGTTCTACTGAGAACTCTTTTATATTTCAATGGTTTCATCTAGAACCCACCCAGGGGTTCTACTGAGAACCCTTTTATATTCCAAGGGTTTCACCTAGAACCCACCCAGGGGTTCTACTGAGAACCCTTTTATATTCCAAGGGTTTCACCTAGAACCCACCCAGGGGTTCTTCTGAGAACCCCTTTATATTCAAAGGGTTCCATCTAGAACCCACCCAGGGGTTCTACTGAGAACCCCTTTATATTCCAATGGTTTCATTTAGAACCCAAACAGGGGTTCTACTGAGAACTCTTTTATATTCCAATGGTTTCATCAAGAACCCACCCAGGGGTTCTACTGAGAACTCTTTTATATTCCAATGGTTTCATCAAGAACCCACCCAGGGGTCGACTGAGAACCCTTTATATTCCAATGGTTTCATCTAGAACCCACCCAGGGGTTCTACTGAGAACCCTTTTATATTCCAAGGGTTTCATCTAGAACCCACCCAGGGGTTCTACTGAGAACCCCTTTATATTCCAATGGTTTCATTTAGAACCCAAAGAGGGGTTCTACTAAGAACCCTTTTATATTCCAAGGGTTTCATCTAGAACCCACTTAGGGGTTCTCAGTAATTGAACCCTTGGTCTTACAAAGAACCCTTTAAAAAAGAAGCACATGGTTCTGGGTAGACAGCCCTTCAGTAAGATCCCTTTTGGAACCCTTATTTATTTTCTATTTTCGTCCGCAAGTCTGAGTAAACTGGGATGTAAACACTTTTCATTGCCCACTAAAGCTTATACTTCACGTCATCACTCGTCAGATTGTTCTGTTTCTTCCTCCACTGATTCATTCCTTTCTTTTCTTTTCATCTCTCACCCACGTTAAATGTCAACTGAGCATGTTTTTGAAAATCTCCATATTTTCAGCGGCCTTTTTTTTTTTTTTAGCTCTTTGACAATGTTTTGAGTTTATCCAACTCGTAATTGAACGCAAAGTTGTGTTTTGTCACATTCAGTTTGTTTTTTTCCTTCCTCTTATTTCTCAGTCGAGGTTAAAACAATGGAAATTGACAGCCACGACAACAATAACTTCAAAAGGTGGAAGAAAAACAAATTATGGCTGCTGATTAATGTAGAAGTCGCAAATCCACAGGTGAGCTGTAAACAACGCCGGCTTGGCTTGACAGGCTGCAATCAATTTATTTGTCCCTGTCAGTAAGTGCTGCTGATAAAAACCTATCTCAGCATCATATTTGAGCTGTAATGAAGATTGGAGCTGCTTCGTGCTGTATATTATGGTCTGGAGGTTCTGCCTTGACCCGCTTGGAACCTCGTACTTATCCAATTGACAGTTTATCCCTCAGAGGGATGACTCACACTACTTATATAACATTGTAACTCCAACAACACAGTATTGATCACTGTTTAAAACATATCTGGGTCCATAAACAGCTGATTCATTCACATTTATCCTGCTGGTATGTTTTTGGGAATACGATATCTCGGGGACACCTGGAGGGAATTTCTTCAAATTTGGTACAGATGTTCACCTGGACTCAAAGAGGCACTGACTAGATTCTGGTCAAAAGTCACTCACCTAATGTCATGAATGCAATATTTCAATCCTTTTGGGGAATTTCTTCACATTTTTGATTTGATATTGGTGGTCAAAGGTCAAGGTCACTGTAAACGTGTTATCTCAGGAACGTCGTGAGGGAATGCATGTGCTAACTATGACAATTCCACATGAATATCCAAAAGGAGAACACGATGAAGTGATGACATCTTGGACGGACACGGATGTAAATTGCAACTCGTCTGGGTTGCGGAAGGCACGCGACCTTGAGGCTGTAATTATATATATTGTTTGTGTATTTTTCTGGGGCGCATTAGCTGTTCACATAACAGGAAGTAAACGTTTTCTGTGCTCGTTTCAGGCGTCATCTTGTGGCAATTTCCACCCTCAGGATGCTTTTGTTGTTGTGTGTGTGTGTGTGCAGCTTCAGGGTGTATCTAGTGTTTACATGAAGGTGGTGATGTGTGAAACCAACATACAATGTGTGCCATCTCACCGCGATGAATAACATAAAGCCCAAAAGCCATTCCATTTGTGTCCAGCGAATGGGGGAATAAAAGCAGCAGATTCATTTCTCAATGCACACGGTGCCATCGGCCACTTCCGCCTCCCGGCAGAAGCCATACAGCAGGTCCAGCGGCTGCTATTCCCAAAAGGGAATCCAGGCATGAAATGCGTTACGGAGCGCCGTGCAGGGCTGAGAGAAGCGGACGTTCGGTCTGAAGTCGATGCAGATAAACATAACGGTGGCGAATACGTGATGGTGTGAATCACTCGGGTGAGCAAACACAATCTGTGGCAGCCCACCGCTGTTTTCTTCTCTCGCCACATAGTTACATATTTATCAATTCTAACATAAACAACAAACATCTTCCTTTCTCAGAATAGTAACCCCGAGCACACAAATGCCCCACTCCTTCCATTTAATTATTTACCTTTTTTTTTTCTTCTCTAAACTTCACAGGTCATGGAAGAGATGTTTCATGTATTTTACTTATGAAAACACGGAAGAATAATGCATGTATATCACCTTTGGAAAGCTTGATAATATCATGATCTGTCCCTTCAAAATAAAGCGTTTAGTACTCCAAAGTAGAGCGAGAAAGAGACTCTCTGTGCTTTAGATGTACAGTAGCAGCGCCGTCGTCTCTCAACACAGTCGAGCGTGATGAATCCTCACGGGCTTAACAAAGCTGTCATGTTTTCTTAACAGCTTCATCACCATCTTCCTCACATGGCTATGAGGTATAAATGGGTCACATGGTGTTAGCAGAGCTGCACATCTCGAATGCTGAGAGGAAAGTATTTTATGGTATATATGAGAAAAGAGGCTTTCCCCTCAGCTGCTGCTCACAGAAACCTCTCAAACCTTAATTAACCAAAGAGTTGCTTAATTCTGGTTTAATCAATCCATGCTTCCTGTGTCTCCTCATCTCCGTCTCTCCATCTTCTCTCCTTCCTCCAGTACAAACAAGTGGAGCAGTACATGTCGTTCCACAAGCTGCCGGCAGACTTCCGACAGAAGATCCACGACTACTACGAGCACCGATACCAGGGCAAGATGTTCGATGAAGAGAGCATCCTGGAGGAGCTCAATGAGCCTCTGCGGGAGGTACATACACACACACACACACACACACACACACACACACACACACACACACACACACACACACACACACACACACGTAAGTTTTCTATGCTATACATTCAATTACATAACTGTCCTGAAACGTCTCAGTGCTGGTGTTTATAGTGACCTTTTTCTAACCCACATTTATAAAACCAAATCTGACAAGGCCAAATCTGAGTCATAAAATACAATAAAGTCTTATACTTTTTATTCTGTGCAGCATTAGAATCACAGTTTTCTCACTTTCTGTGCTCTGGAAATGAAGCACATCTGCACAAAAACAAAATCTGGTGCATCAGTGTTTATGATTATAAATAGCAAGAGTGTGGAGATGAAGCCTTCAGTTGTTTTTCCTCATTCAGCATCAGCTAGCTAGCTAGCTAGCTTATGTTACGGTACCCGAAGTGCACACAGTTTTCATGGAAAAATAACTCGTTTTTTTTAAAGGGAGGAACAAATGGGTTTAAAGTAATTTTCACATGAACTCTATGTTCCCACTCACCTGAGAGTTGTTTTTCCTGCAGCTTTGCTGCAATGTACAGTCAGCAAGGTCCTCTGGCTTCAAGGGCGACTCAGAGTACGATTCAGGAAACAGAAAAATAGTTAGAACACTCAAATGATCACTGCCAGGGCCCCTCAAGGTAATTAAATAAGAAGTTGGCTCAGGAAATAGTGTTTTTATTATATAACCCTTTTATTATATCAAACATTTAAGTGTTTCTCTGAATATTACCTACAATGTCCAAAATGGCAAATTTGCCTCTCTAAATCAATCACGACATTTCTAGTTTTACAAGTTTAACAAAACCGCTAAATCCTATCACGTATTTTACCCAACTGACTGCAGATTGAGACTTTTATCGTGTCACATGACCCGCTTGCTGCTTCCGGTTCAAATCTAGGAAATCGTCAACTTCAACTGCCGTAAGCTGGTGGCCACCATGCCGCTGTTCGCCAACGCTGACCCCAACTTTGTGACGGCCATGCTGACCAAGCTGAGGTTTGAAGTGTTCCAGCCTGCAGACTACATCATCAGAGAGGGAACCATCGGCAAGAAGATGTACTTCATCCAGCACGGCGTGGTCAGCGTGCTCACCAAAGGAAGCATCGGCATGAAGCTGATGGACGGATCCTACTTCGGAGGTATGTCAGCGGCTTTGTGAGCTCGGGACATCAGTCACCGCTCTACTCTGTTCTACTCTACTGTATTCTACTCTGTTCTACTCTATTCTACTCTACTGTATTCTACTCTGTTCTACTCTACTGTATTCTACTCTGTTCTACTCTACTGTATTCTACTCTGTTCTACTCTACTGTATTCTACTCTGTTCTACTCTATTCTACTCTACTGTATTCTACTCTGTTCTACTCTACTGTATTCTACTCTGTTCTACTCTACTGTATTCTACTCTGTTCTACTCTTTTGTTCTACTCTGTTCTACTCTACTCTAATCTTTTGTTCTATTCTACTCTGTTCTGTTCTATTATTGTGTTCTATCATCGTGTTCTATTATCGTGTTCTATTATCGTGTTCTATTATCGTGTTCTATTATGGTGTTCTATTATCGTGTTCTATTATCGTGTTCTATTATCGTGTTCTGTTCCGCTCCATGACATGTTACCTGTGCATGTTGCTCAGTCTTTCCTCCGCTACATCCTCTTGTAGCAACACACACACGTGCACTACAACACAGCCACACACACGTGCACTACAACTACAACACAGCCACACACACGTGCACTACAACACAGCCACACACACGTGCACTACAACACAGCCACACACACGTGCACTACAACACAGCCACACACGTGCACTACAACACAGCCACACACACGTGCACTACAACACAGCCACACACGTGCACTACAACACAGCCACACACATGTGCACTACAACACAGCCACACACACGTGCACTACAACACAGCCACACACACGTGCACTACAACACAGCCACACACGTGCACTACAACACAGCCACACACGTGCACTACAACACAGCCACACACACGTGCACTACAACACAGCCACACACGTGCATTACAACACAGCCACACACACGTGCACTACAACACAGCCACACACGTGCACTACAACACAGCCACACACACGTGCACTACAACACAGCCACACACACGTGCACTACAACACAGCCACACTCTTTCCTTTAAAGTCTCGTGGCTTCTTGGTTTTGACTACGTCTCTGAACACCTGGTGTCCTCTGCAGCAGGCCAGAGTTCACCGGCAGTGATGTTGATGTGCCGGCTACACACACGGCACACAGACACACACATCACACACCCAATTAGTAACAGCTAATTAGCACAGCACATCGCAGAAGACGGGGGGATCGGGTGGGGGTGTAATGTCAAGCGTAGATCTTTCAGAGCCGTCTCCGCCACCGAGGAGGAAATAGCCGTGGCTTGGATTGGAGGGACGGTATGGTTTCCCCACCGCAGTGTGTGTCTGTGGTGAAATCCCTCAATTAGTAAGTAGATGGGGGCGTGAGGCCGAACATGTGACTTTGCTCCAACTTAGCTGTATTATCGCCGTTCTGCGACGTCTGTGTGTGCGTTTACTTTTCTTGGCTTGTGCACATTTCTCATTGGTTATTGTATTGTCACATCTGTGTAGACCGGTTCCTGTAGATGCAGCTGAGTCCGCAGCAGCTCAGCCTTTTGGCTGGGTGAACAACGCACACATCACTTGTCCAGCCACGGCCGTTTTATTCAGTAAACAACTGCTTGAAGCTAGATTGGATTTGTTGGAAATGTTGGAAACCGAGTTGCACAATCACTGCCGTGATTATTCGTCAGATTAGTTATGTAGTGAACTGATTATATGAACCGGCATACATTTTCAGAATCTAGATGATTTGAATATAGGGAAATATGGGTAAAACAGAAAAAAAAGTTAATGCAGTCATCCTCCAAAATTGTGCATGGAATACTGCTAATATTCTGTATTTTTCATCATATTTGAGGTTGACAGTTGCCCTATCTACAAGCTACAAATGATCACCCAGTGGTTTGAACAGCTGTTTGATGCAGCCCCGGAGGTTTCACTCGGATATTATTCTCTCCCGGCACATCCCACTAATGATGCGAGCGATATGTAAATGCTGGTGTTATGTACTGTATAAGCAGAAAGATCCCAAGTGACAATTCATAAAAGGACGTCTGGGGCTTCCTGTGGATTCTGAGAAGAGCTCTTCCACAACTATTATTAAACTTGAGAGTCTATAAAGCTGGAAACTTCTCCAACATGGCCGGACGAAACCTATGGAATAAATAAAACTCACCCAATGTATAGAGAATAATGCTATTAAATACTATTACTACACATTTCTCTGTCTAAAGGAGTTCAGCCCACAGCTTTACCTCCATCGCAGGATCATGCAGCCGAGCATCCATCCATCTATAAGCGGAGGCTATTAATCATTCATCTACAGAGGAACTATAAATCCTTAATCAGATAGGCCGAAAACATGGTCACACTCAAGGTCACACTTAAACAATCTCTGAATGAAAAGCAGCTGTGTAAGGAATGTGTGTGTGTGTGTGTGTGTGAATGTAATGTTTACATGCGAAGGACAGCACACTAATAGTTTCTGGCAGTTGTGGCCTAGATCCTTACTGTTTATTTGCCCTAAAGCTACATTCGCTAACGATAATAAAAATGACTTTTTGCCATATTTGCTCAGACTGTGACAGAAGTAGATGAGACAGATAATCTGTGAGCAACTCTCTACCTCCTTCAAGTGCATTTGCAAGGTTCAACCGCGCCCAAAGGAAAAACAACCAATCAGAGCCGAGGAGTCTCCAACGCAGCTGTCAATCACTACCCGCGGAGCTCGGGTAGTTTGAGACGCCTCGGGGCTGATTGGGTGTTTTCCTTCGGGTGAGGTGGAATCTTGCAAAACGCCATTAGGAGCTCCAAAAGGAGGCAGGGAAACCTGCTTCCACTGATTATCTGTCTCATGTACTGCTGTCAGGATATACCGACAGTTTGAGCAATATAAAAATGCTAATATATATATTTTGTTTAATAAAAAGTTAGACAAAAGACATATTGGAAGATGCACATATCTGCTTCATCAGGATATAGTATGAATGAGATAATTAATGCTTAGCTTGTCATCTAACTCATCAAATTAGCTTATTTTTCTTTATGAAACTGGTCCGCTAATTATTACTTATTAAGTACATAGGTTTGCTCTCTTGCAGCTGGAGATGCTCATCGTTCAGCGTAGCGCCTTAATGGAGTCTCCTCGCCTTTCGTTATTTTTCTCCCTTTTTCCCCCCAGAGAGTCGGAGGAGGTCGACCTTTCAGGCAGCAGAAAAAAAGAGGGCACACGGTTGTCAAGACAACATATAGAAGAAGAGGAAAGCTAGAAGAGATAAAGATACTCGGGGAAGGGGAACGAGCGAATGTAATGAAGCTTAGCTGCACATCTCCAAATATAGAGCGTGCTTCCCTCTGCAGGAAAGACTCCCGTCAGTGGGTCACAGAGCCTCCACAAATCTCTCCTTTTGTACGGTACCTCTGTTCTTCTCACCCCGCCTGACACCCATGAATCTGTGTGTGTGTGTGTGTGTGTGTGTGTGTGTGTGTGTGTGTGTGTGTGTGTGTGTGTGTGTGTGTGGTCTCCCTTCCCCTCACCAGAGATCTGCCTGCTGACCCGAGGCAGGCGGACGGCCAGCGTGCGGGCGGACACGTACTGCCGCCTGTACTCGCTCTCCGTGGACAACTTCAACGAGGTGCTGGAGGAGTACCCCATGATGAGGCGGGCCTTCGAGACGGTGGCCATTGACAGGTTGGACAGGATCGGTAAGACCGCCCCCCCCCAGGGCCGTTACACGGCAACACCGCAGCGTTATGCTACATTGTTTCACGGTTAATTAGCATAAAGCTTGATAGCGTTGGTTGTTGATATCCAGAAGATTTTGCTTGGTTCATTTGGGCTTTTCAAATATCCTTTTCGCCAATATTAGAACATATATGCAGGGTTTTTTTTTTAAATAGGGAAAAACAGTAAAAAAAAAAAAAAAAGAAGAAAAAATGGGACATTTTTCTTCTTCTAGTGTCACGTTTGACGTAACAAACTCACTTGAAAACAAATGTAGTGTTCAGTGAAATACTTTTATTTAGTTTGGTCATCAGCGAGGTAAAATTACTGATGTCTGATGGCGACTGTGGCTCAGTGGTTAGCAATCGGTGGTTCGATCCCCGGCTCCGCAAGTCCATGTTGTTGTGTCCTTGAACAAGACACTTAACCCTAATCGCTCACCGTTGCTGTGTCTACGGTCTACTGTATAGCCTGGAAGTCGCTTTGGATAAAAGCCTCAGATAAATGTGATGTCTGA
The DNA here is from genome assembly GCA_023566465.1 of Cottus gobio. Taxonomy (NCBI): domain Eukaryota; kingdom Metazoa; phylum Chordata; class Actinopteri; order Perciformes; family Cottidae; genus Cottus; species Cottus gobio. The sequence goes on from CM042217.1 coordinate 5,124,846, forward strand.
CTGGAGTCTGGTGGATTATTTTTTTACGTTAATAAATTGTCCAAATCATCTTTACATCCAGACCTAATTCATGGGTGATTTATTCACGGATAATTGGCGTTACGACTCCCTGATGGAAGCCGCAGGTATACGGGGGCTCGTCTTCATGAGCAAATGAGTCATTCACAAGACGGCTTGGAGCGTAAGGAAAACCTTTTCATTCATTCGACTCTGACAGCCGGGCTTCTCTGAATGAGGACGACGTGGGGAAGATTATTCACGGCTGTGAGACATTTCATTATCTGGTGTCCGTCGCTTCCAGTGGATATATCTGCCATTGTTTGAAAAACAGTTATTAAATAAGTGTGACACTTATTAATAAACCTCTGAGCCGTAGGAGTGGTTATGCACCTCCAGGTTCATTCACCGATTCGGCTGAATTTGCCTTTGCCGAAGGGGGGAGGAGAGGGTGGGGGGGGGCGACCAAATATTCTCCCTGGGAATGTGATAATAATGTGTTCCTTTTGTTGGTCAACAACAACAAAAATAGATATCTGGATTCTTCACGCTGATCAGAGCACATGTTAAGAATATTAAATATTAAATACAGACTGATGATAATGACGAAAGCTTTGTTCTGTTCCAGTGTAAATAGAGAGAGAGAGAGAGAGAGGCTGTTGGATGCTTCTCCTCAGGTCCTCCATCACATTTAAGATTTCTTTCACCAGGAGTGTTTATTTAGGATCAGTTCAGCCCGACAGACCATAATGACTGGTGTTTTTTTTATTAAAAAGGAGCCATTATCCCTCGTCCATTGTGTTCATACCCATAATGCATCACACTGTAAACACTGCAGCTCCCGAGAACCAAGTTAAGTCCCCATGCCTCAAAACATTATAACAGTGATTTGTTTTCATTCTGTTTCATGTTGTTTCAGGATAAATATTTTCTGTATAAATATATTGATAGTATATTTCTGCACTCCCCTCAAAAAATATGCCTCCCCCAAAATCCACGATGTCTATGAAGATGTCTAGATCAGTGGTTCTCAAATGGGGGTACTGGTACCCCCTGGGGTACTTGAGATATATATATATTTAAAATTAGCATCAATTCAAAAAACCTTAAACAAATTGTTATTTAAGAAATATTCAATAATATAAGTGTATATGTTTTAACTGAATTGTATATATTATATATTAAATCAGACACTGGTGGCACAGCGCTGTTACATTGTTTTTTCAACCCAAAATGCTGAAAGAAGATTCTCAACAAAAATGGCAATAAGAAAAACATGAAAAAAAACTTAATTTCAGACTGATTAGGTGAATGACATGTAGCGCTATCAATGGTCGGCCGACTAGAAAGTGCCATCAGCGAGTTATTGTGCTTCGATGCTGCTTATAGCATCTCTTTGCCATCCATGACCCCCCAAGATGGACCCAGGACTGGGTTGGTGCCACCCCTGTACCAAAACCCCCACCATAGACCTGCAGGAGTCCTTGATGAAGAACTCTCTCAGCCTCATACTCAGGCTTTCCTTCTGCCTCTGAGTGGGGACATCAGTCGTCTCCGAGCCTCATCTGTGTGCGCTCGGTCCACAGATGGAGCCCCATGCAGGATGTCAGGAGGGCGCTGGACTCGCCACCGTCTGGATCCGCCTCCTCCGGTCCTCCTCCGGTCCTCCTCCGGTCCTCCTCCGGTCCTCCTCCGTCTGGCCGAGCATCTGACCGAGTGCGAGAGGGACGAGTTCACCGCCCTCCTCTGTGACCTCTTTGCCGCGTGGCCGTCACTCAGGCTGTTGTGCTGACCAACCACCCGGCTCTCCTGACCACGCAGAGCGAGTCACGACCAAGAGCTGCATGCACTTCTCAAGTTGGCCAGTCAAAAGAAATTGAAGCTCGAATTAAATTCAAATTAAAGCACCCGTCAAGGAAAGCTCTTGTCTTTTCCTCCTTCATCATGTGAACCTCAGCCGGCGTTCAGATGTGGAGAGATTGATATGCATCAAACACCTCGGAGCAAATCTGATTCAACTTCAATCCTTTTTCACTGATTTAAGGACGCGGCTGACACATTGAGGCTGTGTTTGCCTCAACTTCATGTTAATTAACTCCTCATCACATGTCAAAGAAATTGATTCACCGGTGAGACTCATTTCCCAAATAGGCTCTGCCTCCCTTTTCATCAGGAGGGGAGATGTCTCTGTTTACTTCACCCTTTGCTGGTCAGGGAGAACTTTAACTTCAGACGCAGCAGTCTCTAAACACACATCTTCCTCACCTGACAGCGCTGAGAACAGCCGGGGGTTTGAACACTCACCGCTTTGTGACGCACACACTCGGGTTTTTCTTTCTGCGCCACAGCCTGTGATGAACCGAGTGAGAGGAGACGGGATGTTTCTCTCTCACACTTCCCTGCTGTGACGTCTCTATCTGCCATCACTTCGCCCGCTATACACCTGCAACCGGCTTTTTCCAGACTGAGTGGGATGTTTAGCAGCATCCAGGCGAATTTAATTTGTGTTGCCCCCAATATCACGAATCTGCCCTCAGAGGGCTTCACAGTCTGTACAACGAACATTATCCTCTGTCCTGGGACCCTCGCATCGGATAAGGAAAAATTGAAGACACATTAGGGTGAGGAAGGATGGGTAGAAGTGGGAGAAACTTTCCTCCACCAGACTATGAGAGAGCATCATCCAATCACAGAGGCAGAACCTCCATAAATAAACAAATGCTTCGGCAACAGACTCTCGCTGTCAGTACTGAGGTGACTCTGCAAAAACACTTTCCTCACATCGGGGAATCAGTGCAAAATATAAGCCTCTGTGTTTCTCTCTCTATATATATATATATGTGTGTGTGTGTTTGTCAGTGACGGATTTTGTGTCTGGAGAAAATGTCAGCTAGTTCCATATATAGACTACACTATCCACCGTAGCCCAGAATAGACTAAAGGATGACGGTAAACAGTCAATACGGTCAATAACCTCTGTGTCTAGTAATAAAAGAAGGCAGGAAGAATACGAGGGGAGCAAACTTTGCTTGTAAAACTTTGGCTGTTTTTTTTTTTTTTGCAGGCAAGAAGAACTCAATCCTGATGCACAAGGTTCAGCATGATCTGAACTCGGGGGTCTTCAACAACCACGAGAACGAGATGATCCAGGAGATCGTGAAATACGACCGGGAGATGGTTCAGCAGGTGGATGTGCCCCGACCGCGGGCCATGTCCATGACGCCGCCTCTACACAGGGGCATCTTTCACTCTCCGGCCTCCTCCGCCCACCCCCAGATTTCTGCGATCGGCACTCTGCAGCAGGCCGTGGCCATGAACTTCTGCACCCCCTTGCAGGGGAACTCGATGGTGGCGGGGACCCTGCAGTCCCCCAGGATGGTGAGGAGGTTCCAGGTGATGGAGAGCATGACCGGCAGCCCCGTGTCGGCCTCTCCTCTGCAGTCCCAGCTCCTCGCTTCTGGTGCCTTCGCCCCCGTCTTTTCCAGCCCTCCCTTCCAGAGTCCGCTGGCACTCGGAGGGCGGTCGTTCCAGTATGGATCCGGGGCCCTGGCTGGTCCCGCCTCAGGCTCCCAGCTTTCTCTAGGCCAGCAGCACATGGCCAGCCCCGCACACCGGCCCAGCGCACATAAGAGTACTCACTCCTTGCAGATGGGCAGTTTAAACCAAGACGCCAGGGAACTGTCCGCCTCCCAGCCCTCGCTGCCTCACGAAGGGGCGCAACCAGGTGGCCCTAGTCCCCCCCAGTCCACACGAGTCTCCTCCTCTTCCATTGGACCCCCTCATACCCCATCAGGTCACACAGACTCCCGGAGCGCTTTACCCCACAGGGTGGTCCTGCCCCATCAGATGTCTGTGGGGGGCTTCCCCGCTGCGTCCCTGCCTGGTTCTGTGCAGGGCTTTGGGCCTGGCGCAGGGGGTGCAGGAACAGGTCTGGGGGACTCGGGACTACCCAAGAAAGACTCCATAGTGAGCCTTCCTGACACAGACCACATCAAAATCAGATCCAGGCTATCCTCAAACTTGTGATCGTATTCAAACTGACTCAGCGAGGGGCTCGACTGCAGGACCACGGGGGAGGAGGGGGGGAGGGGATCTGTTATTTCCCCTCCAGCGCCTCTCCTCTCCAGTTTGAGTCTCCGAATGTATGAACGTTGAGAAACTGTTCCAACGCAACGGCTGCGTGGGGAAACTTTTGAAACTGCAGCATTGAGATGTTTCTACTCACAGAAGTCGTAGATGCACAGTAGTCGTAAAGTAGCATCCTCCCGACGCCGACTCCTTTATTTACCGTATTTTAGTCAGCGACATATCTGCTTCACTCTCCTCTCGTTCGCCACGGTTGATGCAAACTTGGGGTCGGACGGGACTGAAAGAAAAATCAGGGACACCGGAGGCCGGCACTTTAATCGGGTTTAACTTCTGTATCTTCTCACGAAAGCATCGCAATTATAGTTTTCGGGGAAAAAAAGTCATAAGATGATGTTTCTGCAGAATTCCTATAGACCAAATTTGTAAGCACACAAAAATGTATTGTTTTTTATTATCTTGATATTTTAAGGGAGTTGCTTGCAGTGATGAACCCACTGAGAGTGATCCCTCAGCTCTCATGGAGCTTTTAAGCTTTTTCTTTTAAGCTTTTTGTTTTTCGGCTCCGTACAGTTTGGACCTACGACTCATCGACCCTGTTTACAGTAGCAAGAAGGCAGGAAAAGCCCCGTTAAACCCCAGGATGTGTGATCTAAAGCAGACTAAAGCAGATCTAAACGACGAGTAAATAGAAATCGAATTGAATTCTCGTGTTTGCTTGTGTGTTTTTTTTTTTTGGTCTGCCACAACAATTTGATAAAGTAATTATACTTCAGGGCTGTCAGCATGTGTTTTTGTTTATGTTCCCCCAAGTGGCCAAAAACTGATTAATGCAGGAGTTAACACGATCCAATAAAAGTCCACCGGACTAAAAGACACGTTTATGGGTTTCTGGGCTGTAGTCATGTGAGTGGTGACGTCCCACACTTTGTGAAAAGTATTCTACTGTATCTTAGAAATATATAATTCACTGCCAGGTAATTACAAAGACTTTTGTACGACTCAAAAATGTAAATCCATCCGAACTCACGTAATCAAAATCCCTTATATATAAAAAATGCATTCTTTTCCAACCCCTTGAATCTCACATTTCTTGCAGCAGCAGTTTTTTTGGGGGCCATGTGTCACGATGCCAAAGTCATTGCAGATAATGAAACTCAACCTTTACCGTAAAGCTACAGCCGCGATCAGCACCACGGACAGCGGCGCAGCAGGATGTACGTGCCGACCGCCTCGGTCAATACGAGTCCATCCCATAATGCTGATTTGTGTCCAAAAACGAACCCGTTCTCCTGGACGTGTCACTCCCTTCACCTCGTCTCATTAATGAGAGTGGGAATTGGAATCCCTCGGGCCTGTTCGGCGACTATTAATATTCTCCTTCGATTGGGTTTCATTATTCATTGCTGGCGATGAGTTCCTCCTCTGTGATGGTTTTGCATGTTCATTTTTTTTTTTTTTCGCTTTCAGTTCCCACCGCGAGAGTTCTGCATGGGACACAGTTGAAGGTTTGTAAGTATTTTTTGTAGTATTTGGATGCTCGGAAATAACGAATGAGAGGGTTATCGTGAGAACAGTGTTTTACTGAACACGTTTATGGACATTTTTTGTGTTTTATTTCATTAGAAGGCCGACAATGGAGGAAGACAGGAGAGAGAAAGGATGAAAACCCACATCACAAGCAGATATTAATAACTGAAGTGCATTGATCCTTAACAGCCACACAATTTGAATAAAAGCTGAAGAATGAACGGTGTGAAACCAAAGTAAATTTGTTAGTGTTTCAACATGTTAAGATATGAACTCGTCACAGACTGATTCACTAGCTCAACATATTCTTCACTTCTACGGAAAAAAAGTGACATGAAGTCCCGTCGTGTTGATGGAGATGCAATATTTGGATTTTATTTTATCTGTTATTTTAAAGCCTGTTTTTGGAGGAACTTAAAAACGGATATTCAATTTCTGTCTTCGCTCTTTGCTGACGATAACTCGATTGACATGGTTGTTATTTCTGTGTGTAACCGTCATGTAAACCAGACTATTCATTTATTTATTTAGCCTAGTTTACTGTAACTGTAGACATAAAGAAAAAGAAAATTTGAATTAAAAAAATGGAATATCTTTTTAATCTTTGACAAAAAAAAATGCATATTATAATCTAGTATGAACAGATATTACTTGAACATAATAATTAAAGCGGAACAAAATTATACGAGATGCATCACTTCTTCTTCTTCTACAGTCGCTCACAGAAAACCGCCTGGTTTGTATAATCCTGTGCCAGCTGCTGTGAGGTCTGCATGGTTTCTTCTACTGTGTATTATTTATTTATTAATCTAATCTCCATTTGCAAGTCCCGGTGCTTTGACCAGTAGTTTCTGACTTCATAACCTTCTATGCCGTCACAGTACCTCCGACATCCAAAGAGCATGACGCCCAGAACTCTGGAAATGCACTTTTCTCTCTTTTTGCATCTTAACACACATATTTAGTGCTATATATATATATATATATATATATATATATATATATATATATATATATACTTATATATATTTTTTTTCTTATGTAAATGTTACAACAAGGCAATCGTACACCTTCCAGGCTTTGGGAGGGATGCTGTCTGGACCACACACACACACACACACACACGCACACACGCAGCATCATGCGGCAGCAACAACGTCCACTAAGCATGCGTGTTGGCCAAATTGTGAGCTTTCACTTTTTTATTTTTCAGAGATCATAATTTTTTCCTGGTTGTCAATGCCGCAGCTTCTCCAGAGTTATATATTCCATCCTAACGTGTCTTTGGGTTGATCGGTGACGGTGAAGCGTTTCCAACACGTTTACCTGTGAGGGCGCTGGGAACGATGGGATTACTGGTCTCTAACTTTGTCACACGAGTACATTCATGCTCGGGAGTTCAGAGAAATGATCTCTTAATTACAAACGACTACAGAACTTTTTTTTTAAAATACTATTTCTGTATTCAACAGGATACAGTACATTATCGTTTAGTATCAATCAGACTTAGTTTATTTCCTTTACGTCCCTGCTCTTTTTTATTTATTTGTTTATTTTGCAGGGACAATGCACACCAATCAATCAGAGTTAGACAGAGAGGCTAATTTTCATCTTCTGTCCCTGGCCAGATTTTTTGAAATTACAAAATTTCCAATAACATAATGCAACAAAGATTCATCGATAGACAAAACTAATTCACATGGAAGCAAAATAAAAGTGTACCTACAATATAAGCTCATATAAAACACTGGAGACATAAACTAGCTAAACTCTTGCTTCCTCCATCTGATCCCAGACCTGTAAGGGAGGCTCACTAATCCAGAAGTACGAAGCCAGATCTGACCCGAGCGCTGCAGGCGTGACGATGTCCACTGAGGTCTTTAACCGTCGGCACGATTTCCCTTGAATCAAACAAATGCAATCAGGCAGTAAGTGCAGTACAAGGGTTTCCTCTCCTGCATCACATGTGCTGTGCATATAGTCATATATGCAGTCATCATATATAGTGCTGAGCTTATCCTGCACGCTCCACATACATGTACAATATTCTTTCTGTGTGGCTGTAAAAACAAACAAAAAGCAAGCTCCTCACAATACAAATATCATTTAATTTCACCTGCAATACATGTAATAGGGAAATGATTCCACTGCTTCATGTTTAAGTGAATATTCTTGAGCTGGCATGTTGGAAAAGCACAAAGAGATCATGATTATTATTTTGCATATTCTTGATAGAAGCGAAACCTCTTCATGCAATAAAGGCAAGTGATGGTGAATGTCTCTGCTTTCTATTATGTCAAAGTTACGATGGCCTCTGCATCTTTGTTATTGATCGTTTACATTCAATATCATCGGATTATCTGCCTGATTATTATTATTATAAAGAATACCCTTCAAACTCAGTAAAAGATTGCAATATTACTTGTGTGGTATAGTGGATTCATATGTTGTGTTTTAAATGCCTTCTTTATGAAATGTGACATTTCTCAAAGCCTTTGTATGGGTAGTTGTCAATATTTTTAGAATGCAACTGGTTATCTCTTAATAAAAAAACGTAACAAATGTCTTAATGTTATTGTATTGTATGGCATAAAAATGTCAAAGAAACTTCATAATGTAGTAGAGAGTCATAATATAGTATGCCATATAATGGAATACAAAATGGATATCATAGAAAATGTATAATGTAGTTTGTCTTAAAGTCATAGTATAGTATTACATAAGTATAGTAACTAAAAAGTCATAGAAAAATAAGTTTATGATATAAAAAGTCATAGTATGGCATAGAAAATGTCATAAAAACATCCTAGTGTAGTATCCCACAATTACCTTTTTAAATAAGTCAGAAGAAAGTATTATTAAAAGTCACAAAAAATGTATTGTATAGTATGCCACATGTATTTTATAAAAAGCTATTTATTATAAACAATAAATAACAAACGTTATGTAATAGTTTAGTACGCCCTACATTCTTTTGAAATGTCATAATAAAGTACACCATAATATATATATATATATGTAATCACTTTCCGATCATTAAAAAAATCTTTATTTCTTTCATATCTTACTTTTAATAATCAAATAATCGATAAGACCACTGAAAAGGCATTTCAAGAGCCATTTTTTTCTAAGTTGCTGTTCTGGCTGTTCTGAAACTGAAAATACATTAAAATGTTTGTTATGCGCCCGAATAAATACCTTAAACATTTTCACTTCAAAATACAACACAAATATGTTTTTTTATTTAAACGTCTAAAGAAAGAACCCCTTAAAAATAAAAAAGGCACTTGGAGACCTCTCTTCTCATCAGGTCCAGCTCACTGAAGCAGCTCTGCATCAGGCACCAGATGTGTGTGCACCGTGTGTGTTAATCAACCATCACTACCTGTCAGTCAGAATAAAGGTCAGAAAAAGCGCAAACACACACACACACACACACACACACACACACACACACACACACACACACACACACACACACACACACACACACACACACACACACACACACACACACACACACACACACACACACACACACACACACACACACACACACACACACACACACACACACACACACCTGCCAACACCTGTCTCCCTCCCTCCCAAACACCACCCGCCCCCCGGTGCCCCCTCTCCCCCCCTGCTGACAGGGGGCTCTGGGCCCACTTGCTCCCTCCAGGACTCTCAGCGCCCCCCCCCGCCCCCCCGCCCCCCCGCCCCCCGCTGAGTGCCGGCCACTCGAGACGCCGCGGGGCGGCAGCCGGGCCGGGAGAACCCGGGTCCCTGGCGGGGAAATCAAAGAGCTCTCGGTGGGTGTGAGTGGTGCAGCTATCGGAGAGTGGCTCCGAGCTCCGGCATGGCTGCCAGATAGCGGCCGACACCTCCACGGTGACCCGGTGTTCCTGTGGCTGGGAGCAGGAGGCGTCATCCAGAGTCACGTGGCATCATATCAGCCAACATGCAATATGTACAACAAGCCATATTCCACGTCATGCAAAAACAATAATCAGCATTTTATGTTCATTTCTGGTCATGCGGGGCTGATCGAAGAACATGACGTCACACTGCTGCTGTTACCCACCGAGCTCCTACTTTAAAGACAAAAAAAAACTAAATCATAATTGAAAAGCAACAGAAATCCCACCAAAAATATTTTGTTATATAATATATAATATAATATTGAGACGTAAACCAAACCAAGTGAGTTTCTTTATTGGCTTGAGCATCAAAGTGTCACATGTTTACTGAAGCTCAGCGATATGAACGAGCACTGATCTTTATCAGCCGCGACAGTATGTTGTTTTCACCGTGCGTGTGCGTGTGCGCGCGTGCGTGTGTGTGTGTGTCCTACCGCATCACGAACGACCCCAGAAATAATTTTCAGTAGTTTGCCAGGTGTTGGTTTTCATTAAGACGATACGTGTCACAACCATGTGAGATGAAGTTAAAACTCTTCACAGGTGTGAGGAGTTGGGATCAAAAGAAGGCGGAGCTTAAAGGTAGATGGGGTTCGAGCACAATTGCCGGATGAAGGGGGGTCTGGAGGGGAGGGGACAGATTTGACGGCCGCACAATAGTCTCCAGGTTAAAAATAGGTTTGAAAAATCTGAGCATGAAGCTTCTTGACCGTCCACTTACGTTTTATGAACGATTAAGTCCACCAGTACTGGCTTTTTTTCCCCAGAGCTTTCAGCTGCATCCCCCAGTCTTCATCAGCAGCAGAAAGCAAGAGTGTAATACACCAAACTGTACTTTTTACCGTAGCATTAAATGTAACAAACCACTTGGAGGTCACTGGATGTATATTAACTGCGCTGCTTAGGATTTAAAGCCTCAATTAGTCAATAAGCACCTTTATGGTGACGAGCATCTCATAGATTATCACTTGAAAATGAATACAAAAGAAACAAGAGAAATCAGAAGCCGAGCTCAGTGGGCTCCAAGAGGAAGTTGTTTTTAAACAGGAAGTCAATAATTGCATTTTCTTCTCTCGCTCTGTCAGAAAAGACCCTTTGCACTCCCCCAGAATACAGAATCCTCATCAAAACCCATAATGGAAAAGCATCCGACTGTTTCCTGCAGCGATCCAGCAGCAGACATCCTTGGAATCACCCCAGAGAAACCGAGACGGCCCATCAGGCCGCCGCTGTAAGGACATCTTCAATATCCTGTTTACTGCCTCGGCCAAAGTCAACGCCGGTGTACGCCCCCAAAAACACACCCGTCATCCCAGTGTGTGTGTGTGTGTGTGTGTGTGTGTAACGCTGCTACATGTGCTGCCATTTAATACCGCCTGTATTTTTAAAGCTAATTCAGAGCTATGGATAGAGACACGTAAACCCTCAGCGGCCATGGCGGCTCCTGAGTGAGGCGCTCGGGTCATGTAGTGCAGCCGTGTGTCAGATGACGTTGTGACATGTTAGAGGCCCGTGTGCTAAGTATGTGAGCTCCTGAGAGCACTTTGCAGGTGATGCTCTGACCTTGACAGAGCTCAAGGAGACGAGGGGAGGAGATGCATGCTGGAGGAAGAAGACATTGGCATTCAGACGGTTGCAGCTTTTTAGCGTAAATTTGACAAAAAGTCCAAAAGGCCGAAGGGGAGTTTCCAGCTGAGGTGAGAAAAGGAAGGTGAAGTAAAAATGGAAACTACATGCAGCTTTTAAGGGTGATGCTTTGTTTTTTTGCTTCCTTATTGAGAATTACGCCAGAAGATCGATCAGTAAATGTGGAGCTAGCTTAGCTTCAAGACTGGGATTTAAAAACGGCAGAATTTAGCAGATGAAGCCACGATCAGAGGACCTGGAGGTAAAAATAATGAGCTTTGAATTTTCCTCTTTAAGTTTAACATTGGAGAACGTTAACAATCATTTGTAAAGTTGACAAACTTCCAAACGAATCCAAAAGAGAGGAGCTAGCTGTTGGACCAATAACAACGGATTGCAGACACATAAACAATAATTAAATGGTATAAAAATGTTGAATCTTTTAAATAATCTGTGAACTTCATTGTCCTCGCTTAAAGGTCTGCTTTCATTTGAAATGTCTGCAAACAGGAAATGAAAAATAATCACGTGAGAAACCGTTCATTTTCAAACTTTCCAGTAACAGTGTGTGTGTGTGTGTGTGTGTGTGGCCATATTCATTTCTGGTCCTCACAGAAAGCACATGAAAGAAAAATCACTGTAAAATCAAGTCATTAGCCGATTGCTCTTCTTTTCTTTTTACCAAAACAATAACTCATCTGCTCAAAGTTAGAGCATAAAACAATAAGAGGAGCTTCTCTGTGATCAAGTCACATGACCTCCTGCACTCTGGCACCTCTGCTATTTTTAACTTCTAGTTGCGGCCCAGAAAAATAAAAACGAGTCGATGAGCGAAGCCCGCGTTCACTTTGTGGCGCCTTCATCTCACGGAGCACAATGGAGCTGGAATATGCAGCTATAACTAAACAATAGGCTCAGTCATCCTTTTTAAGAATACCAGGTATTTCTTTGATCCACTGAATGAGTCAGGAGACGTTTTAAGACACTTTTATTTTTCGGACAACGGTCTGAGTGCTGAGTCACTCCGAGAAGGTGAGAATCAAGAGTACGGGACACAATGCTCGGAGAGTTGTGTAGCTCCCGATGTCGGCGTGTTGTGTAGCTCCCGATGTCGGTGTGCGTCTCTCGACCGTCTCTTCTTCAGACAACGTTTAAATACTGTGTCAGAGAGCATCCTGCCATCCATGATGGGATCCACGGTTCAGGGTGGGATAGTCGTAGAGGCAAGTCGGCGCTCTGTGGAGGTCTTCACAGCGTGAGCACACGCACGCGCACACACACACACACACACACACACACACACACACACACACACACACACACACACACACACACACACACACACACACACACACACACACACACACACACACACACACACACACACACACACACACACACACACACACACACACACACACACACACACACACACACACACACACACACACACACACACACACACACACACACACACACACACTATAAGAGGTGCTTTTCACTGATTGAAGTCTTAACATTCCCATCCGGTGCTGATTCCCTCATCATTTCGCCTGGATGAGTGTCCCGTCCTCCCTCCCAGCCCCAGCAGTCAGTTAATCAGGCGGGTTCGCTGTGCGTTAACGCCTCCAGCAGCTGCAGCCGGCCCGCGGGGCCAGGAGGCGGGGCGGCCGGATCAATGTCCTGACGTCCGAGGGAGACGACGCCAGCCGAGACCCGGGAGGCCTGCAGCATCCGTCTGCACTCTGTCAGATCCACTCATCTCCCTCCGCTGGCTCGGACCCGGTGAGGCGCTCAGCTGAAGAAGTAAGTGGACTCTTTCACCCGCCGGAGATCAAAATCACCTGCAGAGAGAGACGGGTTTAAGTAAATTACAGCTTGGATTACCAAATACTGCTACAGAGACAGCTACGCTAACACAGCTACAAACCAGCTAGCATCGCATCCACCAAAAACACAGTAATTACAACAATATTACTGTTTAAAATTGGTCGATGGTGAATAAATCATGCGAGCAGCTCTGTGAGGCTGCACGGTGCTTTATGCTAAATGCTAACGGATGTTTAGCAGATATTAAGTTTGCATGTTTTGATTTGCACAAAGCAGGTACAGCTGAGGCTGATGGGAAGCTCATTAGTTTTGCAGATATCTGTCAAACTGAAATAATGAACACATACAAATGTGGCCCTGATGTTGGAACTGGAGACCGCCAACGGAGCCAAACCCCGTTGATAATGATCTAAAACCTAGAAAGAATTAAGGGAACGTCTAAGAACTGTCGGATGTCGTTATGAGACGTTGCTGAGATATCGTCCAGGGAAAAGACGGAGTTACAATCTGGTTTGAAGTGGCTCAGACTCAGGAGCCATCGTTTTTAAATCCGCTCACGTTTCGTTGTACTGGGCACCAGCAGGAACACTTCCATGAACTTTAATGCAACACTTGAATATTAATTGTGTCCCTGGGATGAGGCCCCTGTCCTCAGAGCCTCTCTCACGGCAGCAGAAGCCTGAATTATTGAGGAAAGGCCGGGAAAACTCTAGGAACGCCGAAACTTACAGGAGCTAGAAAACGAGGTTGAAATCTTAAAGTAAGATTATTAATGCCAAACTTGAATCTCCATACAGCACGAGGTTGTACTTTCTATCTTGTATTTTTATGAAGTTACTGTGTTTAGGCACCAGGATTGTTGTCTGGATGAGTTTTTGAGTTTCCCCACTCGGGGATTAATAAAACTGTCTAATCTAATATAATCTGATTACATAACGCTGTGTATTGTGAGATAAAGAGATGTTTTTTTCTTGCCTTATTGATATAAAACAATACCAAAGTGAAACAATGTGTGTGTTTAAAAGAGAAAAACAAAGCTTCAACTACTCCAACGAAGAAGAACTACTGAATCTAAAAGTCAGACGCTGGCTGCAGAAACTCGGCACTGGCTTTAAGTTATTCAGTGAGCTCTCCAGACTAAACGCAGAGAAACAAGTTCAGGATCCTTCACAGTGACGACTACAGTGGATTTGAGTACCCGGGCAGCCCCTCCTCCTCCCCCCTTCAGGAGCACACCTGACTGGTCTCAGCCGCATAAGCTGATTACACAGAGGAGGGACACAATTAACAGTAATCAATTTATACAAGCCAGCTGCCGGTGCCAAGCAGACAGTAAGTGTGCAGATGGAGATTGAGCGAGGGCTTTACGTAACAGCAAAGCCTCTCCGGCCTCCACTCTGGACAACAATAGACAGACTCTGGCTGTGGCGTCAGCGGAGGCACATCTGGATCTGCTCGTGGCGGACAGACCGAATTAAAATGGCTTTTCCGTGTTTAATTGAGCCGTGTTGTGGGCAACGCAGACAGCGAGACAACCGGCTACAGACAATGGGGGGAGACATACAAACAATAGGCAATGACAATTAGCAATTATGAGCCAGGATGGGAACATACGAGGATTGTGCAATAACATTCCCGCCGTTTCCTGCAGAATCTCAGACGGAGCTTCAGGACGTACAAGTTCACTTCAATCCAATTAAGGAGAAAGCTGCACGTCGGCCCTCTCAAACAGCAGCCGGGCCCCTGGAGGCCCAAACTCACCTGTCTGGGGCACTTTGGCCAGCAGCAGCATCAGCCTCCTGTACTCCTGGTACTTCTTGTTCTTGGCCTCGGTCCTGCCACAAACAAAAAGAGAAAAGTTTTTTAAAAGAGGAGCACGCTGGTGTGTCTAAGCTGAGCTGCAGCCCTCGTTTCGAGTGGCTTCATCTGCTGACTTATTTAAGCATTTGAACCTCTGCGGGGACGTTCGCACTTGGATGTCAAGGTTCGAGCTGTCGAGGGCGCTGGATTGGAATCAGCACATAATTAGTGCGTCTAATGGGAAGTGCTGGAGGCGGCGCAACGCACCTGTCGGTGTGCGAGATGTGAGATGGTACACTCCCAAAATAGCAGTTTCCTGTTTTGCCACCCGGCATTGTGCCGGCAGGACGATGACGATGTTGAGGAACTTTTTTTTTGGGGCAGACAGCTGGTTCCTTAAAAAGTTAAAAGATAAAAAACGCCTGTGTTCACCGCCTTGTATCGGGCACGCTGACACTTGCTAATCAGCGATAAGCACAAAGTACAGCTGAGGCTGATGTGATGATGTCATTAGTTTTGCAGGTATTTGGTCATGAACATACTCAAAAGTATTGGCTGAATTAAGAATGTTGGCCTGGTGAGGGCGCTAGACATGACGTTAAAAGTTCATCCTCAGGGGGACATGACTGTTTGGACCTAATTTGACATCAAATCCATCAAATAGTTGCACGAATCTTTCACTCTTAACCTCATGGTCGCACGAGAGAAAAGGTCAGGGGTCACCAAAGTCGTCGAGATTCCTCCTGCGGGGACCAGGAATGTTTCCACTAAATTGAATGGCAATACAAATACTGATAATTTAGATATTTCAAGTGGTGGACCGACTGACAGACTGGTATTACCTTGTAATTGTATTCAACAATAATATATTCTTGCATAAACTGTAAGGAAAGTTAAAACATATCTATTCGGTTACTCATTTCGACAAGTGAAGGGTCCAAAAAGTCTTTAGATTCCCACGTGTCTTGTTTCTGAGGCGCCTACAAAGAATGAATAATGTGCTAGCGAGGCTTCGGGGACGGTATTGTGTCTGCAAGCGAGGGAGGAAGGGCGGCTGTGGAGTAAAGGCTGGAGAGGTGTCCAATTATCCCAAAGAGAGAAAAACACTGTCGGATGATGAGCGTAACCCAGCCTGAGGCCAGCGAGAGAGAGAGAGAGAGAGAAAAATAATCTGGTATCGAATGTTTCAGATAAGTGGAGGGAAAACTCTGGCGCGCTCATAACTTTTACAATCTCATAACGTCTAATGTGTGTGTGTATATTTTGTATATATATATATATATATATATATATATATATATAATGATCGCGTAATATTAAAGATACTGCATGGCAATTTATTTTTGTACCTGAATAGGAAATGCTGTGAAAAACAGCATTTTTTTGTATCACCATGAACCCGATAACTGACCACTGTGTTGCCTCTGAGGCTTCATGTATGAACACGTGTGCGGAGCGCACAATCAATCAGATGTGTGGCTCTGTGCAGGTGTGTGCAGGTGTGTGCAGGTGCGTGCAGGTGTGTGCAGGTGTGTGCGTGCAGGTGTGTGCAGGTGCGTGCAGGTGCGTGCAGGTGCGTGCGTGCAGGTGCATGCAGGTGTGTGCAGGTGCGTGCAGGTGTGTGCGTGCATGTGCGTGCAGGTGTGTGTGTGCAGGTGAGTGCAGGTGTGTGCAGGTGTGTGCAGACTCACGGGAGGCCGCCGCAGTATTTCTGCAGCAGGAAGTTGGACAGCTCCTGAAGGATCGGCTGGCTGTGCAGCGCCACAAACTGCTCCCGACAGACCTGACGGGAGGAGGAAGCGTACTCGGAGTTACTCAAACCCTCAACCGACGACATTCAGAGCAAAACCTCACATGTTTGCTGCGTGTACAAGCTTTACTCAATTTAGATTAACACATTGGAATGAAGGATGGAGGATGGATCCGTTCCCATTTAAATAAGGACCTTCCTGAAGCGCTTAGGTGTGGACTAAGATATCGAAGGGCCCTCCTCTGCCGCCCGACTCAATTACCTGTAATGAGGAAGGCGTACGAGCACATCACGAGGATATGAGGGAGAGTAAATGTACTGGGAGGGAAACCGCTTCATTGGTTGTAACTCCTCTGAGATTGGATGAAGACATAAAAACTGTGACTGTGCTCTGAAGAGAACTGGGTCTTCATGGTAATTTCATCATTTTATGCTAAGCTGCGTCTCGGTCTGGGCCCGCAGACGAGCTGGTTTCAGCCACTGGGAGACCGCTCAGCTCAGCACAAGGGATGTTAACTTTCAATTAATCAGCAAAAAAAATGGATGAAGCAGCTGTGAAAGGAGGATGAGGATGATGAATGAGCCTGATGCGATACCTTGTTCATGGTGTCCACGGTGAGGGCGTGGGTCCAAAAGCAGTCGTGGACCGAGACGAACGTCAGGCCGGCACTGAGACCGGCGGAGAAAGAGCAGGGCGTTAAAAATAAAGCAGGCTTTGAAAGGAAAAAGGTGCGTTACGCGACGATAATTGCTGGAGACCTCGGCGGACGCTTCATTCAAATCACGCGTGAGTTATGGCGCCCGTCGAGGAGAGTTAATATTACGAGGCATATCATACAAAACCTCGCCGCCCCGTCTGAGGCGATAAATGCCTTCGAGGCGAGAGGGTACAATGGGGAAAGAGCTATTTGAGGTCATGCATACGTGGAGGGACAATGTCAGGATATTACAGACGGCCGTTATGCGATAAATGACTTTTAAGGGAAGACAAAAGGAGGGCAGGATGTGGCAGCGTACCTGTAGCAGTGCAGAGCGGTCAGCATCATGTGGGTGGAGTCCAGAGAGTGGATGAAGTTCGGAGGGAAGGCGTTCTTCTGTTTAACTGTGTCCGGCCTCCTGGGAAGGGACAGGAAGAAGTACAGACGTATACAAATTAATGATCGGAATTTTGCTGCTTTCTAAAAACAACTTTTTAAAAACTTTTTTTCACTCGACTCCATGAACTTCTCTGTTTATTCCCAGGAGGCTGTTAACAATCCTGTATTTAGATTCCCTTTTTTAAGTGCATGCACGACTCTAGAGACAATGCATGTTCATAGGGATTGAATTAAGACTCACACACACACTGTTAGACCCTCACACACACACTGTTAGACCCTCACACACACACCGTTAGACCCTCACACACATTGTATATCTATTGTTCATCCCTTTGCCAGCTTCCTGTGGCCCATAATCTAAAAAGAGCAGTTTTATATGATGGGCCTGGTTATCTAGTCAATTTCAGAGCACACATATATATAGAAGTGACATAAAAAGAAACAGGGCAAGGTAATATGAATACTGATGATGAAGAAACTGGCAGTAAAAGAAAATACAAAAACAGCATCCAGCCAATCTGTATCGCATGTTCCCATTACCCTGAGCCATTCAAATCCTCTGGGCTGCCACAGACCAGAAGGCTCGTCTAATTCTCACTCACTCACTCACTCAGAGTGCCGTTGGTTCTGCCGTGTTGGGTTCCTAGAGATTTAACTGCAGACCGCCTTGCTCTCTTTTTTATTCCCCCTCTCTCCTTTTGTCTCACACCGATGTGCGCACACAAAGCAAACGCCGGCACGGGGCTTAGCGTTTCATTTTTATTATTTTTTTATACTGCAGTTTAGAACCTGATAAATCAGACCAAGGAACAAGCGACGGCAGGCTGTCCTGTTTACATATTTAGATGCCGGATCAAGCTTTTTTTTTAGGGTCCTTAATTACAGCATGGGGTGCAGGGAGTGGAGGGAAAAGCAGAGGAGGCGTCGACCACGCCGACCGGGTCCGGTTTGGAGGCCTTCTCTTGACAGCTAAAATTTAAAGTTTCGGGCGAGGCCTCCACCCCTCCACCCCTCCACCCCGTCGGTCTTTGTCATATCCGTCTCCGGTACTCCCGTCTTCTCACCGATCCGTCGTCTCTTTTAAAACTCTACTCATTTTTCTCTCGCCTCGGGGCGGCTTGATCCCCCAAAGGTCAAATGTCATCTGTTGAAGTGGACTCAGTAACCCACGGGTGCAATAATTTAACGTGAGAGGTCTTAAAATACATTAAATCTTCTTTGTTGGATTTAGACTCATTTTAGTCATTTGTGTAGTTTATAGTTTTAGTTGAAAAAACAAAAGTTATTACATTTTAATAGCAAGTAAACTTTTAGTCAAAATGTATTTTGTCAGAAGTCAAATATTCTTTTCAGGTCATCATATTGAACATTTCAATCATCTGGTCCATCAAAAATTTTTAATTTTGTCATTTTCGTGAATTATTCCACATGATTTTTTGCATAAACACCCTTTTTACTTATTAATACGGGTACTATTTTAGCAGTAATAAATGAAGCTTCTGGACCAATTACATTTTTCCTTTTTTACACATTTCTGTTTGCAAAGACCCATTTTTGACTTCTTCCATTTTAAACTGGAAGGGTAAAACTATCCTTTTAAAAGGTTTTTCCCAAACACCTCTGACGCCATTTCCATTTGACAAAAGCAAAGTTACCTCCGAGTTTGAGGAGGCAATTAGTGGAAGTAGCGAGTGAAAGAGAAAGAAAGAGCTTTTGTGCAGCTGAACATTTTTTTTGAATGGTAAAATGTAAGCTAATTGCCTCCAGACAGCTCCGCTTTCTACTTCCTTTCACCTCTAAAAGCTGCAAAGAGTCGTCAGGCGGTCTGCAGCCACACTTCAGAAACTTCTGATCGCAAAACTCACGAAAGACAAAATCAAAACCAAGACTTAAAAGAATTGTCCTGCTGTAAACACAGTTTATCTCATCTGCTATCGGACATCTTTGTTCCGGGTCACAAATATGACTCGTCGGCACAAAACGAGAGGATAAAGACGCCGAGTGGGTTTCAGTGTGAGAACAGGTGTCGGCTGCAGCATCACTTACTCTTTGGAGTCGTGGCTGATCTGGAGGTTGATGTGTTGCATGGTGCTCTTCAGCTGCAAAACAAAGACAAAGAAATGAGCCAAAAATCAAGTCTTGATTATGAATTATGAAGATGTCTTTGTGTTTTGTAGTGATGACATGAAAAAAATGTTTTACTGCATATGAGCAGGAGACAGCGTAGCTTCAGTCTTGAAACAAGGAAATACAAAAAAAATACGCCAACAATTATTTGTCATTAATGGTCCTAAACTAGAGGAAAATATACATCTAAAGTATTTTAAAAAATATTATAAAAAATATATAGAATTAAATATATATATATATATATAAATAATAATTACTGTCATAGACGACAAAGAAAAGCAGTTAATCATATTCGAGAAGCTGGAAGCGACATAATGTATTTCAGTCACTTTGGCTTAAAAACTATGACAAATATTTATCAATTATGAAATTAGTGCCATATTAATTTTTGTTGATCAACTAATTGATTTATTGACTAATTGTTTCATCACTACAAAAAAGTGTCACCTAGTCATAAACTGGATGCATATTTTACCTTCGAGGCAAACATCAGACATCAAGAGCTTAAGTTAAAAAACAATAAAGTTAGGAGGATGAAAACTGGAAAGCATGAAAAGAAAACCCAATATACATTTAGAGTTTTAAATTGGACACTTTAACCTGTATGTATGGTATTTTTCTTAATAAACTGAATGAAGAAAAACAGAAATTCCCACATGATGAAGCCTTCAAAATAGCAACGCAATTTGCAATTTAATAAATTAAATGCCCAGTTTATGACTTGAGGCCCTTCACATGTTGCAGCGCACAACATAAACACAACAAACCAACAGCTGACATGAGTCCCTTCACGTTATTAAACCAAAACGTAAGTCCATTTTAACTCCTCGCCTCCGGTTGACCTATAATTGGTCATCACCTTCTCAGCCCAATAGAAAGAATTTCGGGTGAAAGTCAATACATTGACTAACAAATCATGCTACATAACACATATAGAAGATCAATAACCACCCGTCCAGCTGTGCACCCTTCTTCCAGCTGCGGGTCAGGGTGTCACGCCCACCGCTGCTTGAGCCCTAAAGGCTGCGAATGTGGTTCAAAGGTTCACATCAGAAAAATGGTTTTCATTTATTTTCTCATGTCAGTATAAAGTGGGTTTGGATGAAGTTACAGTTGCTTAAATCATATTAATCTATTAGAATACATATTAACCACTCACTATAGTTAAGTTCATCCGTACACAATGTGGCATATATATTGAAAAACATAGTTTTGGGTTTAAAAAAGACCGTATGAATTCTAACTGCATTACAAAGTAACCTTTGAGAGAGCAGTGAGAAAATCAAAGATCCTCGACTCGGCTTTACTGATCAATAATTGCTGTCGTCTTTGTACTGGCAGGTAAATGTTTATCCATTTCAAAATGGGTATTAAATGTTATTCTATTCAAAGTTATTATCTATTGTCTTTCTATGTGGAGTTATTTTACATCATCCTATGGTTGCATATTTTTTAGCATTGCACATCCGGGTGGATCTTGGCAAAAAAAATATACATTTAAAAAAAAAAAAAAGATATCCCACTCCTCCTTAAAAAAAAATAATCCCTCACCCCGACATCTTGTTTCAAGAGGATTTATGTTGCATTAAGGAAGTAAAGTGCCATCTAGAGTCTCATCTGTTCCCACCCTACGCTCACAGACTCAGACACATCTACAAAAGGCAAACACACACATCTGCATCTCATCACACACAGGAAATAGATGGGAAAGAGAGCCGGAGAAAGGAAATGAAACAGGAAACTCCCAAGCAGGGGCATCCCCATTACTGAAGTACCGCTAGTATGTAGTAAGTAGGTGGTAATCAAAGTATAGTACTACTACTTTACTATAGTCAGGGTTCATACACATGTTGACCAATGGTTTTCCAGGACTTTTCCGTGACTTTTCCAGGACTTTAAAACAAATTTCCATGACCAAACATTTAGTGAAATCTGGGTGTGTCCATGAAAAAGTGATAAAATGTAGTATTTAAACTAACAATGAGGATTCCAAAGCATACAGTATTCCTTAAATGACACAAATGAATGAGAGACAATAGTTTGATTAAAAGAATAAACATTTATAGATATACTCAGCGTATGCCTGCTTATATTTTGAGTCTTTCTTTTAAAAGCAGATTCATTATTTCAAACTCAGCGTAAATGAACCACATGAACACATGAATATAACACATTTACATGACTTTTACTCAACTTTGGGGATTTTAGTTTCTTCAAGGACTTTTCCAGGCCTGGAAATAACCATTTTAAAATTCCATGACTTTTCCTGGTTTTCCATGACCATATGAACCCTGCAGGCATCAGAGGAAAAGGCCGCACGGTCAAGCACAGCACGGTGTTTGCAGGTCAACACACTCAGAGGACATCAGGCAAATACCTGCTTTTGATCTCTGCTGTTTTCATCATAACATATATATATATATATATATATATATATATATATATATATATATATATTTTACACGCTCCACGACCAACACCAAAGCCTTTAGTTCCTGGCGGGGGGGAAGACTTAGCGGTCTAATCTCCCAGGCCTTGAGGGTCCATCCAGCTCGCTGTGCCAAGGCATCTGTGGCAGGGCAGTCCTTCCCCGGCACCTTGGAGCCGTGCCCGGGTGCAAACGGCGCCCTGCTATCAGGAGCGAGATACGACCGGCGACAGGAAGCCGGCGGCGGCTCGTCAATGTGAGCATTGGTGCGTTTACCTTTTTTTTTATATTCGGCCTAAACTTACGTATCGGTGTGTCTCTTTTGCCTGTCGCTCTGTATGAAGGCATTTATTTTTCCCACCAATCAATTCAAAAATACTCTGAGCGCAGTGCTTTTATTGTGAAAAGTCAGCAGACGTTTGTATCGTTAGTTACTGTCCAGGTTTACCCACAAAAACATACATTAATAGAATTGGTTCCCAATTATTTAAAGCAATTATTTAAAACAATGCTTTCATTTCCTTGATTTAAGGTCCAATACAATACACAAGAAGAAAAAAGACTCTAACTTATAAAGGTTGTTGGTTTTGCTTTATACTACTATTGACACAATTTTCAAATGTGTTGCTGGGTGGTCTTTGAATTCAAAGCGATTGTGGTTACGTTGTTTTCATTGTGTTGCCGTTATTTTATTGAATGTGGGCGTGTCTTTATTGAAGGTGGGCGTGTCTTTATTGAATGTGGGCGTGTCTTTATTGAATGTGGGCGTGTCTTTATTGAAGGTGGGCATGTCTATATTGGAGGTGGGCGTGTCTTTACTGAAGGTGGGCGTGTCTCTCTGCTCCAATCCCTGGTTGTTTCAACCTTCAAGTGTTACGTTAGTGTTAGAGGGTGAAAACATTCCGGATGGTTTTCCCATTGAAGGAGACTTTTCCTTCACAGGACGAGGCTCACATGTCCCGGGAGTGTTCTAGGGATAATAACCGTGTTGGGTGCTAATGTACAGCTCTTACACTCTTCATATCTTCTCTGTGGGATGATCCCTGAGGACACAGAGGCCCTTTGAAGTGCTCATCCCTCCCCAACCTGAACTATTTATTCCCCATTCCGCTCTGGCCCGAGTCTAAAATGACCTCCTGGAAAGCTGCAAACCAGACATTTCATGTGGGAAGCTCTCCGTATTGCTATTAAGGTTTCAGGAGGGCATTATCTAATGGGCCCTGATGGGGAGCTCTTTTCACACCTTTAAAACGGGGCGACATGCACCCTAGAGCAGACTTGCAGAGTGCTACTTCAATGATTCAGTTTATTGATTTTCGTCGAGGAAAACAACGAGCTGGGAATTGGGACATCAAGACCGCCATTTATAATGAAATCAGGTGACACTTTTTGAAATTGGTCCACTGACATATTGAGTCATATTGAGCGTGTGGGCTCATTGAGGTTTTGTTTGAGATATTACATCCTGAGGAGTGAATGGGTGACGGACGCAAGACATACACCCAGTAAAGTGGTCCTGGGTGCTGTTAGGTGTTGTGGTAGTCCATTACTCAGCGTCTACAGAGGATTTGTCTAGCTCGATATAGTCTCACCAGACATGTGTCCCTCAACGTTGGTCTTGTCAAGTTCTACAATACAAAGAGTCCCCATAGAATACCGAACAAATGAGGAAGATACGAGGTTGATTATGGTTATAATTATAATTCACCTCAAGGAGGGCTTGAATGTCTGCACCAAATTTAATAAAAAAAACACTAGAATATATATATCTATATAGATAAATAAATATATATAAATATAATATATATAATAAAAGAAATATATATAAATATAGATATATATAAATATAAATATATATATATACAAAAAAAAAAATATATATATATATATATATAATAATAATAAAAATATATATATATTGTAAAATGTAATTGTAAAATGTAATTTTGAAGACGTTTCAGTCATTTTTCAGTATTAAAATGAGTTAAGTGCATTAAGATAATGTTCGATATTACACTTTTGTTATATTTGATCTTCTACATCATCTACTGGTGGAGGAGGTGCTCTGATGGTAATGTATACACACACCTTTCTGTAATTTATATCTCTATGACAGCCTTGCTGTAAAACCTCCACCATTGTAAATGTTACATATTAGGGATTAAAGTGACAGGTGCTGGTTGAAAGCACATCAAAGCTAGCTTAAAAGGAGCCTGCGAGCTACTGGGATACCTGAAGGTCGCCGTGTGATGAATGACAGAATCGCACAATTATCAAGAAATGGTTTTAAAAGAAGAAGCGCAGTGTGGTAAAAAACCCCATTAGCTCCTGCCATGGCTGCTATCTCATCCATCACGGCTCTGGGAGGACTTGTGGGGGGCGGGGGGGGAGATCTGTCCATCATCTGCCTCTTTGTGTGCTAACCGATAGGTCAGAAAGAGAGAGCGACGCAAGGAAAGAGACGGAGGTTACGTTTGGTGTGAGCAATGGACTGCCACGCCGTAAATGAGGTCACGTCCCACGCTTGATCCCCTGTTCATTATAATACATACGTGGCGTGATTTGTGTCCAGGACCCGACTCAAAACCCGGAGGCTGTGATGAATGAGGCCTTGGCTGAGGCTGCTGTGCGTCTGCGGGGAATCTGCAGCCTAAATCACACGAGAGCGGCAGCACAGATGGTCACGGATACGAACCGCGTACAAGCCGAGAGGGGAATCCCTATTTATCACACACAAGTGGATGCAGCTTCCTTTCTCTGCTGTTCCGGGTCACCTGGTTTCCCAACCTCGTGAAGACAGCTGCAGACTCTTTGCCACCCCTGAATCCGGCCACACTTCCACTGACCTTTTCCCCCCCAAACCTTCTCGCTATCAAACTTGTCTTTTTCTTCCACTCTTGGATGCCCTTGAAACTCAAACTTTCATTCATCATTTCATCCCAAAATGCCACCGGCTTCTGCGAGATCACCGAAACTCCCGCACAACCCCTGGGAACGGCTCGCTCCGGTTCCCAGGGCCAAAAAGGAGGCACGGCGCCGACATTTAGAGATACCGAGTTCCCCGGAATTAGAAAAGACGACATTGTAAAGGCCCCGGGAATGTTTCCAATTCTATACAAAGGAAAAGTAGACCAGACAGAAGCGCCAAGAGATTGTAAATGCCCACAAAGAGGTACAAATTGACCACAAAACTGCACAAAGCAACCACAACGAGACTCAAATTGACCACAACAAGACTCACATTGACCACAACAAGACTCACATTGACCACAACAAGACTCACATTGACCACAACAAGACTCACATTGACCACAACAAGACTCACATTGACCACAACAAGACTCACATTGACCACAACAAGACTCACATTGACCACAACAAGACTCACATTGACCACAACAAGACTCACATTGACCACAACAAGACTCACATTGACCACAACAAGACTCACATTGACCACAACAAGACTCACATTGACCACAACAAGACTCACATTGACCACAACAAGACTCAAATTGACCACAAACAACCCTGAAGTGCTGCAAAAAAACCACAAGGAGACACAAAGCAACATCAAACAGTTGCAAAACTACCAAAATAACTCAAATTAACCACATAGCGACCACAAGTATATGCAAAAACGAGCAAAAAGAGACAGAATGGCCACAAAGAAATGCAAAGTGACCACAAACTGTTTCTCTCTCAGTGGGTGGTTCCCGTTTTGTGTGTCCTTCCCCACAGGGACTCATTGTCTCATAATCCCTTCATGATTAGTACGATTTTGTTATTTCAAAAAAAAAAAAAAAGATATTAACTCTCACAGCTTAGACGGCATCATACTAAACTATCCATCATTGTTGACAGTGGACCATATTGCTAAATAAACAGCCCAATGCCTCACAGTCCACCAGTGACGAGCAAAACCCAAAACCTCACTGCATCTTTCCACACAGAGGACATTAGATCACTCGGCTTTTAGTCACGCTATGAACTCACAAATCCAGTCAAATCCAGCCAATCCCGCTGACGCCTCCCCTGTGTCACCATTTCCTGAGAGTGAGATTTCACTGTAACCTTGCCCGGGAGGGGAGAGTGAGAAATAAACAAGGAATATGAGCCGGAGTGACCTCTGATCCGATTAGTATCTCACAATCCTGTTAAGCAGCCTCCCTGATGTATGTTCAGCGACTCCATCCTACTTTAATTTGGTCAACTCCCATCAGCTCGACGACACTGGTACCCCTCTCCGTAACGCACACTGGAAAGAACCAACAGACACACACAAACATGCATGATGGTTTTCCTCCTGTGCATCACACTTCATCTTCCTGTTCGGTCGAGGGTCTAATTACTAACGACCCCCAGAAACGCGGCGGCCTTGGATTTAAGAGGCAGAGAGGAGACATTCGGAGATTGAATTTAATCCAGCCACTGCAGGGAAAAGGTGACCTTTCTGCAAAGTTGCATTGTTGTGATGCAACTGGATTAGATAATTATTGACGGGGGATGGAAAAAAAAAGAGTTATCTGTGAAATGTGAGCCAAAAAAAAAAAAAAAAAGGGAAAAAAAACCCCTCATCATTAGGCCTTGAAATAAATAAATAAAAAATGCACATGCTAATCAGCTTCCTTGTCCCTGCTGGACATTAAAGGAAGCAGATCAAATCAAAGGAAATCGGCCTAATGCCTCGACACACACACACAGAGAGAGAGAAGGAGCGAGAGAGAGGAGCAAGAGACAGAGAGACACAGAGAGAAAGAGAGACCCTCAGGAGACCCCACCATCTGTCACCCTGGCTCTCTTGCACCTAGAGGTGTCACTCCCCCTCTAAGCCAACCTTCTGCTTGATGTCATCATACAGAGCAGGCGGCATGCTGGGCCGGCCCGTCTCTCCATCACACACACACACACACACACACACACACACACACACACACACACACACACACACACACACACACACACACACACACACACACACACACACACACACACACACACACACACACACACACACACACACACACACACACACACACACACACACACACACACACACACACACACACACACACACACACACACACACACACACACACACACACACACACACACACACACACACACACACACACACACACACACACACACACACACGTTATCTGCAGATGTGCCGGCACACGGCCGTGCTATCTGTAAGACGTGCTGCTGTCAGGATCTGTGACGGGCGGCTCTAGTGATGTTGTCGGGCTCCGTTACAGAGGAGGCACTCGCAGCGATCACACGACACCATCGGTGATGCACTCCCGCACCGACGCCGTCGCTCAATCCACACCGCAAAGCACCCCGTGCTCGTGCCTTCATGAGTCACTGGGTGTCCTGCACGCGAGAGGACTGAAACAATCAGTATTTTACGGAGTTTGAGAAGAAAATTAAAAGAGCAAACAGGAAAAAAAATGAATTATTTAGGTTTTTTTACCTAAAAATAGAGGTCAACCCAAAGGGAGGAGCAGTGGACACACTAAACTCACAGTACAGCTCACACGCTCACTTTGTGAGATATTGTTATATATTATTGTGAAATAAGTCCACGAAACCCTGAATGGTCGCCAGTCTAAATCTTTCAATGTATCCTAAAAATAAATCCAGTTTTTCTTCTTTTTATTTTTAAACCTGCACAGCTCATTGAGTGTCGAGTGCATCCAGTCAAGTTCCCATTTGTGCAGATACGAGCACTTGTCAATTATCCATCTGTGGAAACCAGGCTGATCCAAATGCATGCAAAGTAGTCTTTGGCGCTTCGCCAAACCACGATGGGTTAACAGAGTCTGTGTGTGTGTGTGTGTGTGTGTGTGTGTGTGTCTACTGTACACCTCTGACTCCCAGCTCACTGGCCACCGTGATTTATTACCGGCTTCATCAGACGTTCCATCAAAGTGCAGTGAAACATAATGAGTGGAAATTGCACTGTGAAATTATGATTATGGTCAAAGTGATCATCCAAAGCGTCTCAATACCTCATGGAAATATTCAAATAGGGGGTTTATAGCCTCAGTCTGGATGTAAACAGGAAGATTAATGTCTCCCGAGTCATTACAGGTGTGTAAAATGTGTGATATGAAAAGGTGAGACTTCCAATACAAATGATTACAACCCCCACACATGCCTTAAGCCACCAGTGATATGGAAGTAAACAAGGAAATAAACTCGTTACTAGTCAAATTAGTCCGCTGACGTATGAAAAATGGAAAATGACAAGAGACGAGGGCTGCTGATGGTCACACTGTGCAGCCTGAAGTTAGGTTTTCCAGCTTGTTCATCTTAAAAAACTAAATCCTTTGATCAGTTTTGTCTCCTGAATCGATACTCGAGTACTTCCTTGTTTCATGAAGGAGGCGGGACACGAGTTGAAGCTGCGGCATCTCTACAAACCCCGCCCAGAAAGCTAATCTTCGTGTTCGACACAGCAGTGCATTGTGTTGCTGACCTTCATCCACCGTAGCTAATGCACGGACTAGACAAGTGCCTCCTTCAAGCCCACTTCAACCCACCCGGCTCATCCCTGTAATTTAGACCCCCCCGAAACTCAACGAGCCCCTCAGAAGGTTGCTGGTTCCTGCGGCGCGAGACTCACCACTTGGTTGCGCGTGCGGTGGTAGGGCTGAATGATGGGTAAACCCAGGGGCGTCACCCACTGCACCGTGTGGCCGGACTTGGAGATGAGCCGGGCGCTCTCCGTCAGCCAATCCTGCAACACATAGACGCCAGCAGACAACGTGAGGGCGCGCACACCAGAGCATGCTGGGAAAATTATTATATATATATAAAAAAACGTCAACAATCAAGAGTGTGAGTCTGCCTGTTGGTTATGTTTGTAATCGTGTGTGTGTGTGTGGAAAACAGAGCAATCAAGCTCAAATCAGAGCGTTTGGACAGTTGAGTGGCAGGTTTAATAAATCAGACAAACGGGAACTTTCTCTCCACAGCGTTTGACAGACGATCCTTCAAGTTATTTATTAAACAAAATGCACAGCGACTTCAGAAGCAGGTGTTGGTTCTCAAGTCTGCTGTTCCACTTCCTGGAAAAAACCTGCAGAGGGACATGTGAATTGTTGTTGTGGCTCGACTGGATAAAAAAAAAGAGAAGAAGAAGCTGTGTCTGGCAGTCTGGCTCCAGGAATAGAGCTCCATATTACTGCCCCACAAGTGCCTCCTCACACATGCCGGCACACTCAGAGCTGTTGGGAAGATATATTCGTCCTAACAAGTTGAGGTAGCCGCCCAGCCCCCGAAGCCGCTGCATCCATCACCACCTCGCCTCCTCAGTCCCAGGGACGGAGGGGTGGAGATCGGAGGGAGATTAGCGGACGAGGAAGCTTTGAGAGATTACCCGATCGATCAATAGATTGATACGAGGCAGAGGGGAGACGGACAGAAGGACCGCATGAGGAGAACGAGGCGTTGATGAATGGGGAAATGTACGGAGAGGTCAGGGATGACAGCAATGGGAATGTTCTCTGTGCCTCCCTCCCTCCGCTGGGAAACACAAGGAGGATGTGACCTATTTGAAAGCAGCAGGTGCGCTTTCACACACACACTCATCAGGTTGGCACCAAGGTATGATGGGAAGGGGATTTTTCCTCCCAGACTGGGCCATGCCGCCACATTCCCAGAGGACACACAGCGGCAGTGGGTGGCGTTTCTATTTGCGGCCAGACTCCTCTCTGGAACTGGAGTAACCTTATTTAAGTTTCCTGGGAGAACAATTTGCATTAATTGGAGGTAAATTAGGGATTATGTTCCATTATCTCATTAAGAGTAAGTGAGGTATGTTTATACATAGTGGTTGATTTAAAAAATTTAAAAATATTTGAATAAAAAAACACAATTTAACATTCATCCATTATTGGAAATTGGAAATAATTTTCATATATGTCGTACGGTGTCTTTGTTTGTAGATACTTTTCTTTTTTTTTTTAAACATTTTTGCATGATTAGCTTTTTAGGTTACACCTGCAATTAATTGGAATTAAAGGAATACTTCACCCACAAAATTACCAACCCTGAATTATTTCATTCTTTTTCCTTGCAAGCATCCACGAGAATCCGAAAACGAATAAAAAAAGGAATAATTCCTTAATGAAATGTAAATGGAGGCCAGTTTTTTTTTGCAAATTAACATCGGCACAACTCCTTCAGTAAAATCCAGGTCTCTGATGTTTTCACCCAAATGTTATTATTTTAAAACACTTTGGACTCGTCTGGACTTGCAGCACAAACATGAGATAGAAGTTCTTTTAAATAATGAGGCTTTAGGAAAAATGTTTGGGAAGAGGTGAGCCTTCCACTGAATGAACGAGACCTAGATTATTAGGCTGAGCGAGTCGAGTTGTTTTGATATAGTTTTACTGTTGTTAATTAAACTCAACCCTCATTTACTTCAATTAAAGAGTTTAAGGTAACGTGCTGTGAGTAATTAATAAACAAAGTATTCCTTTAAGTGTGTTAGTTGACCTTTATCAGGAAATTACAGAGACCGAAATGGGTGTTACTTTAAACTCGTGAATGTGGATACTATGTGATATCTGTGGTGATTTCTTCAATGAGAAAACGTATTTGACTTCATGCAGATGCAATGAACCCACCTGGATCTCTCTGGTGCCGGTAAACATCTCCTTCAGGCCACTGAACACCATGCGCACCAGGTAGTGAGACGCATCCCACACATGCTCCTGCAAACACAACACATGATTATTGTTTTTGTCCCCCGCTGGGTAATAATTAGGGATTTAACAGTAAAATGCTATTACAAGTGATCAAAGGTTGCAGCACCGAATGAGCGTGGTATACTTCTCATATCATTACAGCGATATGATCTCCTCCTCCGTGGGAGCCGCCTCATCCATTCCCCTGTAATCACTCACAATTACACTCCCCTCTAATTCCCTGTTTAAATAATTAGG
Source organism: Cottus gobio (assembly GCA_023566465.1). Classification (NCBI taxonomy): domain Eukaryota; kingdom Metazoa; phylum Chordata; class Actinopteri; order Perciformes; family Cottidae; genus Cottus; species Cottus gobio. The sequence goes on from CM042217.1 coordinate 5,156,009, forward strand.
GACATTATGCAGAAGTCATTTAGCTGCGAGCTGGTAGATCCACCGGCAGCAGCATCGTGCCGATCGCATCTATACGGACAACGAGATTAACTCCCAACTATAGTAAGGACGTATATAGCTATGTGACAGATAACAAGCACTACAGAGCTGCAGGAAGATTAAAACGCCTGCGCCCCCCCCCTGGTGTCATTTGACAGAACGGGTGGATCCGTTTCCCTGCAACCGAATCGGTTGCCGACTAAGAATAGATTGGTAATGACTGTGCACAGGATATCAAATATATCTGTTGTTGCATTACGCTCCCCGGCCTTCTCTGATAGGGCCGTGCAATATCGCATTTCACTGCAATAAGACGGTACATAAATCAGCTCGACTAACAGGAACTTTGAACGCTTCTGCGGGCTGCCTGAGAGACGACGCGGTGGGATTCTTTAGCGTCGAGGTCAGAGCCGCTGGAATCCTTTCAGGGTGGACAAATTATACGCGGTCGCCGCCAATTTTGGTGATAAAAGTCTTCGTGCACCTGCAGGAGACAATGGAGCGGCAATATCCGGGGATGATTGACTTCCTTGTGCATCGCTAGAGTCGGTCTGGGCTCGGTGTGTGTGTGTGTGTGTGTGTGTGTGTGTGAGGATGTAAAGCCTAAAGGAGGCCCATAGAGAGCAGCTCCTGTGCTAAAAGGTCTTACGTACCACGCTGATACAACCCTAAAAATAAACCGGTGCGAGGGAAGCCCCCCGATCCGTCGGCACTAACCGCACCTTCGGGAACTCGTCGATCTCCTTCAGCCGCTTCTCTATTTGGAGGCGCCCCCCGTAGCGCGTGACCCCGTACACCACCGTCATCACGGTCTGCTTTACCACCTTCCTGCTGATGAAGCCCTCCAGGACCTGGGCGATCCGCAAGCCGCTCTGGGCGTCGCGCGCCCGGAACTCCTCCACCTGAAACGCAGGGGGCCGTGCAGACGGGCACGTTTACATGGATGCCAATGACAAAACAGGCTCGGTTCAAAAAGGAGGTTTTTTTTTTTTAATGCACAAGCGTATAATCAGGGAAGAAGAAGTGCAGAAGAAAAGAGGTCCATCCATCGAGCAGCTCTGTGTGGTTGCTGTGGAATGAGGCCTCTGAACCTTCATTAATTTAAGGTCACTCCAGAGAGGTCTGAACTACTTAAAAGGGGATCAAGGTTGATAAATTAAAGCACTACAGGTAAGAGGAAGAAATACAGTACTGTGCAAAAGTTTTAGGCAGGTGTGAAAAAATGCTGTAAACTAAGAATGCTTTCAAAAATAGAAGTGCTAACAGTTTATTTTCATCAATTAACAAGAACTGTTCATTCACTGCATTTTGTTAATTGATGAAAATAAACTGTTAGCACTTCTATTTTTGAAAGCATTCTTAGTTTACAGCATTTTTTCACACCTGCCTAAAACTTTTGCACAGTACTGTATGCATTTCAGATTTGAGTGTTCAGCAATTTTGCTAAATTTACTGAATAGTTGAACTTTCTGCGGAGTTCTTTGAAAGCCTTTGGATATGCGAGTTAAGCTCTTTTAAACTCAGGACCTACAGTAAGAAACATGGTGAGTCACCTGAATATGACCAGCTGAGCAGCTGCCACGTCCCCTGCAAAATGTTGTGCGACTCCGAGGCCGCGAAGGGAACACAAAAACAATATAAAACGTGGAAAAACTAAATGGAACGCGGCCCGCTGGTGCTGACCTGCTGCGCCACGCCGCTGTACACATCCTGGGGCACGTCGCAGGGCAGGAGGTTGACGGATGTGGCCCCAATAACGTCTCTGCCGAGGGCGGCGTAGTGCTGGAGGCCGTTGCAGGAGCCGTCCTGCAGGAGAGGTGGAGGGGAGGAGAGATTAAAGGGGGGATGTGGAGGAGGAGGAGGCGAGAACAGCATTACAGGGATCGGCATCAAATGGGGGAGGAGGAGGTTACAGGTGAACAAAACAGAGAGCCGGTGATTTAAAGAATGTGGAGGTGAAAATACATCAAAGAAACGAGGAAGAGGACGAGAAAACAGAAGAGAGGAAGAGAAAAGAGAACCCCCCCCCCCCTCCATCCCCCAACCCCAATAAAGAGGAAAACGATTCGTTTGAGGCTCTTCCTTCACAGCAGGAAAGCCACAAAGTGATTTTTTGCATTTAACGCTCGACCGTGAGCATCTTTAACCGACTCGTTCATCTGGATCCGGCAGACAGAAGGAAGTCAGAAGGGTTCATAATTAACTGATGTCTTTCACGCTTAATTAAAAGTAATGGGTCACTTTCTTTGTTCTTTATTTAACTGTGTTATAAACCTAAAAATGAACTGCTTCCAGCCGTCCGTCAGAGTCCTTTTAAATGAGATTAGCTGGATCTGGGTACCGGCAGCGTCCTCATGTTCAGCTCACGAGGCGAAAAATAATATATAAAAAAATTCCATCAAATGTGGCCTCTGCCCCCCGAGTGTCTCTCTGCTCTTCTCTCACTTTGCCTCCGTGACCCTGGAGCTGAAAGCGGCGGCATCTGTGCCGCGCGGAGGGAGCAGCGGGCTGTCCGCGTGCTCGATGCCGTTCAGTTTTAAGTGAAGCTTATTTCATTTATTCATCATTTCACTGCAAATTCATTAACGTTTAGGCCAATTATTATCTACAGTCCTTGAGCAGGTTGAAGTGGAGCTACTGTCCTTGCTGCATGGAGGAGGCGCTCAGTGGTGGAGCGGATCGTCCTTCAATCAAGAGGATCGGCAGTTCGATCCCCCGGCATGGGCTCACGTTGCAATAACATTACAAATAGTTATGCAACTCTGTTAATAGATAAATAACGGTGTCGTTTTTTTTCTTTTTCTTTAAAAATGGTACCTGGTGAACGGGAAAATGTGAGATGAACCGCGTTGGATCGGGGGATCTCACAGCGTTGGCGATCTCCATGCAGCAGCCCAGAGCCTGCCAAGGCTCGTCTGCATTCATCCACCACTTCTTACCCTGAAGGAAGACAAACACGAGGAACATTAATACTGCTTGCATAAACATAAACACTCCCGTAAAAAGCTCATTGCCCCTGCAGACAGAGAGAAAGAGGCTAAATGCTGCAATCTGCATGTTTTAATAGGAGCCGTTTCTGTATTTCTGCTAATTCTATTGGTGTAAACCTCAAAATGGGATGTGGAGCTACGAATGCACGGCTGGAAATGAACAGGAAAGAGCGATAAAGACGAACTGACGTTGAGCGGGTTGTCCGCCGAGTCCAAGACGTCCTCCATGATGGTGTTGGCGTACTCCAGCCGCCCGTCTAGCGAGCTCCTCTTCTTCAGCCCCGTCAGGTTGACCAGGTGGATCTTCAGCCAGTCCATCCCCTTCGGGCCGAGGGGCTTCCCCTCCGCGAACACCAGCACCGCCCGCGTGACGTCGCTTCCCAGGTGGTTGAATTGCGGCGGGCAGGGGTAGGTCCGGCCCCGGAAGTCCATGTTGTGGGGGAACCAGAAGATCTGGTCCCGCATGTGGTTGGCGATGGAGAGTTTGTACAGCGCGTCCATGCGGAGGCTGTGCATCTCGCTGCACTTCTTCTTGGCCACGATCACCTCCCGCTTCATGTGGGCTTTCTCGGAGGCCGTGTACGCGGGGTCGTGGGCGACGAAGTGGGGGATCTTGGGCGCCTCCGACAGCGGAGGCGGGATGTCCAGCTTTTCGCTGCCCCGATCGTTGAAGATGGAGATGATGATGTCCAGCAGGGGCTTGTTGATGCTCCAGGCACAGTTGCCCAGCTGGTTGAGGGAGTCCAGGACCGGTTGCAGGTTCTGGCTCTCCTCCAGCAGCGCCTCGTGCTGAGTGGCGCCCTCCACCGTGCGCATCAGCTTGGTCGGAGTCAGCAGGTAGGCGCCGAACTTGACAGACGTCCAGGGCACGGGAGGGCACAGCATCGGCATCACGTAGGAGTCAAAGGTCAACTTGGTCTCCATGGCGTCCTGCTGCATCTGAGTCAGGATGGGGTGGGGCTTGATGAAGCCGACCTGGAGGGCGAAACATCAAAGGAAATGCGATTAGGAGGAGAGAGCATATTCGAGCATCTGATTCATAGAAGTTTAAATCATAACTGACCCTGAAAGTTAGCAGTGATGTCGTTCATCATTTATAAAACTGGTCACCAGCTAACTGCAGCTCCAGAAATAGGGATGCACCGATCAAACCTCTTCAGTCCCGATACCGATACGAGTGCTTTGGGTTTCGATCCCAAACCAGTGTTTAATTAATGAGCTGCAAGCCTCACTGTGAGGAAGGGACTGGGATCATTCTCTGATGTGGCTCGACTTAAACATTGTTGTTAAAAAACTAAAATGCAACAAATAAATACTTCAATATGCATCGACTGAATTGCTTTTTTTTGTAATTAAAATAAATCAAACACCAGAAATCTTCGAAATTAACAGAAAAGTAATGCAGCAACAAATTAGGCCAAATTTAAACAGTCGAAAATGTATAACTATATAAACATAGATACGAATGAATAGCCAAATATCCAATAAGGGTGCGTCCCTATCCATAAACCTCACAGCAAAACTGAACGGTCCCATTTTAATAGTATTAAAAGTGACTTTTAAACGTGGCTTATGTACTCGAGCTTCCACGTTGCAGAGGAACGTCTCTCTTTGTCTTTATTTCATGTCGTGGTTCTAACTCGTACATTTAAACATACTTTGTAGGACCGGACAGAAAGAGCATCTTAATAAATACAGTTACCGACAGAGGAAATAAAACACCTCAGCATCGCCTGCATGAGTCAGACTGTCGTGCTGAGCTGTAAAATCATTAGGATGCTCCCTGATGGGCTAACCTCCAACGAGAGACCGGGAGGGAGGGGGGGACGGAGGAGAGGAGAAGTGGATGCTGCAACAGAGCCAAAGAGCATCAAGTCCAAAAAGTTCTCTCTCTCCCCCTTCCCTCTCTCTCTTCCTCCCTCTCTCCCTTCCTCTCCCTCCCTCCCTTCCCCTCTCTCTCTCTAACCCTTCCTCTCGCTTTCCCTCTACCTCCCTCCCTCCTTCCCTCAATCTCTCACCCTTCCTCTCCCTCTCTCTCTCTATCCCTTCCTCTTGCTTTCCCTCTACCTCCCTCCCTTCCTCTCTCCATCTCTCTCCCTCCCTCTCTCTAACCCTTCCTCTCTCCCTCCCTCTCTCTTTCCCTCACCCTCTCCCCACTCCCTCTCTCAATCTATCTAACCCTTCCTCTCGCTTTCCCTCTACCTTCCTCCCTCCCTTCCTCTCTCCCTCTCCTCCCTCTCTCTCAATCTCTCACCCTTCCTCTCTCTCTCTCCTCCCTCTCTCTCTCAATCTCTCTAACCCTTCCTCTCACTTTCCCTCTCCTTCCCTCCCTCCCTCCCCTTTCCTCTCTCTCCCCCCTCCTCCCTCCATCAGCGAGCCAATTAAGGGGACACTAAAAAGGGATTAACCCAGAACCCATTCATCTTGCTCCACTGTTCCTCTGCCAACTCACACAAGGGGGTGATGGTTTTAGGATTCAGTCTTGTGAGCGTCACAGGTGGACAAGCGGGTGCACAGGTGTGCGAGGCAATCGGCTTTAGGGTAAAGGTCGAGTGCTCTCGGGTATTTCCTTACTTTCTGCTCCACTCCTTCCCATATCAATGAGATTGTTAACTTCTGTGCAACCTCGTGTGTGATCTTCAAAAAGGTCACAATGACTATAATAGTACATAATGAACAGTTGGATTTTTTTTTTTACCCTTTTGAATATTTCTCCCAGCATTCAGGCCGTCCCTTTAAATATAATCCTTGACCATTTTTCCACATAAATCTCCACTGAAAGGATCTTTTTTTTTGCTCTGCTTTAATGCTCAGTAATCCAGTTCACCAGGGTATCACACCCCCGTCTGTTCGGCTGCCGACTCCTTCGACTTCCCTGCGAGCGCTCACGGGCCACCGTACCTGTCGCGTGCTGCGGAAGGCGTACATGTGGTACAGGATGGGGATGAGCTTCCTCTCGAAGGCCGAGTTCAGGATGTCGCTGTTGATCTTCAGGTTCTTGACCATCAGGTCCACCATGTAGGTGCCCAGCTCCAGGGACACGATGTACGGCCAGTGGGTCTCGCCTCCCTGCAGCGAGGGCCCCGAGCTCTGGTCCGCCTCCAGCTCACGCCACAGCTCGCTGGGCAGGACGTCGTACGCCTGACGGGAGAAGAACGGGAGCGGGTTCATTTCCATTGACTCCTTGCAGTGAGATCTCGGTTTTTGATTGAATTGTTCAGACCCTTTTTCCTTTTTGTTTCAAGAAATATGATGAATACTGTAAAAGCCTTCATGTAGAAATATTTCAGCCAAAAACAAGAACACACAAGCCTTCAGGAACGAGGCGATCCAAGAGGATAAAAAGTGTTATTTGTTCCTCGACAAGTAAGTAAAAAGTTGATTGTCTGGTGTCATAACAACAACAACAAAAACACAGTAATAGGCATAATTTTGACTACAAAAACTGCATGTAAACAAACTGTAACTGACTTCTGGTATAACTCGCTACTGCTCATTACAATCTTGATGACACTGGTGTTTTTTACCCTCAGTGTACCACAACTATCAAAGCACTGGTGGAGCCGAATAGAGAGCCACATATTGTGTTTTATGGAACTAGAGCTGAAAACCACATGCTAATTATTTGATTATATGCCTTGTAAATATTGAGATCACAATTATTCATGGGTCAAGCGAGAAGTAGGGTAATTTTCTCAGACTTTTATACAACCAGTCTCCTTTTGGCAACCTGAGCCGGCCCTCTAGTGGACATTAGAGAGAATGCAAGTTACTGTTAACCTTACAACAGTTACCACTGTAAGGTGCGCATGCACCGGCATGACCACAACTAGATCGCCCCCTGTTGGCTGGCTTGGGAAGCTCTACATTTGATACAGATTTGACATATCGTATGCATTATAAATGTGAATATCACAGTAAATCTTTGTCATTTAAACGTGGAAAGCCGAAATCGTGATCAAGATGTATATTTGATTATTGTGCTGCCCCAAAAAAAAAAAAAAACGGTTTGCCTCCATTGTAAGAACCGTGACGCAAAAAGATTTATTTTGCACAGTGCATGCAAAATAAATCTTGCTCAGATAAACTAGTAGGAGAAAAACTAATACACATAAGAAGTTCATGCACGAGAAGACATGTGGAGCGAGAGGATTTCTCTACCTTGGTGTCTTTGGCCAGCAGGTCTGTGTAAGCGTTGTATATGTTGCGCAACTTTTCCACCATCTGGTTCTGGTGCTTCTGCCGCACCGAGTACTTGGTGTAGACCCGGTTCCCCAGCTCCCGGGCTAAGATCTTCAGAGACTCTCCGCTGGGAGGCAGGTTGGCGACGCTCTGATGAGCGAGACACAGTTCAGAGCGTCAAACAGAAGACAACGTTACGGAAACAACGCTGTCACAAAAAGCAGATCTGATTCAGTTTTAATGAAAAAGCAATCCCTCAAGTCAGCGGGGAAATCAAAGTGTAAATGGTCTTTTCAGAATATGTGCATTTGTCTGTGTTGGAAGCAAAAGGTATCACATCAAAGAGCCGCCATCCCTTTGCTGCCAAAGATGAAGCCTGATGCTTTTGCAGCTGTTGTCACTGTCAAACACTTGATTTGCTCTTTGTGGTTTCCCCAGGTGGGTTTGGTCACATCGCACACAAACAAGAAGGAGCGTAGCGGTGACATCACAACACATCTTTTCTGTGACATTGGAGTACAGTCAAGCCGTCGTCCATCAAATCTCTTTGACTCAGACAAAGTCTTTCTTTAAGGCCGAGGCTTCTGCATGGAGTGGTAGGCTGGGTTAGCTGGTTTTGTATTACCTGTATCATGATGTCGACGTACTCTTTATCCTGCAGCACACAGAGGTAGGGATAAAGGTTAAGCCGGTAGTCCTTGGTGTTGGTGTTAGCCAGGATCATCTTACTCTCCCTGAGGGCCTGGAGGAGGATCTTCTGCCACTGCGCCCGCTGATCCGCCAGCAGCTCCCTCTGGAAGGACGACATGACAGTGACCGCCAGCAGGAAACCCTCGAAAGACGAGCGTCAAATGAAATGAGCATTCCTGCTCCGATGCTTGTTTATCGCACGGCGGTGAACCGAGGGGAACGGCATTTTTTATTTTTTCAAAGCGCGAGGCGGTAGCTGGGGCCGCCTCTCCCTGGACACGAGGTCCTGGGAAGCATGAGCGTGCATTACATTTGATGGTTAGGCTTCGTTGGCGCAGAAGCCTCCAGGTGACGGGGAGAAAACAGACTATCCCTCTGAGGGAAACACTACCGGGACACCGGCTGATTCATCCAAGACTAGAACTGAAAGGAAACACCGTCGTGGCCCTTTAAATGGCCTGCAGAGACGTTATAGATTTATCAATGATAGCGTACGAAGGTAGATGCTACTAGCCTGAAGCGAGAGCCAGTTAGCTTAGCACAAGAAAACAGTAAATAGTGCATAATTTAAGTTAAAATGAAATGTTAAAATGGTGAGTTGTGGTTTTTGGGGGAGTTACATAGACAATAGGCAAGCTTCCAGTTTTCATGCTAAGCTAAGTTGATCCCCTGCTGTCTGTAGCTTCATATTTTGACCCAATGCTTGGAAAGAAAATATTTTCAAAAGGGTCAAAAATATTGTTTAATTCCATTTTGGGTGGATTAGCTTTACATAAAGAGTTAATGATCCACCAGCGGATGTGGCTAAAGACTGGCATCTCCAATACAGAGAGATGGGGACTTCCAGTTACTGGGACAACGTTATATGGGTGAAATATACAAAAATATTAGTTTTTCCAGCTAATTTCAACATCTCTTGGTTTTTTTTCATCCTGAAAGCCTAAATATTACATCTTATTTTATATTTTAAGAAATCTTACCAAGGAAAGTGTCCTATAAAAATTTATTTTTGGTACTTTTTACAAGCAAAAACATCTTGTGGCCTAAAGTGTATACATTTAGTGTTGATTATTTTCCATTTCCACTTTAAATTAGACATCCATCCAAACCCACATAGTTCTGTGCTCTCACATTACGTTACATATTTTGATCTGACGTGATTTAAAAGTGGGAGAAGCCAGAATAAGCATTTGCCTCTGTATTATTATGTTTGGTGCACTTTAATCACATTTTAAGCTACGCTTCTTGATTTTCATGATTGACATGAAACAATTGGATGAATAATGCAAAATGAGATTATGTAGATCTGAAGCAGTCTTTTTGATCATGTGTGCACACCGTATTGTGGCTATACGTGTGTGTGTGTGTGTGTGTGTGTGTGTGTGTGTGTGTGCTCTGCAGTCAGACTGGATTGTGGATGGAGAGGTGACCCGCCGTTCCCTCCAGAGGTTTCCATTACAATACATTATTATTCCGCCCTGCCTGTCTGCAAATGCTTCCCGACCACCGGGGACTCTCGGCCCGCTCGCTTCCCACTCGGTCCGGGCTGGAAATGCCAGAGCTGGAAAACCGGCACACCGCAGGAATGTGCCTTACTCTCCCACGCCCCGCCGAAATGAATATGATTTAAAAGTTGATATCAGAGAAAAGGAGAAACTCAATAGGAATCCTGAGATTAAATAAATGTCCATACATCATCAGTACGTAGACGGTGTTATATTAGTGTGATCTGCTCAAACAGACAAGAGCACCAAGATAAACACACTCTCTGTGTTTGTATTGTGAGCCAGAATGTTGGATTATGCAGGATTGTTTGCAGATTAAAGAGACAAAATTACAGCACAAATGGAGCAATGTTTTTTTTTTTATCTAACAGGAAGCAACAAGGTTTATGGGAAATGTTGTCTTCTATTTTTTTTAAATATTGCATAAGCAACGACGTTCTTGTAGATATCGGGTACCAATTATGTCGGACAATAATTAATTAAATTAAAATTAAAATCAAAATTAAATAATAAAAATACCAAATGTTGTACATTTAGTATATTTTAGGATTTACGGTACGATTTAGTTTTTTTTTAAGACCAAACCACTTATTAACATCTCCATAACAGACAATTTATTAAAGAGTTTGTGGATTCTCAGCACCACAGCACTATAAATCCACATTTCTAAGAATCTAGTGCCCTGAGAGTGTGATGAAGACGAGGTGAGGCAACGGGTGGGTTTGGTCCTGAGAGTGTGATGAAGACGAGGAGAGGCAACAGGTGGGTTTGTTTACCATTCTCGCCATGTGCTCGGTCACGGGCTTGGCAGCCTCCACGGAGTCGATGGTGGCGGTGCAGGCCTGTTCCATGTGGAGCTGGAGTTTGAAACGCTCCTGCAGCTCCTCCTGAGTGAAGTCCAGCTTGGGGTACTCGTGGTCTGCCCTCTAAAAACACACACACACACACACACACACACACACACACACACACACACACACACACACACACACACACACACACACACACACACACACACACACACACACACACACACACACACACACACACACACACACACACACACACACACACACACACACACACACACACACACAATCAGTTTTACCAATGTAATTAATATTATATTCCATTTCTGACAATAGTTCCCTCCCAAATCATGCACACTGGACCTTTAATGGACTTTCTTGCCTTGTGCTTAACCTCAAGACTGACAGATGATCTTACTTGTAAAAACAGCCACAACCTGGGGATAAGCTTTGCCTGAGAGGATGAATTCAGGGCAAGAAGTGAAAAAAAAGAGTCTTTCCAGGCCAAGTCATAAAACCGGCTCAGTCCGCCGCCAAGAGAGCGTTAAGCCCGGCTTCAATCTCACAAGCTTTGGCTCAGTTTCGCTAGAGCGCAAACAATGAGTTCATTGTTCAGAGTTTATTGTTTTCAAGATTCGACCGGACATTTAATGGCAGGTTAGAAGGCTTGCATGGCGATTTTTTGGAGTCACTGAAATCACTCCTGCAGACAGAGATTATCAAACCTTCTCTATTTGATTAACTACAGTAATGGAAAAATTAAAAAAAAGACATAAGTGAGGTACAGACGAGACCGGTCCAACTGCAGTTTATGCTCATAACCAAAAGACAATATGTGAAAAGCTTTCATTTCGTAGGTCATTTAACATGAAAACTAGCTTGCCTAAGTTATATATGATGTTATTATTGTATACAATTTGTGTTATTAGGTTTATATTTCGGTTTGTTATAATGATTTTGTTCTAAATCCTTTAGGGTTTTAGTTGTTGTTATTCTTTTCTCATTCTAATAAGAGTTATTGTAACTAATAATAATAATAATAATAAAAAGACCAGTACAAATACAAGAACAACAATAATAACCTAGATCAAAGTGGTTTGCACTGACAAGATGCGTTTTATTACTTGCTAAAAGTAAAGTGTGCTCACCTTAACTCACGCGGTGAGACGCCGCAGGAGAGGGAAACGGGCCGGCGCGCTCGTGCGACTCCGCAAACGCGGATCTCGCACATCGCTGCCGGGCATATTTCTCTCCAACGTCCGCTCACTGTGCAACAAACTGGACGAGCTCCAGCTGTTGGTGGGGAGAGACAGAGACTTTTCTTCATCCTCCGTTTTGTGCTTCACGGAGACCTGGCTCAGCGGATCGATACCGGACTCTGCGTTCCAGCTGGCGGGCTTCCAGCTGTTCAGAGCGGACCGCGACACGGAGCTCTCCGGCAAAGCGAAGGGTGGAGGAATCTGCTTCTACGTCAACAACAGCTGGTGCAACGACGTGACAGTGATTCTGCAGCACTGTACTCCGGACCTGGAATCATCCATCATCCACTGCAAACCCTTCTATTCCCCCCGTGAGTTCGCTTCATTCATCCTGGCCGGAGTTTACATGCCACCGCAGGGCAACGTGCAGGAGGCACAACGGACCCTCGCCGAGCAGATACAGGGTGTGGAGCGGACCTACCCGGACTCCTTAGTTATTGTTCTTGGTGACTTTAACAAAGGAAACCTCAGACATGAACTCCCTAAGTACAAACAGTTTATTAAATGCCCGACTAGAGAGGAGAGCATTCTGGACCACTGCTACACCACCATCAGCGGGGCCTATCACGCCGTCCCTCGAGCTGCACTGGGTCACTCTGACCACGTCATGGTCCACCTGATTCCTGCATACAGGCAGAAACTAAAGCTCTGCAAACCTGTGGTGAGGAAGTTCAAGAAGTGGACCAGTGAGGCTCTGGGGGATCTTCGGGCGTGCTTGGACTGTACTGACTGGGATGTCTTCAGGACTGCTACCATCAGTCTGGATGAGTACACAGAGGCTGTGACTTCCTACATCAGCTTCTGTGAGGACAGCTGTGTTCCAACCAGCACCAGGGTGAGCTACAACAACGACAAACCCTGGTTTACAGCGGAACTCAGAAAACTACGGCTGCAAAAGGACCAGGCGTTCAGGAGAGGGGACAAGGACTTGTACACAGAGTCAAAATACAGGTTTAGCAGGGCGGTGAGGGACGCTAAACGACTGTACTCTGAGAAACTGCAACACCAGCTCTCAGCAAGTGATTCTGCGTCGGTCTGGAGAGGGCTCAAACAGATCACCAACTACAAGCCCAAAACCCCCCACTCCATGAACAACCTCCGCCTGGCAGACGAGCTGAATGAGTTCTACTGCCGATTTGAAAGACAATGGAATAGTCCTGACGCCATCCCCAACAGCCCCATCAACAGCCCCATCAACAGCCCCACCAACCAGCCACAGACCACCAGCCCTCCCTCCCCCAGCCCATCAGGGGCTCACACCTCTGAACCATCGTCCACAGCGCCCCCTACCCCCTCCACAGTGACGACCCTCATTATCCAAGAGAGAGACGTTAACAGGCTTTTTAAAAAACAGAATACCCGCAAAGCAGCCGGCCCGGACTCTGTCTCCCCCTCCACCCTGAAGCATTGTGCTGATCAGCTGTCCCCGGTGTTTACAGACATCTTCAACACCTCTCTGGAGACATGCCACGTACCAGCCTGCTTCAAGGCCTCCACCATCATCCCCGTCCCCAAAAAACCTAGGATCACAGGACTCAATGACTACAGGCCCGTCGCCCTGACCTCTGTGGTCATGAAGTCCTTTGAGCGTCTGGTCCTGTCCCACCTCAAAACCCTCACCGACCCACTCCTGGATCCCCTGCAGTTCGCCTACAGAGCCAACAGGTCTGTGGACGATGCAGTCAACATGGCCCTCCACTCCATCCTCCAGCACCTGGACACCCCAGGAACCTACGCCAGGATCCTGTTTGTGGACTTCAGCTCTGCCTTCAACACCATCATCCCGTCTCTGCTGCAGGACAAGCTCTCCCAGCTGCACGTGCCCGACTCCACCTGCAAGTGGATCACAGACTTCCTGTCTGACAGGAAGCAGCACGTGAGGCTGGGGAAACACGTCTCAGCCTCTCGGTCCATCAGCACCGGTTCCCCCCAAGGCTGCGTTCTTTCCCCTCTGCTCTTCTCCCTGTACACCAACAGCTGCACCTCCAGTCACCAGTCCGTCAAGCTCCTGAAGTTTGCGGATGACACCACCCTCATTGGACTCATCTCTGGTGGGGACGAGTCCGCCTACAGGCGGGAGACTGACCACCTGGTGACCTGGTGCAGCCAAAACAACCTGGAGCTCAACGCTCTGAAGACAGTGGAGATGGTTGTGGACTTCAGAAAGATCTCAGCCCCACCAGCCCCTCTCACCCTGTGTGACTCCCCCGTCAAAGCTGTGGAGTCCTTCCGCTTCCTGGGCTCCAGCATTACCCAGGACCTCAAGTGGGAACTAAACACCAGCTCCATCGCCAAGAAGGCGCAGCAGAGGATGTTCTTCCTGAGGCAGCTGAGGAAACTCAACTTGCCAAAGACAATGATGGTGCACTTCTACACTGCCATCATCGAGTCCATCCTCTGCTCCTCCATCACAGTCTGGTACGCTGCAGCCACTGCCAAGGACAAGGCCAGGCTGCAGCGCATCATTTGCTCTGCCGAGAGGGTGATTGGCTGCAATCTGCCGTCCCTCCAGGACTTGTTTGCTTCAAGGACCCTGAAGCGGGCGAGGAAGATTGTAGCTGATCCCTCTCACCCTGGACACAAACTGTTCGTGTCCCTCCCCTCTGGCAGGAGGATGCGGTCCATCAGGACCAAGACCTCACGCCACAAAAACAGTTTCTTCCCGTCTGCCGTCGGGCTCATCAACAGAGCCCGGGTCCCCCACCGACTCTAATGACTCTGTCACCCCCAGACAATTCCCACCGGACACTCCCCTGCACATAGCCTTATACTTATACTTGACTTGAATACACTTGACACCTGGGCATTGCACTTGCCATTTTCACACAACACTTACACTCATGCACATTCCATGCACTTTATCTTACTTTTGGTATTTTGTTATGCTGCTGTCTCAATGTAGATATTCATTCATCCATTCATCCTCATTTATTGCACTGCGTTAACTGTTAAATGTGTATTGTTAAATGTTAAATGTATGCACCTTCCCGCCAGGACAAATTCCTTGTATGTGTAAGCATACATGGCAATAAATGGTTCTGATTCTGATTCTGATTCTGAAAAGAACATTGTTCTAAAAATACTCACACTAACGTTGGGTGATTTTCACCCGATATAAAGTACCTGATAAAAAATACTTCTCATCAAAATATATTAAATTACAACTATACAAGGCCAAGTGAAGCCCTCTTCTATTATTTTACCCTGTAGAACTTCTCATAAAACTAAAAACAGGTATCATGGGGGCACCCTGAAAAAAGGCTCAAAATCGTGTGAAAAATTTGAGAATCGTCAATAAAACCTGATTAAAAACGTAAATAATGGAGCTATGAACTTGTTATCTGGTCCACATGTTCCTGGGACATGTGAGCCTTGTCCTGTGAAGGAAAAGTCTCCTTCAATGGGAAAACCATCCGGAATGTTTTCACCCTCTAACGTAACACGTGAAGGTTGAAACAACCAGGGATTGGAGCAGAGAGACACGCCTACCTTCTATAAAGACACGCCCACCTTCTATAAAGACACGCCCACCTTCCATAACGTCAGTGAGCAGCATGAAGCTACACAAGGACTCACACAGCTCAGACAAAAGCAACACAATGAAGATAACGTAACCACAATCGTCAGTGTTAAGGAAAGCTGTGTGATTATATTTGTATATAATAATACAAACTCAAAGCATGCATTCACAATGAGTATAGGCCAGTTTCCAGATGAACATGATGATCAAATGCTGGAATACCAAAACAATCTCGGACGACAAGTTGAAACCAGATCAAACTGCATTTTGTACGAGCATCAGCTTGATCAAAATCCCATCTCACAACAACAAACACTATTCTAATTAGACTGTGTGTCTGCCGCTAACACCGATTCAAAAAAAAAAAATCCTCCGGAGACCACCCGGTCTGCTCCTCCGTTGTCTAGCGGACCGGTTCCTTGGCCGGCCTTTCGGTCATTAAAAATCAACCTGCCAGAAAGTCGCAGTCAGAAAAACACAGCCGCACCGATGCAATCGGAGGCCACCGTAATGGAGCAGTCACATCTGACCTGTTTCACATTTCACCATGTGCCGTGGTTTCACACCAGACCGAAATACATGACCCGCCGCCAACTGTTGCAATCACACACGCAGGTCGGTAATAAGATAAAAAAGGGAGAGAGACCAAAAATATGTCGCTCCAGACAAAAAAATTGCAAGGCACGAGGCTTAAAATACAGAGATTGAACAAGTAAATATGTTAATGAATCACGTGAGAATCATCAGTGGAAGGGAGGGAGAGGAAGAAAAGAAAGAGGAGGAGGAGGAGAGGCAAGGAAATGGAGGCGCCCATTAGAAAGCAGGCTCACTATAAATAGGAGCCGTGTGGCTGTGAAGGGGTGACAATGAAATGGCTCGTAGTTACGCTGGAGCCTTGACAGCTTTCCCAGCTCTCCGGGGCTTTGGCACTCAAAACAGACACAAGACTCGGCCTTGAAGAAATAACTTGATGTGTATTAATAGTCCTTAACATAAACCCCTCCGCCCATGCAGCTCCTAAATACATTTAGCTATAATGCTTTTTGTCAGTTTCATATGAAATATACATGCCACGGCATATATATATCACGTATTTTTAAAGAGAAACTCAAACTGGGGTTTAGATTAGCATGACGTTTAGATTAGCATGAAGCGGTCAGGATGACATCCACTGAGTTTACTGTCAGATTGAAGCTCGAGGACTTCGATGTGCATGACTCTGGTTATGAATATGCATATTTTTTTATATAATGGCGGATGCTAAAACTCTGAATGCTTTACTTTGAGTTAACTTTGGAGAACCACAAGGATCACAGCCAGGCCCATGGACGTTTCTCTGCTATTCATTCATACAGCTCACGTTGTTGTTCTCCAATTTACACTGATGATACTTGAATATACCAATTAAGACCCCTAAAAAAAATTCAGCAACCTTCAATATGAATCATTCATGAATAAATGAGCAAAAAACAAAAATGTATTTTGAGGAATCATTCATGAATAAATGAGCAAAAAACAAAAATGTATTTTGAGGAAAAAAAAGTTATAATTAATTAATTGTTAATAAAAATAAGTGATATGCCTGTGTGTGTGTGTGTGTGTGTGTGTGTGTGTGTGTGTGGGGGGGGGGGGATATTTGATTGACAGTTGTTTGGCAACCAAACCATAGACAGATTCTAATCAAAATTAATAAATATTGCTAAACAAAATATATATTTTTTTAATCTATTCAATCTTTATTCATCCAGGATAATCCCATTGAGATTTTAAATCTCCTTTGCAACGGGGGTCCTGGTCGTATTACAAGGCCTCTAAAATATTTGCCAAAATAACGCATTCACGTAGAGTTCATCACTCAAAGTCAAAAGTCATAATTGATAAAAAAAATAGGCTGTCGGTGCCTTCATCATCCATCAGTGTACTTGTGCGATACCTGTGTGTAGAGGTCGTGGACCAGCGATGACGAGCACTGCGTGGGGCTCGCGTTGGGGCCGGGCCGGTAGTCGGGCTGGACCAGGCGCACGGCCTTCAGCACCATGTCCCGCTCGTCCCGCCGGAACACACACCGGCTGAACAGGAAGTCCACCGACAGCCCGTCCTCCTCCATCTGGCTCAGGCACCTGGACACACGGGGACACACTGTTGTTGTGGCGGCTTTTTGTCGGCCCTTGAGATGATTGTGTGCATGTTACACCTGTGGGAACTGGACGGATTATGAGAGGTTATGAGACGTCTGGCCTATATGGAGTTTCTTTGGGATTAAAAACATGCTGTCCAGTTATTCCCTGTTATATAAGACAAAACAATACATTATGTTAAAGATTGACCATAATAAAGACTCTTTCTTTAATGCACAGCCAATTATTGGACCTGATATTCGGCCGTCCGCCTCTTTGTTGACTAAAACCCAAAAGACGTATTTGTAGTGTTTCTTTTCTGAACACATCTCTAGTAAACACAAGATTTAAAGTGGTGATTTTGAGTGATTCTTTGTGAGAAACTCAGTTTTACAGACAATACCAGGTGGTTTGTCGACACAAAAGCTGTGTTAGTCGTCTCAGAAAGTCTTTGGTCAGGACAGCAGGTGTTTTGTACAAGAGTTTAACACATTGTGACATTTGTGTACTGTGTCTTCACCCGTGGGCCCTTATTGTGTCATGTGACACCTGCAAAGCATAAAACAAGGCAGAAATAGAAAATTATTTTGCAATTCACAGTAAAGCTGCAGGATTCGTTGACTTCATCCCCCATTCCAACTGCAGTAGATGAAGATACACTATATAACATACAATATACATAAAGAATATACAGACAAAATTACTGAATGTACTGTCAAAATATAACTTTTAAACCTTGCTTTGCGATTTAGCAAAAAAAAATACAGATTTTTCCTTTGAAAATTTGAGTCAAAATGATTTAATGTAAAAATGGCTTGTTTTGTAAAAGCGCACACACACAGTAAAATATGAAAGAATATAACCTCTCTCTGTACAACTCTGTTGCAGAAAGTAATTTCCATACTTTCCATCAGTGGCGATTCAGAAAGTTCGCCAGAGAAGCCGCCCTTCAGATGACTGCGTGGATTTTCATTTACGTGGCAGATTACGTTTGTTATGATGGAACAGACTTCAGAGTCTGATCGCAAGTTCAGAGCTCACGACCTCCCGACCCGCCCGCCGATGGGGGAACGGGAGTAAGATAATCATATAACTTGCTGGGGCTGCCGATTAATTCAGCTTTAAAAAAAAAATAAATAAATAAAAACTCCCCTGTCTGTTGGGTCATTGGATATGTGTCTCGCCTTCCCCAATCAACGGCAGAATATCAATTGAAATATTTGCATTGATGGGGGGGGGGGGGGGGGGGGCTCTGACGATGTCGGTGAAATGTATATTTAAATAGAGAGCGCCGTCTCCATGACTGGACTGCAGAATAAAGATAATACCGACGTGGCACCGGTCCCTGGAATTCAAATGAGAGGCGCAATAACGTGATTATATTGCCTATGAATTAATGAATACGTTCATGAGATTCAGGGATACATATTTATTTGCTTTAAATGATTTATGCATTTGGGTGAATAATAACATTAAACTGTACATTTATGTCTTCTTCTGGGCTATAAATTGAGCCGTTTATTACTACAGTGACTAAATATCATCATCCTCGTCTTCTTATACATGTAATTACAGGTGGCTTGCGTTTACAGGGGTAGAACCTCGTTTTTGTCGTGCACACTTTAGGGTTTAAAGCCTGAAGATCATGTTGGGTTGCACTGCCCCCTTGAGGTTAACAACGCAACTACACGACTAACTAAGCCGAGACGGAAACGAGCTCAGAGGCCGAGAGAGCTCTGCTTCCCTCTGCACTCCTCTCCCTAAAAGGCAAATATAAATAACAGCAAGCTAATTGCCATCTGGTGGAAACCTTCGCTCAGCAACTTCCAACCGACTTCATATCACCAGACGTGAGCCGGGTTCTGCACGTGGCTTAATTAATCCAATTGAGAGGCCTTTGTATTGCAAATATTCTGTCGGACGTCGGGTGTTATGAAGTTATGAAGCGCACGTTGTGTTTCTGAGGTAAGCCAAAAGAGGTCACATGTCTTTTAGTGTTTGCACTCAGGCCTCGGCTTCTCGGGTGATGCAATGTGCAATTTTGGTCGGAGTAAATGAGAGCGCCTCCAACAAAGAGGGGATTAGTCTGGGAGCCAGCACTGTGGTCCAGAGGAACAAAGACAGCAGAGAGGGTGAAAGATAGGGCGTCATCAGCCTGGTGGCTGCACCCACGGGAGCAGGGCGCTCTGGAGGACACAGCACTTATAAAAGGGAAGACAGAGGGGAGAGAGAGAGAGAGAGACGGGGAAGGGGGGAGAGAGAGAGAGACAGAGAGATGGGGAAGGAAGAGAGAGATGGGGAAGGGAGAGAGAGAGAGAGAGAGATGGGGAAGGGGGGAGAGAGAGAGAGAGAGACAGAGAGGTGGGGAAGGAAGAGAGAGATGGGGAAGGGGGAGAGAGAGAGAGAGAGAGAGAGAGCGAGAGAGAGAGAGAGCGAGAGAGAGAGCGAGAGAGAGAGCGAGAGAGAGAGCGAGAGAGAGAGAGAGAGAATGCTGCCGGGGAGACTTCAGAGGAGAGAGTGATATCTGGAGAGCACAGCAGTAATAAATAGGCAGAAAACAGTAAAGAAAAGAACAGACAGACTACAAACACACTGAGTGATGGCGAGAGAGAGAGAGAGAAATGATGATGGTGAGGATTGCTGGAGAGACTGAGCAGGAGGCTGCAGAACAACGATGTCATACAAGCATCGGCTTACAGTGATCGATGGACCAACCGGATACCACCGCCCCGCCACCTGTCCCGCTATTGGCCCACGCTGCATAGGGCGATGTCTCCCGAGTCCAAACTGTTTGATGGGCGGCCATTGCTTTTGAACTCAACTACATGGACGCCGGCCTCAAAACACAACAGCGCCGCTGTGTGGCATAACATGAATAGCAATAGAGCATTAAATCAATTAATCGTCAGCCAAAAATCATAAGAGATAAGAGTGATAACATTTCATAATTTCCCTGCAAAAACAATGATGCAAAATTCCCCAAATTCCTGACCTTTTGCAGAAATGAACCCTTTGCTGAAGCTGCACTTCCTCTTTGAATGACGGGGTCTTACATCAAAAATACCAAAACTTATAGTGCATCTAGGCTGGATTTATAAACTTAAAAGATAAATAAACAAAACTACACAGTCAAGTTCACAATACAAGCCCCGATATTTGTGTACAGAGTTAATAATAAATATCAGGACCAAACCAATAATGGATTTATTTTTTTAAGGTGACGCAGAAATCAATATGTGAAGCGTTAAAAGCTTTTGGAGTGGGATAGCCCTGTCAACATACCATAATGCTCTCTGGAAATGAGAGCATGACAGTGCATTGTTCAAACAAGGGCTACACTATTTAAAAATGCATTAGGGAAAATGAAACAAATAACCTTTTTTTGCCTTGTAGTTTTCCTGCTATGATAACTTCATGTTAGCTCCGCCCCCCCGGACAGCAGCTGATCTGATTGGCTGACATCAAACAGGCACACACACTGTGACACGTGTCGCGTCCTGCTGAAGCTGTGTGTACCGCATGTGCTAAATGTCATGTAATTAATCAGGGTGTGTGTCTGACACACGGTCGGTGACATAAAAACTTGATTAATAATACGAAGCGTTGATTTGTCAGGATGACCTAGTTACCGCGGAGACACAACTGGGCTCCTGGCTGTCATGGTTGCAACTCGATATTATTAATAAAAATATCGGCCTTGGGAAAAAGCTACAATAATTGTTACAGAAAAATAAAAAATAAAAAGACAAAAGGAACAGTAAATGATGTTCAAAGTGTTGTTTTTTTACGAACACTTGATCCTGTCGGCTTCAAACGCAGAAGAGACACCGAACACAGATCCTGTGGGCGCTCTAAATAAAGCATGTCTTGATTTAAAATTGATAAACATGGACAACTTGTATTTCTTACAACTGGGAGCTTTGACCATCCCAGTTGAGATTATTTATACCAGCAAATAAGACCTTTAGCAAGAAAAATAAAAAAAAGAAAACTACAAAAAACGATAAATATATAAAAGAAAATCCAAAAAGACAAACCACCAAAAATTCAAGAAGGGACTTCCTAATAAACATAATTTATTTGAGTCTAAAAATCCCAACTAGTCTCTTTAATCTCCATGTGAGCAAAGTTTTAAAACCACCAACATCCTGCAGTTCTGTTAAAAATCAACCAAAACCCAATAATGAAACCAATAAGACAAACTAAAAAATGATAAGCAACTGTTTGGTTATTTGCTACATAATTCTTAGTTTAAAAACCACAGCTTCAGTCATTAATAGAAAGTATTTTGCAAGAACTCAGAAAGGATGAGCAAAACCATGAGCTCAGCAGGCCCCCTGCTGGTGAGTATGTGAACTACAACTGCTCTCCTTTTAAAACTCAAAATCTGTCCCGTGGATTAAAGTAATACTCTTACAAATCACACATTATACAGAAAAAAAAAAAGAAAATGCTTGTAATTACAAACACAGCTTATCGTGAGTCTTGTTCATGGGTTTTGTGTGTGTTTTGTGTGTGTTTACATACCTTGTGATGACCTTTGGGGAGCAGTTGGGATTGCGTCCCATACACTCCAGAGCATTACAGTAGGATCCCAGATTTGGCTTCAGATTCGCCTCTTCCAACAGAATAAATATGCGGCCGATCTGATTTAACGTGCCCTACAAACAGAGAGAGAGATGCACGCCATTCATCTTGGCTGTTACCGACCAAAGATGTTTTTAACTTAAAGAAAAAATGACAACTGTAGTACTTAAAATACTAACACTCGCACATTACCTCATCCACAAGTAAGTACCATCCTGAGAAAGTTCGCCGTGAGTTATAAACAGTGACAATGCAATATTTATTAGGCTGTTAAACCATTCAGCTTCATAAATCTTAGTGTTCTTAATGGGTAAAATACAACATAATTATTTGGTTTAAATCCAGCAGAAAAGAGGCGTGGCTAAATGGATGGATGGATGTATACTTTTTTCATCCCCAAGGGGAAATTTGTTGCTCACAGTAGCAGACACAAAATAAAATAACAGGAATAAACTAAAAAGATACTCAATATATACAAAAAAACAGCAGAATCAGAAGCGAGGAAAAAGCTGGTTCCCATCCCGATTAAAACATGCCGTGGCTGTTGAACTCACCTTCTTGGCCCACACCCTCATCATGATGTTGTAGACGTCGGTGCTCAGGTGTTTGCGTCGGCTCATGACTCTGTGCTGGCTGAGCAGGAAGCGCTGCGCCCTCTCCACGTCCCCGGCGAACACGCACGCCTCCAGGTAGGACCGGATGCTGAGCTGGATGTCGCCGCATGCGGCGGCCTCCGGGTCGTCCTGGAGGCGCAGCGGGTTACTCGACGACGTCCGCTGGCTCACCTGTTGGCTCAGCCTCCTCTCCAGCTCCTCCACCTGGGCCAGCTCCTCGGCCCTGTCCCGGGCCTCCTCCTCCTTGCTCTTTTTGGGGGCCATCGGCTTTTTCGAGGCCTTCGGCTTCCCTTTAGGTTCTTTACGTGCCGCAGCAGGCGTCACCGCTGCCGTCGCCACCTCCATCGGAGAAACCGCAGCCTGAATCTCCTCAGACAGTTTCGGGCGAGCCCTGCTCTTCACCAAGGGCGCGGCGGTGGTGGATATAGTTTTGTGGGAAGTTCCCGGGAGCGTCGAGCTGCTTTTGCTCCCGCTAGGTTTGCCGGCAGGCTTCTCCTTGACATTCTTCTGTAGTTTCTGCTGGAGGTGCTGCTGTTTTGTGAGTTTGTTTTTCTTCTCCTGGGTTAGTTTTTCCATCCAGCGGCTGGGCTGGGATTTAGACGGCGCTTTAAGAGTCTTTCCGGATTTAGGAGCGTCAGTCTTCTCCTTAGGGGCGCTCTTGGGACCCTGGCCAGGTAAAACCCCTCGTCCCGAAGGGGGGCCTTTGAGGAATCGCAGCTTTGCGTGACGGACATCTAAAACAATGTCCAATTGGAGTTGCTGGATCCTGGCCTCGAGCACTGAGGGAGAGAAAGAGAAAAAGCAAATCTCATGTGAGCAACCTAAAATAAACACAAATAACTGAAATTGCAATTATTGATAACGTAAGTTACTATCAAGGGCTTGAGACGACCTGCTGTTTACAATAACATACCGTCTAACAACTGAGACTGCTCCAGTCCACGTTTCTTAGCATCGTCTCTCTTTGGGTACACAAATGAAACATTTCCTCTTTGAAGCTTCGAGGGTGTCTCTGGAAAAAAGAAACAAACACACACACACACACACACACACACACATAAAAGAGTAAATCAACACTTTTTGGCTACAGCTGGGAATCGAACCACAAACCTTTGTTCTGAGCCGCTCCTCCACATGACCTACAGCCACCGTGTGTGGTGTAGTTTTAGTGAACCCGGCTTCTTTATGGAGTAGCGGCTCAGCAGGCTTTTACCCAGAGTTCATAGCAATATTAGTGACGATAACAACCTCTGAAGGTACTTCAATGACCGAGTTCAAAGAAGAAACCGTTAACCGTTAGCTAACTGTCACGAGCATCCTCAGGCTGGACTCGAACCCGTGGCTGTCCTGCTCGCAGTATCCGGTAAAGCCCCGGATGAGCTTCCAAATTTGTCCCTCCCAACTTGTCCCTCCCAGCGTCACCTGCCTGCAGGAGGCTCCTTCGGCTCACCTGATATTCGCCTCCTCGCGCCGTCTCCCGTCGGCACGCGCAGCTGACAGCGGTCCGCCAGAGGCGCGCGCGCGGCACACCTGTCAAACAAACTGCGACGACTCAGACGTTTGGCAAAGGCGCCAACTCTGAGGAGGGACATGTCGACATCTAATAACCGCGTTACTTCTGAGCTCTAGGCCGCCATCTTGAACCAGACCGAGCTAGTCGCGAGGAGCGGTCATCGAGGGCGCAGGCGCGTCGAGAGGATCGCAGATAAGTCGATCAGAGGTTACGTTTAGGACTTGTTCCATTATCTAGGCATGGATTTTGATGTGACGATGGCTAATTATTTATGTGACTACTAAGGAGTTAAATCCAGGTCATGTTTTGTTCATTTGAAAAAAAGATTTGAACCTGAAAAATCAAGTTTTGTTGTTGAACTTTGACAAATTCAACAATGTATTCAAAATAAAAAAATATGTGTATTAAAAGTTTTTTGGGTTAAATATATATTTATTTTTTATTCAGTTCTGTTTTTTTTAATAAAAGCTTTTTTTTCAGTTTTCAGTACCATATTTTATATTTTCAACTTTCACTCTTTTTTACAGTTTAAAATATATTTTTTTCGGATTACATTTTTTTTTCAGGTTCAGGTCTTTTTTTTTCAAAAACATATGGCCTGGATTTAGCTCCATATTTATTGAGGTATAATAAGGTCATTGGGACTCAGAACTCAATGTTACACACAAATATTAAACATGATTGTTAGAAATAAGGCTCAGGTAGGTTAAAAACCTACTTCCCATCTGTTTAAATTACATGGATACAAAATCAAGAGTCACATTTTACAACTCATACTAAATAAAAAAAATTAATAAATTATTGTTTCAAATAGATATGATTCTAATTGTTCTATTTTGTCTGCTATTCTGACATTTTTATTATAAGCAAGAAAAAAAAACTACATTTTCCACTTTTCCGCGAAAGGTTATTTTGAGACTTATGGATTGAGGACATATTTAGATATATTTAAAAGACTAAATGTGATTAGAAAACAAGTTCTAATTATCATCCACGCTATGTTAAATTTACTTCATGTATTTTCTCATTCTCTATAAAGACAGAACTGCACTTATTTGTTGTTGTATACATATTTTAAAGAAACTTTCTTTTCTGTTTTTCACTGCACTACAGTGAACTATGTTTGGCCTGCAGGTGGCAGTCTCATCCAAGTCAATCAAAGTAGGACCAGAGGTCAAACAGGAGACCAAGGTGTCCTGCAATGATACAAGCAACATGGTGTGTATCATGATTAGACGTGTGTGTATTCACATGTGTTCTTCTACACCTCCATTTAAATGTAGGATTCTCTGATATGTTTTGGTAATGCAACTTTGCCATCATTACAGTTTATAGTTTAGTCCAGAACAGACAAATTATGAGCATGCTCATGTGTACTGGTTAGTTATACAAGAAAAAAAAGACCAGCACACAAAATTGAAATATATATGAATATGCAGCAGGCAAAGTGTATTTTATTTGTATTTATTTACTTACTTTCCAGGGACGGAGCACATTAATGAATTCATCAGCTTCTACCTGAATGTAAATGGGCCAGTCTTAGAGGGAGCGCTTCATCTATAAACCCTTGGCAGGTTATTACACAATACACAATAACCATGCAATATAATACAATAAAATACATAAATGCATTATAAAAGCTAATATGTAAAAGCAATTGTGTAACGACCAGCGCCAGAGGTGATGTCGTGAGATTAGTCGTGGTTGCAGGTGTAGTTTGCGTAAAGCCATCTTTAAAGTTTATGTTTTAAGGTTTGGTTATTAGTGCTCGCTTTTTATTCAATGGGAAGACGTTTGCACGTACAACACGGTACCCTTCAACATGAATTATAAAGTTATGTGAAATTCACAATGTTTTTTGTAAGCACTGAAACTGCCACTAAAGCACGGCAAAGATAGGTAGGATAGGTGTGAGTGTGTGTGTGTGTGTGTGTGTGTGTATGTGTGTGTGTGTGTGTGTGTGTGTGTGTGTGTGTGTGTGTGTGTGTGTGTGTGTGTGTGTGTGTGTGTGTGTGTGTGTGTGTGAGAGAGAGTTGTCTCTGTGTCAATTAAAACAAACTTCACAATTAAGGAGAAATACTTGCGTTTGAGGTTCCATTTATTCCCATGAATGTAATCTGAAGCTGGTCGTACACACATGCAACATGCAACACACAACATGCAACATGCAACTTGCAACACGCAACATGCAACACGCAACATGCAACACACAACATGCAACATGCACGCCGACTTCACCAAAGTTCTCATTAAAGCCAATTTAAAAATGACTGTCTTCTTCTCCTCTTGGACGTTTGAAGTTCAAATCAGGCGTGACTCGGCCTCCAGATTGAAAGTAAAACTGAATGTATCTCATTCACATCCTGTACACTTTCTGACCCCCGGCAGTGTCAGCCTCCCCCTGTCATGCATCCATAAAGCATTCTTAAACACTTTAGCGGCCCTTTGTGTCTCGGCAGGCTGGAGGTTAACACAAGCACTACTTGACAGTGAGAGAGAGAGAGAGGGCGAGAGAGGAGGGGGGGGTGTCCAGGCAGTACATCTTTTCTCAGCGGAGGCGGCGGCTGAGAGCCCAGCGGTGGGTGTCTGCTGCCGAGCTGTAGGTGAGGATCAGGAGGTGTTTGTTGCCACGGTTCACGAGCGGGGCCCCTTGACAGCCTCGTTTGATGTGGTCGGCCCCTGTCGGCGGCTGGCTCTTTGCGCTGGTGTGACAGTCATTGCCGGGTGAGTGACTGTCAATGCCCGGGCCGACAAAAGAGGAGAAGACAGGCATTCATGGGGCCTGATAATGGCCGGGCCGGGACAAGGCTGCCATTCTCACACACTTTGATCATGTGGATTCTTTTGCACACCTTTGTGGGGGCTCCCTATTTGTTTAACAGATGGAGGGCTGCTTTTTGATGGAGATACTTCTCTGTGAGATGCTTGTGTTGGTTAAAAGCCTTTGGCATGTGTTTGTGTGTGTGTGCGCGTGAGTCTCTTGTGTGTGTGTGTGTGTGTGTGTGTGTGTGTGTGTGTGTGTGGTGTGTGCGTGTGTGCACTACTTACATGGAATTAGTGACCTGTGGAAAAAGCTGCTTCTGAAGGAACTCCCCACGTGAGACTCCACATGTGACACCTGAGAGGTCATATTCAGAGCTGAATTTGAAAACTTTATTAATACACTTTTTTTTTTTCTTCTTCTTCTTCTTTCCTTTTATTAATCACACTTTCGGGATCAAGCTGACACTTGCTGCATATTAGCACTTCTTTTTTTTTCTTCTTTTTTTTATTAGACAGCCTGCTGTAAACTTTCCAAGCACTGACTCCAACATTGATTATGAAATATTACTCATCACTTTATGTCCATTACTGTCCATTACAGGGAGACAGACACCAGACCGATCCTTCAGGCTTCTGCTCGGGCCTTTACCGGACTGCTGTGACTCACACAGCTCTCACTGCATTTGAAGATGGGTTCAATTAGAGGAGTCAGTTAAAATGTCCTCAGATGTGTCATGCTGCTACTTACAAGTGCACGTTAATCGAATAATTTGGTATACTTCAAACTGCAGACGTTCGGGACAAAGCTGGCATTAGGGAGAGCGAAGAAACGATGAGTCAGCGGAGATTTTCAGAGTGCTTCTCCTCCGTCCTCACCGCCGCCGTCCGCTTCCCGTCCGCGTGGCCTCAGTTATTTTCTTCTGATGCATCAGATTAGCAATGATGCTAAATCACCACTGAAGAGTCTTTATTTTCCTCTTTTTTTCTTTCTCATCAAACACACTATCAGACAGTCGGATCTCTGCTTGCTGGGGAGAACCGGGAGGCTGGATCTCTCAGAACTAGACGACCCACTTATCGGGATGCCCCTGACAATAGACAATGGTCACAGAGGATATGCAAAGGGGGCAGAGTCGAGGGTGGTCCGGTCAGTTCCTTTAACCACGTCCGGGTGTTTGTCGGCCAACCACAGTGGACGGCTCAACGGTATCAGGCGCACCTGTGTGTGACGCAACAATACTGTGTCGTACGTGCTGAAAGGAGGAGTTGCGTAACAGCCCGAAATCATGAGGATTTACTGCCAGCGGAATAATACGAGCGAGATAATTTCCTCGCGCGAGTGCTGCAACTCCTTCCAGTTTACTATCTGCGATAAAGAGAAAGCAGATTGTTGTCTGGAAACAGTTTCATTTATAAAAAAAACAAACACCTCCCGACCACCGAGCTGCAAACTGGCAGAGTGTCAGCGCCGTTAAAAGCACGAGGTCACGGGTGAGCTAAAACACAACTGCGAGAGCAAGAGGGAGAGGAAGAGAGACAAAGACTTTGCAGGCAGGCAAAACAATAATAGGGAGCTATTACTGAGGGATTGTCAGTGCGAGGAGGGAGGTCGGGTTTCAGGCCCTTTTGAAGACTTTGATGGTACAAAACAGGCCTCATTATAGAGATATTATCTCTATTCATACACTTACAGAGCCGCTTGGATTCCTGCTGGGAAAGATTAGGTTCCTCCACTTGAGAACATCCTCCTTGGGTGCCTGGCTCACAGAGTGGTGTTCTCAGCTCAGGGCACACCCACACAAGTCCGGACCGAAATATCTCTTCAACCATGTGATGGATTGAGCTGAAACTTCATGGTCCTCAGAGGATGAGGCCTAATGGCTTTGTTGATCGCCTGACTGCTCCTCTAGCGTCACCACGAGGGTCAAACTCTGGCACCGGCAGGTCCAATACTTTGGTTTTAGGGCCAAATACCTGCACAACTAAGGAGGATCCCATGAGTGTTGATTAGCTAACGTTAGCATGTTAGCAGGCTAAATACTTAGCTGTCACAGTTCTGCAGTGATGGCACAGTGATGTGATTGTTTGACAATGAGGGCGACATCTGATTGGCTACAGATAGGTCCATGTTGAAAAAACGCATTTGTGGATCAGGCGACGTCAGGGGAGTCTCAAAAAACCCACACACGAATGTGTAGCGATTCACACACGAATGCAGTGCGATCCACAAATAAATACATACAAATCCACATTTGTGCATTGGAATGTATTTGTAATTCGATCTGTGTGCATTTGTGAGTCACATTTATTTGTCAAATGTATTTGTAAATCCTTCTGTGTGCATTTGTAAAGCAAATATATTTGTAAATTGTTCTGTGTGCATTTGTGGATTGTTCTGTGTGCATTTGTGAATTATGAGACCGATCTGACCCCATAGAAATTGCGATCCGACATAGGCGTCAATTGTGTCTCAAAGAAAATGACTCACTAGTTAGAAATGCATTTACAACAAAAATAAATTGAATCCAGGAGAAAATACTTTCCCTTTAATTGACGACGTTTCATTGTATGGGAATGTCATTTTTTGGGGGGATTCGTCATTTTTTTCCTTGGACCCGTTTCCGATCAATGTAAATAGAAGTTATGCAGTGACTTGATCATAAATCATACACTGTGCATGAATCCAGTCCTCATCACACGTTCTAAAAAGCGTCCTCGACATCAAAGCGGCACGCCGTGCAGCAGCGAGCGGTTGCGCGTCATGGCGTCGCACAAAGAGACACACAACGCTTGTGTCCGCTCCGGCTCTGAGCTCACAGCCCAAACGTTTACTTCCACGACACCACGAAGCAATCTGCTGCCACATCTGCCACTCACATGAGGCCCGGGCTTTGTTGTTGACCTCGGGGGGCACTCAGATTTTTGAGACGTTACATTGAATGATTGTATGATTTTAATTACGGGGGGAACTTCGACAACTGGAACTTCCTGAGGCTTCCTCTACTTCTTCTCTATCTCTCTCTATCTGTCTCTCTCTCTCTCTCTCTCTCTGTCTTTCATTTCTCTCTTTGTTTCGTTTGCTTGAGACACCACTCCAACAGAAAATAATAATAACCTCGTCCTCGTAGAAAATAAAATAAGAGTGATTCATTTATTTTCTTATTTGAACCACAAATTAGTCATTTTAATTATATTTATGGTATTTTAACACAAAGCAAAGCTCTACTTTTAATACTTTTAACTTTAGTCAAGATACAATTACTAAATGTATCTGATATGCATATTATTTATTGTAACATTTGAATAATTGTGTGCACAAATATAAGTGTTTTTCTTCACTTCACAAGTTTTTTTTATCGGTCAACTGCTGCTTACTGACAAGACTTTGAATAATGTTTGAATATTGTATTAAAATAGTATAATAAGTACTATCTATGAAATACTCATAAATACTAATAAAGTAAAGGGAGCATTTCTCTGCTTCTCTATCTGACTCTTAGGACATCAGAAAAAGAGTTTAACTTCTATGACCTGAATGAAAAGAGTTGGAAACTTTGCTCCGAACGTTATTAATGTCATACTGGGAAAAATAAATGGTTCGGGCTGTCGGGGAGTTTATAATTGACATATGGAGTCAGTTGGGACTATTAGCTGGAAGCATCATTTGACTTGCAAGCATGTGCAACCAAACAATCTGCCTCGATGAGCAAGGGAAGAGACGGGAGCGGCACCTTGAGATGCAACAGGTAGATTTATGTAAGAATTAACTAGAATTAACCAGCACCTCTTCAGCACAAACATCGAGTCTCAGTTTAACACTGATTATTTAACCAAAAGTGGCTCCATCACTGTTTGAAACTTCATCATGAAGGAAAAGCAACTGCTACCCAAATGCCTTAAATAAATCTGTTAACAAATATTATTACAGCGTCGAAAGAGAGAGAGAACAACCAATGAAATGCGGAGCCAAGCCTGCAAACACTCAGATGTCCTGCAAATTATATCCATGTTTGTTTTTTTGAAGATGGGGGGAAAAAAAAAAAAAGTTCATACGTCACTTAACAAAGAACACGTTCACGATAATCTCTTCCACCAAAGACGGTCCTCTGCCGAACAGACTTCCGAGGACACGAGACGGGAGGAGAGGAAAAAAGACGAGCGAGGAGGAAGTGAACAGACGTGGTTTAATTGAGGGTGAAACACTGTGACTTTTACGAAGGGCCCACATAGATCTGTGCTGAAAGTGGCTTTGATGAGGAGCCCGGCGGGCACCGAAAAACCAGAACATACTAGGTAGACAGGAATGGCTCGGAGGAGGGTGGAGGGGGGGTTTGGAGAAAGAGGTGACTGGTCTCGTTCCCATGAGTGTTTCTTTTTATGATGGGAAGGTTTAAAAAGGGGCAAGCGGGACAGCGAGTCTCTGGGAGGCGGTTAACAAGCTAAAGAGTGCGAAGCGACCGTCACCCTCCCCGAGCGCACACTCCTCAAACACACCTCTGGCGCCGGACAAGCGCGGCCTCGGGGTGCTGGCCCGTAATTGAAACAGGGACCTTTTTTTATTTTTATTTTTTTTTTAAAGGAGGGAATTGCCACCCCACAGCCCCACTTGAAAGCTTCTGCATCTTCTCTCTCTGTGTGTCCCACTTTGAAATTGTAAAAAAAAACTTAAAGGGATAGTTTGGACATTTTGGGAAATGCATTTATTTCAATTCATGGTTGTTGCATAGCCGCCACGCCTCGATTTGTGATTGTGTGTACTACAAGCAGCTAACGGGACGCTTGTGTCGTGCATCCTCGGTCTACCTCTTCAAGCGGTCGCCCACAGCGTTTTTGATTTATTTCTGCTCAGTCAAATAAAACAAACAAACCAACTCTCTTCCTCTTGCTGTTTTGGAGCCACCATCTTGTTTTCTGGAGCCAGCAGGCAGTTAGCTTAGCTTAGCTTAGTTTAGCAGAACAGCGAGCCCGGCTCCATCCAAATGAAACTAAAAGCTCCTTCCTTTAAATATGACATCTCTTTTTATTTATATGTACACAAAACAGATTCTATATTGTGTTTTTTTTTTGTTTTTTTTCTATAGGGGATTATGTGCAGAGTGTTTCTTTGACAGGATCAGCACATTTCCACTAGCTGCTAACTGGACTCACAGTGCGTTTTACAACTTTTATGACCTGACAATTTAAATAAGTGTTCGTACTGGGAGTTGATTTACTGAGGGAAAAATAAATCTCGTTCCTATTGGAAAATGTCTAGCATCATGTGACGGACACTGAAGTTGTAATTCCACTGTTTGTCCACTAGGTAAAAACCCAGCTAGCTGTTTCAAGTCTTTATACTAAGCTGGGCTAACTGGCTAATGGCTCCTTCTTATATTTATTACAGAGTGGTATTATTCTTCTCCTTTAATACTCTGCAAGAAAGCACATACGCATATTTTCCAACATTTTTAACATATTAATAATGCACAATCACGAATGCTCAAAATAAAGATTCCTCACAGTCAACCCAAATGGGCTTTCTTTGCCCTAATCAGGTTCATTACACGGCTTGTAAACAACAGACAAGAGTGTGGGAAGTCACAAAAAAAGGTGTTCTTCATTTCTGTCCGGCTCCCCCAAAATGAAATGGCAAAGATCAGAGAAGGTGTTGCATTGAAATATTATCACAGGTGATCAGAAAGTCTCTCAAGCTTCATCTGGACTAACTCTGCCGACACTCCTGCAACCTGCTCTGTGTTTCCGTCTGCTTGATGATTTAAACCAGCAGCAGCAAAAAAAAAAAAAAAAAAAGCTCCCTTAATTTGCCACATGTGGCCAAGAAAGAAGAAAAGAGAGTGAAGGTGTCAAAAAAAAGAGAGCTGGTTCACTGGACAGTAATGGAGCTGATTTGTGTTGCAAAATGCTTGACTGTTCACATCGAAGGGGGAGACAGCAGAGGATCTGGGATGGGAAAGGGGCTGTAAGTCTTTCCAGGTGTCTGTGACGAAGACACAAAAAAAGGGGGAAAGAGGAAAAAAGAAAAAGAGGATCGTGAAATCCTCAGGTGAAAAAACACACAATAAACTTCTCGGAGAGAGAGAGAGAGAGAATAGAGAGAAAGGGGACGGTGCTCCATGCGAGGGTTTTTCTCGTTTGTTTGAAATGGTTATGAATGAGTGCGGTGGCCCCACCCCGCCCCCCCCCCCCGGCCCCCCGCCCCTCTCTCTTTCAACCCCCTAGATGCCGGCCCTGCCCAGGATAAAATGCAGGACGACTCAGCCGGTGTCTCCACAGAAGAGAGGACTGACTGACTGACTGCACACAGCAGAGCGTGAGGCCGTTCACTTACTGCTTCACTGCCCCGTGCTACAGCTGACACACACTCGCCGACTGCCGCACAAACACACACACACACACACTCACTGCCGATCTCTCTCTCTCACTCTCTCTCTCTCTCTCTGTCGCAAACACACACCGGCTCTCTCCCTCCCGTACTCGCTCACTCCCTCTCTTTCTCTCTCCCTTTCTCTCAGTATCACACACTCACACTCTCACACACACTCACTCGCACGCACACACACACACACACACGCACTCAGTCAGTCACCAACCCTCCTCATTCAACTCCCTCTCAGCCACGGGTCAGCAGCTCAGACAGGCACCTTGTTCCTATTCAGCTGGAAAGAGTAGAGCATCGCAAGGTGCACACACACACACACACACCCACATGATCACACAAAAATACACACACAGACAAGCACACACATGCCCATCTTCAAACAGCCCGGGACTTTATCTGTGGTTCGGGAACGGAGACCTCAGTCCACGGAGGAGAACAACCGGAGAAACAAGGAGCGACGCTAAAGAGGAACTTTTCAAGGTGGATTCACAAAACCCTTCGTGAGACGATCGGACCGAGAGAATCGAACGCACGACCGAGGATGACAACCGGAGAGAGCGCGTCGCTGTAGGAAGGCCTGCTGTCAAGCCCAGGATTGGTGATCGGTGACGTCCGGAGGACCCCTTCTCTCTTCAGGACTCTCCCCACCCTCCTGTCATCCCTCCGCCGGGTCATCTCCCCCGTCACCAGCATGCCTACAGCTTGCACATGGTGCACCTTGGGAGTCTGACCCACCATGTGCAGATGGACGCCGGCCGCAGCTCACCTCTGTCCTGAACCCGCCCTCGGCACCACCAGAACCACCACCACCGCCGGGCGACCTCCCCCCTCACCCAGCGCAGCCTCCCTTTGCCTGGCATGCTTCACCTTGCTGCTGGTCAGCGCCGGCACCGCCACAGGGGCCTGTCCTCCCGGGGTCGGACACGAGCCCCTTCAGGTGCTGGCGAGTGGCATCAACTGCTCGTGGACGCTGGAGAGGCACACTCGCAGTTACAATCACCTGGAGGGCGACGTCCGGCTACGGCGGCTTTACTCCGCCAACAAGTTCTTCCTCTGTATTGACAAAACAGGCAAGGTGGATGGCACCCGGAGGAAAAACTACGCAGACAGTAAGTGCATCTAAGTTGTGTGTGTGTGTGTGTGTGTCGGATGTGTGCGGAGTGTCAGGATGCCCTGTGACGTCCTTACTTTTATTTTTTATGGCCGGACTTTCTTATCGGTTCAGCTTTTATAGCAGCTCATAGGGGAATCCTGCGCGTCCGTCGGCCGCCGAGCTATTTGTGTTGTGTTTGGAGCGCGGGAGGCGCGTTGCTAGGTAAGAAGGGAATACCCAAGTGTGGATTTAGACTCCTCCTGGGACAGCCGGCAGGAGAACGCTGACTTGAGGAGAGACATTGAGCATCAGTTGGCGATGCAAAAAGAAAAAAAAGAAAGCTTCAGTTTCACCGCGGGATTAACTTGTCAAAACTGTGACGAAAGTGCATCAATTGTGAGTAGCAGGTGGAAACGGAAGCGCATTCCTCCACGAACGCACACGCCGGTTCACGTGCAATGTTCGCAGTTTGATTTTGTCTTAAAAAGTGCATTTTAAAGCCTCATGCGAGCTGCTATTGGATTGTTGTTTTCTTTACTGTCACATTTTGCTGATAGCCGTGCACAAAATCCTGTAATCCCTGTACAAAAAGAGGATGTGGATCTTCCTCGCACCCCACAGTCTCGCCTCTGAGCACCAAATACCCAACGTGAAGTAGTCCGCACGCGACAATGCATTTCCACGTAGACCCTGCACAGGTTACCCTGTAGTCTGTGCCCGACATGTGCTTCGGGGGACACCTGAGAAGAGGCCGAGCCTCCTCGGGCGCGTCCGTCAATGGCCGTCTTTCAGATGCTTGACCAGGTCAGACGAGCCGACCCTGGTCACCATGTGACCTCCCTCTCCATTAGTCACCCCGGTGACTGACGGACCGACTGGATGGCCCCCGAGAGACGTCCGAGCCTCCCGACTGTAATATTTATGCATTTTCTCGTTAATGCCTTTTTTTTATACAAGTGGGTGTGAGTCAGAGTTTTTTTCCATGCGGCTACCGGGGGGTTCTGGAGCAGCTGCTGCGAGCCGCTAACAGGCCAGCCAGTCTGCTGCCACTGTTCCAATAAGCTCCGAGCTGCAGACGGGGTGACATTTGGTAACCTGTCGGGATTAGTCACCTGGCAGAATCTTAAAAAAAAAAGCCACACACACACACACACACACACACACCGGTAGAAATTTCAAGTGCAGATGAATTATTACCGGGCCCGTGGGCTTCTCCAAGCCGGGACATTATTCTCTCGCGGTAGCGGTGTCGGCTACCATCATAAAACATCGCTCCTGAATGTGGCGTGAATTTGACACCTCAGCGGTCGCGCTGGAAGAGCGGTAGCAATACCAGTTTGGCAACGCGAGGGGAATTCGAACCGACGTTCAGAGGCTTCGGAAAGTAACAAGTTACGGCTGAGGATTGGGACATTCGTGCTTTTTT
This sequence comes from Cottus gobio, assembly GCA_023566465.1. NCBI lineage: Eukaryota > Metazoa > Chordata > Actinopteri > Perciformes > Cottidae > Cottus > Cottus gobio. The sequence goes on from CM042217.1 coordinate 5,191,495, forward strand.
CACTCGCGGTTGCAGCTTTCTGTGAAAAAGTCAAATATAATGTCCTCATACATTTTAGCCATCACGCTCATTTCCTTTGGTGGAAAGAACGATTCTATCTGCTCGCTCACACACAGCGAGGGTGTGTGTGTGTGTGTGTGTGTGTGTGTGTGTGTGTGTGGGTGGGGCTGAGCCCAGCGCCAAACCAGCGGTCATGTAGACCTTGTGGTCGGCCTGTGGTTGCGCCTCACAATGGGGGCAGATCTGGTTTAAGGCCGTTTTGAGGTCTCACTCTGTTTCGGTGCGAGGCTACCGTTACTGGCATCACGTGAGGAGGCTTTCAATCAGACTTAGAGCCTCCTGACCCAGACACGTTCTTGATACCGATACGGTGGGCATGCTGTGGATGAGAGTGGCAGGTCCAGCAGGAAGTCGTGCATATTTAATGAGGGTGAGCAGTGACGCAACATGGGCTTTAGTCTCACACGGGAAAACAGCAGACATTTCTGGTTCAGGATTTTATAGATACTGAAATATTTGGTTCGATCTCAGATATTCTGAACCACCAGGCACTGATCCTCAGAGCGCCATCTAGTGGGCCGCGGAGGTACTGCCCAATGGTTAAATTACATTACTTTTTTTGGTAATTTATAAAGCTAGTTTGGATCTAAATGTGCACAATAATAAAAAAAAACATAGTTTTTTTAGGTTTAAATGACCAGTTAAGTTTGAATATCACACATGATCAGATAGAGACCAACATGTTGCGTTAGCTCGCTAACGTTCCTCTTAAAACAGAAAAGTTATGTGGGAGGCGAGGAAATATGACCCTGAATATATGACTTGTTTTATTCATAATGGCAGGCAGTGATGGGTGAGGGCAAGCAGCATAATACCTATTTAGATCATTATAGCTGACCATGAAATAACACATATTTAGAGCCTATATTGTAATTTGCTTCTCATTTATTTGGGATGGTCGTCCTCGAAGAGGGCCTTAAGTTACAAAAGGTTCAATCTGATGTGCTTGCAAAAAAAACATATATACCCATACAGACAAATACAGACAATGCTGGAGACACAATAATGTGTTGGCCTGTATTATAATTCCTTTGTTTTGAGCCAGAATAAGCTGATCTCAGGACAGCCCTGGGCCTGTCAGGCCGAGCCCTCCTGTCCGCTGTGTGGCCCTTACACTCTTGTCGACACCCCGACAGCTCTGCCTGCTACACCCAGGCCCCGGCCCTCACCTCCACCTCCACCCCTCTCAGTTTTTCCAGCCCCGACTCCCGGACTCCCTCTCAGGTGCAAAAACAGTTGGATTTAGTCAACAGGCTCTCTTGCTAATTGAGGTTGGAAAAATATTGTATCAATCCCCAGCGGGGTTAGGGGCATGGAACAGCTGAGGGAAGGAGGAAGGCGTGGAGGGAGGAGAGAGCTGGACGGGGTCGACGGGAGATGGAGGCCAATGCAAAACATGAATGGTGAATAAATGCATTTCTGTGCATCACTTTGTGGGGAATAAGCTAATAATGCAAAAATGAGAAAAAATGCCCGATCAGATGTCACTAAAGGACAGAGTAGAGATGAAATACCCATTGAGTGATGAAATTAAAAACTTTCATCCGCATCAGACAGCACAGGCTGAACGTGTATCAGCTCCATCTCCAAAGTGCTCACAGAAAAATGTCCTGCACACACACACACACACACACACACACACACACACACACACACACTGAAGTTTCAGATATCTGCTCCCGATTTGTTTTCAGAAATCAAAACAAGTGTCCCGCTTACCGGCACCGTCAAAGCGTTTGTTATAATCCAACCAGAGAGATGGAAATCAGACAAGATGCGTGACTCGCCCACTATCTGACTTTCCGACGCTCTAAATATAGATCCAAAGACAACTAACATCCACGTTTCTAAAAATAACTTGTTGAAAGACGACAATCTGCAGTGCTTTGAGGGGCCGAAGGGGTGGAGGAGGGAGGGGGGGGGGTGAGGCCCCGACATGTTTTCCTTTTTGACCTGTGGCAGGGCAGAAAATGACGAGGGGGGAAAAACACACCCGGGTGTTTACAAAAGCTCCAGAGGCAGGTACGCATCATATCCTGTCCCGGGTCATCGGTCATTGCCTGGTAATTAGACAGCAGTACAACAGCTGTGTGGGCACGCCCGGCAACCGCTCGGTGATCAATCGCAACAGCAACTCTTAAGTAAGAAAAAGAGAGTAGAGGAATGTGGGAATCACTCAAATCCCATTTTATTGGCTTTATTTACAAGTTGTTTTTTCTATTTTTTCCCCCTTTTTTTTGGGCATGCCGCATATATTATATTTCCTTTTTTTTACATCTTATTTCAAAAGGATGGACTGTTGAATTGCGGGTGTGCGTGACTGGAGGCTTCAAAGGTTTGTGCAGCCTCCAGGTAGTGACAGCCCGCTCACCCTTAGGAAATAAGGTCACCTCCCCGCGCCGCTATAATCACACAAGTCAACGCGGCCATTCGCGCTCCGCGGCCGCGCACCAGGGTGTGTTGTGTTTACCACATTTCCCCTCGGTGGGCAACATCTCGCTGTTTGATGTGAGAGTTTTCCTAGTTCATGAGTGTGTTTGACTTGGACGAGGGACCACGGGAAGAAAATCTTCCACCCTGCTGAAAAATGTTGTGGAAATTATTCAAACTTGTTTCAGACAGGGGAAACTGTCACTGGCCAAGGAGAGACTTGGATTTGGAAATGGGAAAAGACAGGACGGGTGATGCAGACGGATGATTAAATCCCCCGAAAAGGTTTGACCGGTTCGGCCGTGATGAACGTTCGTAAAGGAAGAGTTTATATTTGAGTCGACTGAACTTAAGTGTGGGAGTAAATACTGGTTCAATCTTACTTCATGCACAGGAAGTAGTATCATTAAGTATCACTGGTGAAAACTCCTTTATGTTAAAGTACCTAAAAGCTCTTGGTAAGTACTCACCATTGTTTTTTACTAAAGCTGAAGACACTGAAAGTAAAATGAAATGAAAAATGTCTTCAACCCTTTTTTCAACAACATACGCAAAAGAAAAAAAACACAAAGAAAATGTTGTATTTTTACGGATTCCGTAAAAATACAACATTTTCTGTGTTTTTTTAAAATCCAATTATCTTTTCCTGAAAAACTAAATATCCGTAAAAATACAACATTTTCTTTGTGTTTAAAAAAAAATCCAATTATCTTTTTTCCTGAAAAACTAAATATGACGTGTACTTGAATGAGCGATTACCAACCGATTTCAACCAATAATATTAGGACATCCATTCATAGATCAACCTGCAACTTTTTAGATGTCCAATCAAATGCAAAGGATTCAATTTGAACCCCTCTGTTAACTGTCCACCGCTCAAATACTCAGTTTCACTGGGGAATCTGTCACAGTAGCTTCAAGAGGCTTCAATATCATTTTAAATCAGAGATAATCTATGCATTTTTACATAAATAAGACTCTCCAGCAATTTAGGGACAACGGCACACACATGCCAGGAGCGACAGACATTACAAAATGTCTGTTGCGTGCTGTCTGCCATTTTAAAAGGTGTAAGAAGGTTTATTCTGCATCCTTACCATGACTCACCATCCATCCTCGTAGCGCTCAGACTGGGACGTGTGACTGGATCAACAGCACCGGGGGCTGCAGGGTCTGAAGAGGGAAGCACCTGGCCGAAGGAAGCGCTTTGGTGTTTTGAATCGGGAGAATACACATGTTAATGAGGCTCGGAGAAGGGCCGGGGCGTGCTCTGCTCAGTATTGAGGTGGAAATTAAAAGGCTGGAGAAGTGCTGGAGCGTTTCCCGTTGCTCATTAGGCATTATGTAAGGTTTCCTCCGGGTCGTCTCGACATTTCGGATGCCAGCGGGAGGGTGAAATCCCACGAAATCATGCATTTATTATCCCTTCAAGAAGGACAGTGCATGGCCTCGGCCTGTGGGAGACAAGTGGAAATCGACCCTTTGCCAGCTGTGTCTTGTATCAAGAGGCCGAAAGCTAAATAAAACATTACTGGCACACGCATGCATGTTAAACATGCATGTCAAATCGGTCTCTCTCACACACACACACACACACACACACACACACACACACACACACAGGACGATAACTGTCCTGGGAACATTGCAGGACAAGAGTGTCAGTGTCACCCTAATTAGCGGAGGATCCCTGGTTTCTGCCACCAGGGTTTGATATCATGAATGGGCTCCAGAAATGTAGCAATTAGTAGCTAACAACCTTTAGCAGTCTGGCTCTGGCTCCTCTCGGTGATTTACTGGGTTCATCAGCAGGTTTATAGAGTCTGACTTTGGCTCCGGCAGCCAATTCCTTTACAGCATCCCACAGCTCTTGACATCCTGTGGGTGTGAAGGGAACACAAAGGGGAAGACTTCACAGTGCCAGTCAGCGGCGACTTGGATGTTAAGGCCATTGATGAAAGGTGTTTGCACTGACGTTCTGAAAAGCTTCTTTAACGGCGGAGAAGGACGCTGAACACAAGGTTCAAGTATATCCATTTCTAAATACTTGAAGGAGGACAGAGTGCGAACATCGGTAAATGATTTAAGGGCGTAATAGAGCAAAATTGAGGTTCGAGCTCTTTAAATATTCTTTGGGGCCAGAAGAAATAATCACTGTGGTCCTATTTTCCGTATTTTTTGACATCGAAAAAACTACTCCCTCAATGATTTAGCTGCTTTCTGCATTATTGTAATGAGCCACAATTAATTACAGCACAGCAATACAACGTTGCACATGGTCACAGCCTGGCAGTACGTTTTTTTTAAACGGGGGTAAAGAGTTTGGCCTTTTCCTCAATGGGAACACATTAGCACTGTTATTACTGTGTGCTTTTTTTTTCTTCTTCTCCTTCTTGTGAAAGGTGTAAAATGAGTATTAATTAGATCAGATGGGAACAGTCGGCCAGCTAGTCTTACTCATGCAGCAGCGCCTTTTGCCAAAGGAAATTCTCACCAAGGAGCAGCCGCCACTCACAACCTCGGACCCTACACACACACACACACACACACACACACACACACACACACACACACACACACACACACACACACACACACACACACACACACACACACATACACACACACACACACACACACACACACACACACATGCGGTGACGTAATCAGCCCATTGAGTCAGGGGAGACCGGTCTTGCCTCAACCTCAGATAGACCAAGACAGATTAATGGTTTTGTTTTGACCCTTCCAATAAAGCCTCTCACCTCCCTGCTCGAACTGAACCAGACATCATGTCTTGGAAGGCGTTTACTGGCCCGGGAATAAAGAAGCTGGACGGGAACCCCTGGGGGGACATCTTGGCATCCCTAAATACATCTACGGCTGACTGGCTAAAGCTTCGAGAGTTTAAAGGTGTTTAAAGTTTAACCTAAAATCACAAGGAGTCCGAGCCTAGGAAGCAATAATAGCTGGAATGCATTGCACCTGTTGCCCTGAAGACACACATCCAACCCTGCAGGATTTGGTGCAAATCATAAAGGAAGCAATAAGAAGCGGTAAGATCAGGCGCTTCTTTTCCCATAGGTGACGTTCAGGTACATCTGGGCCCTTGTTTTGCCCCCGTGAAGCTTTAAGGCAGCACATGGGAGCCGTGAACGTCAATAGACTTTAATCTCAGCCACAAACAACTCACACACGCACACACATACAAACAGAGCAACCTGCTTATCAATCTGTGTAGTTAAATATTGACTTGCTGTCAAGCAATCAAGTCATAAAGAACTGGTTTGCAGCTCATGGCAATGTGTAATAGACTGAAAATCTGTTTAATCATGACACCTCTGTGGAGAAATGGAGCTGGAAATGACACATTTACTGTATTTAACAGATCTGAGCACCAGAAAGCCTGTGATTCCTATCACGCAGGCATCATCTCATGTATTTATGTGCGAGTTCTGGTTATTTGAAGCAATATTAAACACGACTGAGAGTCTACAGCCATGCTTGCTGCTCTGTGAGGCTGCAATGCTCGTTGTGAACAGGTGGCGATGTCAGGGTGTCACCAAAGTCATTAGGATTCATCCTCGGGGGAACGTGAATGTCTGCACCAAAATATCTCGCCAATCCATCTGGTTGATGTTGAGATATGTCACGGAATAAGTAAACACTTTGACCGGCTGTTGGGGCCAGAAGAAAAGTCACAAAATCACCAAATGCCTTCACATGCATCCTCAGGGCACCATGAACGTCTCTACAGATTGTTGTGGCAATCCATCCAATAGTTGTCAGAAATAAAAGTTTACATTTTGTCGTTAATCCGACAAGTTAACGTCAACTAAGCAACCAAGCTGTGTTATTTGACGCATTGCTGTGAGAATGTGTCTCACTAGGGGATCACCAAAGTCAGCAGGATTTATCATCTGGGGACCATGAATATAAGTAAAAACTGTAATCACGATCCACCCAATAGTTTCGGAGGATCATCAGTCTGGACCAACGTGGTGAACCGACCGGCGGTGCTATCCCGCTAGCTTGGCTGAAAAAGTTGAGACTGTAAATATAGAAATAATGCTGAATATAGGGACTAAATTCAAGTGATGCATGTGACAGAATCTGCTGTTCAAATTGTTAATTATGATTACTTTATTTCAATCTCAAAGCCCCAATGTGAGATTAGAGGATGAAGTCCATAAAGAAGAGAGCGTGTTTGAAGACAACTCGCATACGTGGGTCACAATGTAGGAATGCAAACTACATGGACTGTCACCGATCTCAAATTGGATCTCACTAAAAATGTTAGATCAAAAACGGCTTGTCTTCAATTTAGAAGTCATTGAAGTCCGTCTGTTCTGAATAACCCAAAAATTACAAACCAAATACATTTCCTGAGAGCAGGATAATTGATGCAAATGTGGAAGGGCTAAAATCAGCGTCTCCGAGGCAGGTCTGCGCGTACCGACAGGTTGAGGCCGCGCAGCGTCTCCTCTGCACCGCATTACCCACATCCACCCGTACCTGCTTTTTATCTCTTCGGCCATTTGGCTAAACGAACACGAGCAGGATGTGTGTGTCGTGTCGGGGCTCTTTGGATGTGTGTGTACATTTTGCAAAGCATGTGCCTGTGTTTATACTTGTGCCGTTGCAGGAGCATGAAGTGGACCCCAAACTGAACAAAGATGTGCGTCTCCTCTCCCTAATGGCTAATATGAACCAGACTTTACCTTGCACTCAATTCAAGATGCACACGTGTGTGTGTGTGTGTGTGTGTGCACGGGTGTTTTCCCGTCTGGAACGTCCATGGTCCTCGTTTGAAGACACAGCGTGGCGAGAAGCGCTGCAGTGATAGAGCTGAAGTGAGACAGTACAGTCCTCAACATGCATCACTCCTCTGAATGCAGCTTCCTTCTTGCGGATCAGTTATTACAAATTTCATCTGGCTATTTAAAGACTTCACATGTTCACAACATGCACTGCAGCCCTGAAATGATCCAGACGTTATACCCGGAGGAGCTGTGAGACCGCAAATGCCCGAATCATTCGGGGGCGGACGTTAAACGGAGTTTACCGTGCCAGCTTCCTCGTAAAAGGTCTCAACCCAAGAATGCTAGGCTAATTTATGCAGTGTAAAAAAGCCACAGACATTACTAAGAGGCACTTCCTCCCCGATTCAGAGCTGCTCTGCAAATACCCTTTTTTTGTTTTTGGTCCATTACTGCTCACTTTTAATTCACTGAAGAAGGATTTATGTGTGTTTTATTTATGTTTAAGTACTGTGGTGGGTCACACAGATACTGGTATTGAAAAGAGACAGCTTGTTTTATTAGAGACTGTTGTAGTCAGATTTTTGTAAAGCACTTTCTAAATAAAAAAGGAAGTGCAGAATTATATGTCTGCTTCTATTAAATTGGTGAAAAAGTAGCCATGTGCAGTAATTTAGAAAATATGCGATTTGTGGAGATGCATCTAGAATCGTTGAGAGTTTAAAGCGTGATTGAATTGAGTAGAGAGGCCAGTAGGTGAGACGGCGTCTGAAACGTCAGTAGTAGTAGAAGTAGTAGTACTAGTAGTAGTAGTTGTAAGTAACTCAATTTGTGTTCTAACATTTAGAAACTGTTTGTCAATCAATGTTGTTGTTTTTGTTGCATGTTTTGTGTCTGCCATAAGCAAAATGTATCTGGTTTCCTGTTTGAGATAAGGTGCTTTTATTTTGAAGGCGGAAAACGGAGTTGAACCGGAAGTGCGCAGTTTAAATGATGCTAATAAGAGAGTAAGCTAACAATGATCGTTTTTTGTGCCTTACACAGCTCTTACGTCGGTTTTGGAAAGATTAAAACACATTTAAAACAATTAAAAGTGCAAGACCATCTGTCAGAGGTACTACAGTACTAGTAGTAGTAGTATTTTGTTCATTCATCACACAATGCAATGAATAAAGCTCACATACAATCTAGTATACAATATGACTGAAAAGGCATAATGCTTATATATTCCTATCCTACATTTGTATCAATTAAGTTACCCCTCAAGAAAATTAAATATAATATAAATTATTAAATACAGAACTGTTGTGTTCTACATGTGTGAAAGGAAAAAACTAATAAAAAAAGACCATAATGGACATTGTCCGGAGCTCGTATGAGAAAAGTGCTTCAGTCCTCAGAGCTAACATCATAACATTCATCTACAACATTCCTGTAATTTCATCTATTTTTCAATGATTCAGGGGGAAATGTTCGTGGTTATAATACGATTTTCTGCCCCACAACTGAGACAACACCGGGTTCTTGTCCCATCTTTGCGCAGCTAGAAGCTGGTTTGATGTGAACCTCCTGGCCCCCTCTCTCTGGACCAAGTGCTCTCCATATATTTATTTTTATACGCATATCTATCACTATCATCCTTTCGATTCTTTCTTTGTATCCGTCTGCCCCTCTGCACCTATCACCATCCCTCTCTCTCTCCTGCTGTCTCCATTTCCCCCTGTCCTCCCCTGCAGTGGATAGGATTAGGGTCAGGGCCCTTTGGCCAGTGGAGCAAGTGACAGCTCTGACAGGGCCCTGATTTCACTCTTGTGCCTTCTGTCACCTCCCTGTATGCCCGTCTCATTTTAATAATGTAAATATGGGGCAGGCCCAGGCCACAGAGAATATTCTGTGTCCTGGTGCTCAGTCACTGGAACCTGGCTCCACACCTGAGCATGTATAGTTGGCAGTATTTGGGTGGGTTTTCAGACTGATGTTGAATACTAGCAACAACAACAAAAAACTGTATTCAGTTTGTTTAGCGGCGTCCAGGAAAAACAAAAGTCCTGCAGAACGTAAAGGAAACACACAGGGAGGGCCAGAGTTTAAATTTAAAGTACGGTTCAAGCTCCAAAAGCTAAACTGGATAGTCTTTCATTAGATTTGATCATGCCCACTTCTTTCAATCATCATACCTCCACTTTGTTATACTTAAAAAATAATGAAAGCCTAAAGCGAGATTGGACATGACATCATCAGGGTCCTTTTTTCAAACTTTGTGAATCTCCCACCGTAGAAGAGATTGTACAACATTTTCACAAGCCGAGTAGAATAAATAAAAAGTACAATTGGTGGAGTGCCCCTTAGTACAGTATTTTGTATCCATGACATTTGGGTTCAATATCTTCAACACAATAGTTAAAAATACTTTAGGACACGTGAGGCGTCTGTGTTTCTTTGTTTTTCAGCCTAAAAATAGAGAAATGTTTCCCTAAACTGGAGTTTATACGTGAGAACTATATTTAAAAGTTGGGAAAATTGTGATAAGTGTGATTTGACATGAATGCAGCATGAGCGAATACTTTTGACATATTTAACCAGCCAGCCCGCACAACCATCACCTGCAGGATCTGAGTTAATTTTGGTGTTTGATAAAATAAGATGCTCAATCTTACCTAAAAGATTTAAAGTGTGGTTAAAACTGACTGGACGGGAATGCCAGTTTGGCTCAGATGCGGACGCTACCATGGAAGAGGATGGTAGGGAAAACTGTAAACAAGGCCTTTGTTTCATCCTGATTATGTTTCCACTCAGGGTGGCTGAGTCTGGTCTGGACGGCCAACCAAACCAGCCACAGATGCAACACGCCAGCTTACTGCAATTTAGTGGCACAGGAGAATGACCTCAGCCTAATGTGGATCCCGCCATCCCAGCCGGCCGCCCCTCCTCCGTACCAAAGTGCAGGAAACTGCAGAAGCCGTGAGTCACAAAGCTCTCGGCGGGGCAGATCTGTTTGTAACTATCTGTGAAGCCTTTGATAGCTTTGCTGTTGGCCTGTTACGGATGTGATGCATGATTTGGAGGCACTTTGCCCTCCTTGATTAAAGAAAAGGCCTCTTGGTCGGCAGGGAGTGCGGCCCCTCGGTACCACACAGTGCACCGCGGGCTTCGTTAACCTTTTTCACCTCTGCGATCCCCCAGCCTCACTCCACCACTCGCACACTCCCCCGGGTTGTCCTCTAGTGTTACCTTTTTCTCTGGCTGGCTTGCCCCCGCCATGCTTGTAAATGTGGGGTTTGATCAGTGGTGGGGTCTTTTCCCGTTTGATTTAAAGTCCTGGAGGCCCCTAATGAACTGGCTGATGTTCCATTACATGCAATCACAGCTTAGCATGTCTGAGGAAGTTAGTGTTCAGTGGCGTAACTACCATGAAGTGCATGCTGACAGGACATGCAGATACACTAATCACCGTTTGATGGGGACCGTGTGTGGTAGAAGAGAACGCTGCCAGAGGCTTTGACCTGAGCCTTGCTATTGTTTCTCATTAAACTCCTGGCTTTTTACCAATATGTAGTGGCCTTAGTGTCACTTTTTTTTAGTTTCACCGCCACCATACGCCGAGTTTTTGAACATTGAAATTGTTCAAACGCACACACAGCTGAGGCACACAGATATATCCAGATGTGGGAGGTGATTCTGGAGTATTGGGTCAGTCAGTCTGGGGATAAATCAGACAGACTAATCTGCCCTGTGAGGGGATGGAGGGTAATTGGTCACATTTGACCCCCCGGCCTCGCGGACTGTGGGAACGCGGGCTTTATCTACCAGCGGTAATTGGCTAATGAAACACTTCCGCAACTCCTCCACTAGATTGTCATCCACCGGTTGGGATTGGGCGAGTCGCGCACGTGTGTGTGTCTGTTTGCGTGTGTGTGGCCGGCACAAGTTGCCAATAGACCTGTGTGTGTGTGCGGCTGGTCTAGAGAAAGGAAAATGGCCGGATGCGGAACTCCCAGTGGCCATCTCCACAACGTTATCAGCAGCATCAGCCTCGCGATGCCTGCAGCGTACCGATACATCGACAGAGGACGCATTAATGGTTGTGTGGTTGCAATTACATTTCAAATTTTAGGTTTGAAGTAGAGATGGTTAATGTAAGTCAAACGGGCATCTTTGGCCCGAGGTGGGGCCTTGACTGTTTGCAGCATTTAGATCATTCTCCCAATACCGCGGTCGATACCACACATGCCTTGTGTCGCGTTTCATTGAATTTTTCTCATGTTTTATAGTCGCTTTTTTTGGGTGTTATCGGTTATCTGGGCAAAGCCGTGCCCACATCAATCGAAAGACGACAAAACCAGAGGGAGGTTTGGGGAGGGGGGGGGGGGGTTGGTAGGAGGGGTAGTAAGAAAAAATAAAAGAGGCTAAAGTTACGGTGGTGAGACAATGTCTCTGAGGTCTCATCAAGTGAGCCATTCATAGATGCAGGCCTACCAGTTTGTGGAGCCAGGGAGACACTCCGATAGAGTGGGGCCCAGGGTGGCCTTGTCTTTTTGTCCCAAGCTGACCCCTGCTCTCCCGCCTGGCCTCTGCGCCCCTCACCTGGCCTGTCCCAGCGCACTGGTAACAGGATACCTGTAATTTGCTCTAATGGCCTTTGAAAGACCTGGCTGGGCTAATCCCTGGAGTACTTCTCCCAGCAGCACCGTATGAAAGGGTGGGGGTAACGGGGCCGATTGCGAGTCCCTGAAAGAGGACCGGCCTCTGGATTGTGCGTGAGAGAATGTCACCCCTTGCGGCCGGGGCTGGGGCCGAGGGAGTGCGGGAGTCAGCTTTCAGCGGATCACCACCATGTGGCTTGTTCACATGGCTTTAAAAAAAAAAAAAAGAAAAAAAAAAAATGGGCCCGGCTTGTAGGGGAGAAGATGGTCTCCGCTTTACACCTCCCTCGGTGGCTTCGTCTGGCAGGCAGGACGAACTGGCCGAAGACCAGCCTGCACTGGAAGTCGTTTCCAGATCAGCTTTTGTAATTTGTGCAAAAGTATTTTTTTTTGTTGCATGGGATGACATTTGCTCATTCAATAACAGAATAGATTTCCGTGAAGTTAAAGGGGGTCAAGGGGACGAGACAACAACGATGGTGATAAAAAATAAAAAAAACCATTGAAAGTGGACAGTGATTAAAAATAATCTTATCCGTCTCATCTTGACTCTCATCCCTCCAGAGATTTGAAAGGAATGTGGGAACAGCAAGTGATATGTGGGCAGGGAAGACCAGCCCTCCGCGAGTCCTTTCTCTCCTTTATTCCTGCTGTCCTTTCTATCCATCGTCCTTGTTTCTTTGATGGGCCGGGCAGACATGCAGAGGGAAAACGTGTACTCACAAAAATACGCACACATGCAGACCGGTCTTTTCTTCTGTCCGATACTTCCTTCGAGGTATAAAAAGACATTTGCACACGGCCGTATTTAAATGGCGGCACACACGTGTGTGTGTGTGTGTACAGAGTGATTGAGAGTGACGGCGTGTTTAGACCTGTGAAAGTTCAAGTGTGCGAGAGAAAAAAGGAAAATATTCCTGTTTCTTATTTCCTTTGCTGATACTTTAATTATGCACTTTATACATTTTTGTTTGATCAAACGTGAGCCGGCTTTGAAGGATTCATCACTGTTAAGGAAGTCGATAAACACTGTTCAGACTCCCAGACAGTCTGAGCTCATTTGAGGAACTGAATTACTTAAACTGTATAAAAGTAATGCACCGTAATTTAAATATAACCCACGTAATCACACACCAGGACATACGGGTCTGCCTCTCAGGTGACGTAGTATAAGAGTGAAAAAGTTAGGAGGATAAAGAGCAAAAAATGATGGATCAAACATACACAGGACTTTCACTCAGGCGACCGCTGTTCATGTCTCATAAGATACCAAAAGTCCATGTTTACTTATTTTTACCTTACTTTTGTTATGTGATTTACGTACTCAACTATGAGTAAGTTACGTGACATAGTTATTTTGTGTTAACCCAGACCACAATATTTTCCAAACCCCAAATAATTTTGTTTCCTAAACTTAACAAAGTAGTTCAAACATAGTATTTTTAACCCAAAAGACGCTTGTGTTGCACTAAATGTGAGAAATAGCGTTTCGTAAGATATCACATCAACTGCTTTGATTAACATGATGAGTTTAGCTCACTTTATTTCCTCCATTTTCATTTCACTATTGGATATCGTGACCATATATGTTTCTAGATTTTATTATCCTCCTTGTTTTGTCCTCGCTGTGACAAAAAACCTGAGATTTGTAACTGCAGGCTGTGTGTTTCGTGTGTTTTAATGTGTGTGTGCGTGTGTGTAGCAGACATATCTCATAGTTAAAGGATGAATAAATCATCCCGGTCCCGCGAGAGTTGATAGGTATGATGCATGTCCACCGACCTGCAGACAGGAGAAGAGGACCAAAGAGGTACGACAAGAGAAGTGAGGGACAGACGGGCAGTGAAAGGCAAGCCGGCAGATGGGAGACAGGAGGAAGGAGAGACAGGTACAGTTTGTAGAAAGGGAGGGAGGAACTGCCGGTAGATCGACAGCTGCTCTGCAACACACACACACACACAGACACACACACATAATAATGTGACTCAGACGGGGTGATTTTACATTAATGAAAGTGAAATCGTGAGAAAACCCTCGATATTTTACCAAATATAATGAAGTCTGACCTTTTCAGGAGTAAATCTCAGAATGAAGAGCTTAATGTTGCTTCTCCTAACCTTATAATGTTTGTGTCAAATGGACCTGAAACCTCATAAAATATGTAAAAAATTAACTAGGGGAAAAAATAAAAATCAATTGGAGAGTATACCTTCACTGTGCAACTGCTTATAAATTGCACAGTAATATCCTTGGCATGCCTTCAAAAGTCTGAGCACAATTAGTAATTGAGTCAAAGATGACCTAATTTGTCATGTAATTTAAGATATAGGGCAGAAAATCATTGTGGCACTCCAATCAGTCGTGTCAGAGCAGGTACCTTTGCCTTTAAACGCAGATGCAAAACACCTGCTCTCTCGTTGGGGCGTGGCCACAAAATGCTCATGGTTTTTGCTTGTCGAGCAGTCCAGTCTATTGTGTTGCAGTGCACCCAGTTTGTGTAGGACACCCGTGTGCGTATAAAGCACATATGACCACCACGTTAAAGATGTCCTTTCCACTCTTGTGGCTGCAGGAGAGGAAATGCAACCTGCTGCATCCAGTCGGCCTGATCCTAAAATGACGCTCCTCTCGGATTAATAATCAGATTTTAATCAGAGGCTGCTTCAGGAGGACAGGACGAGTTGGATGGTCTCTTTTCTTTTAAACTAAAAACGTGATCGAGGGAATTCCTCACCATCTGCTAATCAACGGATTTGTCCCCTGGGTCAACAGTTCGGTTGATACGAGTATACTTTACCTGGGGGAGAGAGTCTCAGTCGTCCCCTTAAGTCCTGGTTCATCAGGAGGATCGTGTTTACTCTTCCCTTTGACGCAGTTCGGGTGTGTTTTGTATATGTGTTGTGATTCGACTCTATCCTCTGGTTTCAACTAATAGTCTCTGTGGGGCTGATCAGTGTTCCTGTCTGTGCCTCCCTGAGCTGACCTGCCTCTATATGATATGAGAGAGGCATGCAGCTAAAGGACCATAAACATGTGCCCTCCAAAAACATACAACATGCTTCAGCTAGCCCAAGTCAAATCAATAAAACTTCATAAAAAAACGAGCATACCACTTCTGCTCCCAGTGATTTTACATCCTCCAAGAGCGTGGATTACATATTACTATTCCAACTATTTCAGTCCAGTACACTGTGTTTCCCGTAAACAGTCTCTGTCACTGCGCCACTGTCATATCCTGCAATAAATTGAAGATCAGCTTTCATATCGGCCCACTCGCTGCAGTGAGATCACCACTGATCCAGTATCACGTGCCAGACAGCAGAGATATTGGATTTATTCCTTCGGTCGCACAAAGAATTTGCCATCAGACTTAGTTTAAACTTATTGGTTAAAAAAAAACAAATAAACAATGATATCTCTGAGCGTTCAAATACAGTGCTCAAGGAGTTTTACTTGAATATTTCCATTTTATTAACCTTTATACTCCACTATCTGCAAATATTGTATTTTTTTCTTCCACTACATTTGTCTGACAGCTTGTTACTTTACAGAATAGTTTTCATGCCCTTCCTGAAGAGTGAAAATCATGTATCTCAAAATTAAAAATGGCTCTTGGATCAGCTGTTAAATGCAGGCATTTTTTTTCTGAGGTCATGAAAAGTTCTGACAGCGACGCTTACAAACAAATTATGATTTTTTTTAAAGATATTGCTGTTGATTAAACAACTTAACAAAATAGCACAACCTGTAATATCTTAAAATGTAACATACACATTAATGCAGCAGTATAAATCCCATATAATGGTTAAACACTGACAAGGAACATTTTACTGCACACTAAGTACTTTTCAGTTCAGTTTTAGTACTTTTACTTCAGTAAAGGATCTTAATACTTCTTCCACCACGGATTGAAAATGCAGACACACTTCTTTCTAAACTTGGATTTGATCCATCACCACTTGCTTATGGCCATAATCATTTTTATGTGGCTCAACATTTTGTTGTCAGGTAATAAACAGTGGCCTCTGCCCCAAATCATCATCATCATCATCATCATCATATTCTTTATTCAGGACACATAAAAAATGGTCCATAGCAACCACATAGTAAAACAAAAAAACCCAAAAAAAAACAAAGAACAATACAGGATAAAACACATACAATAAAATATTGACTACAAGGGTCAAAATTACACAATACACAAAATTGTTCAAATATTAACATACAGACTAGAGCGCCAATGGTTCCACAGTCTTGAAGTGAACATAACCGCACTCAATGCAGGGTTCACTAATGTTGCGATGATGCTGTTATGAGACACTGTCAATCTACACATACATCTGTACATGAGGTTCCTGAGTACAGCAGGGCACGTGAAAACATTAGCACTTACACACATTTGACTCGCACTGCAACATCGTGGCAATTTGAGCAGCAGCCTCAACCCGTCATGATATGCCACATTGAGTTTCCGCATACTGCTTTTTTTATAGCGCCGCCACAAGTGGGCAGTGTACAACGGAGTACAAAAAGCTTTAAAAAGTGTGGTCTTTACAGATAGTGAACACATGCTAAATTTGCGGTTCAGCATATTAGCTTGTGCATACAACATACAATACTGTCTATGAATATCCCTATCATCAGACAGGTCTTCCGTTATATAGTGTCCTAAGTATTTGACCTCAACACACACTTTAAGAGAAATACCAGACAGATAAAAAGCAGGAAATGAGAGTTTATTGTCCTCCCTGCTTCTAGCAATCATTATGTTACTCTTCTTAGAATTGAATCAATGTCACGATTATGCTTTATGGACTATTAAAGGCTGCAGGTAAAACTGGTCCAAATCTGAGTCTCTTTCCTTTCATTAAGAGTGCAATAAATCTCTTTTTATTATCAGCATATTCAGAAAAGTCACGAGACAACTGACATTTCATGTTTGTCACAAAAAAAGTACTACTTCACAGTCCACAGAAATTTTGCATGGGTCATGGGTATGACAGTCTATGGACGAAGAGGATATGCTGAAAACAACGCCAAAGACAGTCTCTGATGAAGAAGCTCAACGCAGCAACAAAAGCTTTGCTTAGCGCCGCGCAAGCTAACGAAACTTTTAAAAATGCCTTTGACGGGGTTGTAACAGGCTACGGGGGCTTAAACATAATGAAAGGCCCTTGAGAGCAATGCAAACATTATGTTGCGCTCAGAGGATAACGGGTCGGAGACCCCTGCTGTCCACTAAGTCGTGTAATATGTCATCCGAACACATCTGAGGGCACATCTTTGTGGTTGAAGTAGACGAGAAACACGCTGCCATCACAGCCTTCTCCGGGCTGCATCCCATTGCCTCAGAGCCTCTCTCCAGGAACTCTCTTTCGCTTGCATGCCATTGCAGCCTCAACATAATGAATCGTGCCAAAAGAGTTAAACAGTGCACCCTCGCAGGCAGTCATGGCGTTACACACAGTTGTGCACACGAAAAGTGATGAAGGTAATTGTGTGAGCTCGGCCTGCAGGGAACCACTAAACGCCTCCGTCCTCTTCTTACTTGTGAAATTATCAAAAGTTGTGGGATATTGACAATCAAATGACTGATTATGGAGAGAGTTAGAGGTGGCTGAAGGTCTTCTTGATTAACTCCTAACTAACTACCACACAGCAATACCACAATCCTCCCCGGGTAGTTTAACAGGGTTCATCCAAACCCGGAAAAGTCATGGAATTTTAAAATGTTTTTTTCCAGACCTGGAAAAGTCCTTGAAAAAAATAAAAAATCCCCAAAGTTTTGGAAAAGTCATGTAAATGTGTTATATTCATGTGTTCATGTGGTTAATTTACACTGAGTTTGAAATAATTAATATGCTTTTAAAAGAAAGACGCTCAAAATATAACCAGGCACACGCTGAGTATATCTATAAATGTTTATTCTTTTAATCAAACTATTGTCTCTCATTCATTTGTGTCCTTTAAGGAATACTGTATGCTTTGGAATCCTCGTTGTTAGTTTAAATACTACATTTTATCACTTTTTCATGGACACACCCAGATTTCACAAAATGTTTGGTCATGGAAATTCGGTTTAAAGTCCTGGAAATCCATTGGTCAACATGTGCATGAACCCTGGTTTATGTTATAAGTATTGGGGTGAGAAAAACACATTTTAGAGGGAACAACAAGCTGAATTACAGAGAACTCCAATGTTGGAAAGGTTAGATATGACAAGCTAGTTTGCTAATGATGGAGGTTTTTTGTGGCGGGACAGAAAAGCCTCAGACTGTAATCTGTACTTAAAAGCAAATGACTAACAGGTGTAATGGAAATGTCCAGACTTTGTCCTTGTCAAAGACGCCTTCTGCGTTACTTATTGGTAAATACATGTTATGCCTCTGCAGAGAGAAGCTGTTAGTGCCTCCATTAAATGTTCAAGGACAGTACGAGATAAGATGACGTTTTCTGAAGCCACTGATTTGCACCCATTTGAGATAATGTGTGTGTGTGTGTGTTACCCCTTCTCTGATCTCACTGTTGGTCAGTGTGTATAAAAGCTGATGCCCATTCATTAGACCAGTTCTCAACCTTATTTCAGTGATGTACCCCCCTGTGAAATATATATTTTCAGCGCAAAATCATGTGATACACAGTGTCTGATTCAATATAGAATATATATTTTGATATATATATTGTATTGAATATGTCTTATATAACAATTTTTGAATGGATGCTAATTTTAAAAAAATCTCACGTACCCCCTGGAGTGCCTCCATTTTTACATTACATTACATTTAGCTGACGCTTTTATCCAAAGCAACTTACATGATATACAGTAGACCGTAGACACAGCAACGGTGAGCAATTAGGGTTAAGTGTCTTGCTCAAGGACACAACGACACAGACTGCCGGAGCCGGGGATCGAACCACCAACCTTCTAATTGAAAGACCGACTTGCTAACCACTGAGCCACAGTCGCCCCTATTTTCCCCCTTTTGAGAACCACTGTAAGTCCATCTGCAGACGCTGAATTTAACTTACAGGAAGAAAAACTCGACTTTATGTGCTTCGTTCGACAGAAATTGCCCCAATACGTCACCCACGAGGGTGTAAATATGCTCGAACATAACAGATTTTATTTTGGCGGGGGGTGAAAACACAGAAATTGTGTGCCAGTTGCACATTTCCCATTTGGAATTAGGCAAACGAAACCAATCCTTCTCCACAAGTCCTTTGTGATAATTTCTTGCTATTTTACTGTACATTCAAGGGTTAATGTCTGAGTTCCCGTATCACAGCACCTGTGATGGCCTCCACTGGAGCGGCCTGTTGTCATGCTAATACCTCAAGGTGTTTAAAGCACTAGTGAGTGATGCAGCCTTTGTCTGCGCTGATATACACAGGCGGCGGCTTCGCCCGGTACCAGACCCTCCGAGGGGGGTTACGGCAGATCAAAGGTGCTGGTCACAGCCATTAGGCCAGGCAGCCCAGACCCGACATGAAAAGCTCGTGTTTTGAAAAGGAGGGCAGAAGGGAAAAAAAAAACCAACAAAAAAACCAACAGGGCCCTCTTCGTTTTAAAAAAAGCAAGCAAACTGTGAAATAATTGAAAAGGTATGTCAATCAAGGGCAGGAGCACAGCGGGAACTCCCAGATTCCCAGGCTCCGCTACGGGTCGAGCACTGAGCCATGGAGGGCTGCTCAAGGGGGCAACCCCCCAAAAAAAAAAAAAAAAATTAAAGACCTGAGAAAAAGGAATAAAAAAGAAGACGGGAGGAAAAGGCGCAGAGAAATCTCTTTTCCTCACTCTCTCTCTCTCTTTGCTCAGTCTTTCACTCTTTTCTGCTTCAAATTTGGGATGAAAGGGACCATTTTGCCACACTTTGTAGGGCCCCATTCAAGACGCTTGGTCATTAATAAGATCTCGTCTAGCTCTTCACCTCTCAGGTGAGTAACAAAGACTTATTCGGGGGGCAGCAGCCATTGGAAGAGCCTGCCCCCCCCCCCCTCTCCATATTATAACCAGCACCTTCACCCTGTACTCCCTCCTCCTCTTCCTCCCCCATACCATGAGTCTGACAAAAGGGAACCCCGTGAGAGTGTCTCTCTCTTTCCTTTCTCTATTTTTTTTTTTTGTCAAAGTCAGAAAAGGCTTGAATGATCTGACGTTGGGCTAACGTCCAAAAAAATGGGGGACGGAAAGAGAAGAAAGAGTAAAAAAAAATGGGTAAAAAGACTTTTTCTATGCTTTTAAAAATCCCATAGAGGTGAAATAAATGGCAAGTCCACAGTTGACTAGACATGTATAGTGCAGGATTTGCTTGTAATGGCAGCTTGAGCTTATTGACAGTCCCAGCCAAAACATGTCAAAGGTTAAGAGATCTTGCCAATTGCAAGTGAGAAGCCAAAAGTACCTTTTTCATGAGCTCAATGGGGCCGGCGGCTGATACTTGCTCAGCAGAACGCGGGCAGGAGTGACCTTCAGTTTCCAATGCAACTCAGGAACAAAGAAGGAATTTGTCCCAGTTGTTTCTCTGTCTTCTAACTAATTGTGATATTGTTCAAAATATTTGAAACTGTTCTTCACAGCTTATAAAAATATACTTTTATTCTCTTTGAACGGCGTCTATTACACGAGAAAAAGGGTAATTTGATCAGAGCGAACTATATATTCCTGTTTGTTTATTAATTTACAGCAGACCACAAGTTAAAAAACAGAATATTACGCACACAATGCATTTAAAATGTTAGATATATTCACAGATGGGGCCCATTTGTCCAACCTCAATTTAATTCAGTTTGCAGGGGCCTAAAAAAGATTAATAGTTTTAGGATTTCTTCAGCAAGAATATTAAAAAAAGTAAATAAATGTAATAGTTCCAGTCAAAAATGAATACTTAGAAAACTGTACCAACCAACCTAAATACAACCTAACCTACAGATGCACCATTTGTCCAACCTCAATTTAATTTAGTTTGCAGGGGCCTAAAAAGATGAATAGTTTTAGGATTTCTTAAGAACCAGCGAGAATTAAAACATAAATAAATAAATGTAATAGTTCAAGTCAAAAAGGAATACTGAAAACTATTGATAATAACCCAATTTAACAAAGTAAAGTGACCTCTGGATTTCTGTTTTAGGAAAACCCTCTAATAGCTTGAAATACCTCACTCTGATTTCTCAGGCTCTCGGCACAATGGAGTGACTTTTCAAAGGGGGGGACTGTGAGTTATATGGATCTAACTGGTCTTTATGGATGTGTGGTCAAGCGTCCAGAGCCCAAGTGATTCCTGGAGACAATGTGAAATCCCCATTTCATGTCCTCAGATCTTGTGTGTCGGCTGGCTGCTACACCAGCACGTATGAATGAAATGACATGGAGGCTACCTGTGAGTCTGGAGGAGAGAAGGTATACAATGTGCTATAAGATATTAGTTTAAGCGCTTCACAAAATGATTGGTACCCATCGCGACAGATATCAGACGCCTATACAATTTTAAATATCCATTTTAAGACTTTTTTCTAGTGCTAACCCTTTTTTTTCCTTCCTCCGTCTAATTTCCGAACTTAAACTGTTCGCTAACAACCCGTTGCGATGTCTCAGATGTGACAAACATCCTTTCCCGACTGTGCCTGGAACTCCAACCAGCAAATAATGGCTGGCACCACTTACAGGCACCAGCGGTTTTCATTGGCCTGGACTACTCCCCCATAAACCCTTGCAGCGCTCCAATCACCTTGCCGGGGCCCTCGGCTAATTGCTTACGAGCCCCTCGCGCGCTCCAGGTGCCACCGTAGCACACCCGGTGTCTGTAAACACGGCTCGTAAAGAGGAAGGCTGCCATCAAAGTGTTAACGTTTCCCCCCCGGAGGATCAGAGGCAGGAATGATAGGGGTGCAGCTGGGCCGGTACCTGGATGGACTCGACTCCAGGCATCCCCCTCCTCCCCTGCAGCTGTGGCGAGCGGATGGAGGGCTTCATTTACGCGGCTGTCGGAGAAGAAAGACACTCAACAGGAGTGTGCGTTTGTTTACCTTCCTCGTGGTTTTCGATCCTCCTTTTTTTCGACTCTTTGTACTTGGTCGGGTCTGTGCTTAAAGTAGATGACGCCACTGGGGATGATCAGAGCAGAGCCATAAAGTAGAACAAGAAGAAGAAGAAGAAGAAGAAGAAGAAGGAAACAGTTGGAGATAGTTGCGTGTTAAGAATGATGGGAGCAGCAGATGTTTGTTTCTTTAACTTTTGGAGACTTTCAGATGTTTGCCCATTGAGAAAAGTCAGCGTTGGCAGGTTTGCGTGGAGCATCGGTTAACCAAACGTCAGACTTTATCACCGGAGACGATGATGTTCACTTCCCGTCGTCTTTGCTTTTTTTTAAATTTTATTTCTAAGCATGAACACACTCGTTGCCAAACCTCAACCAAGTGTTTACTATTGAGACCGTGAAAACAAAGCTCCCACAAGCTTTGCAAAGTGGTGATGTTCGCCCCCAAACCACAGTCTTTCTGAAAACCTTCTTTTAACCCAAACCGTGAACTTAACACAGTCATTTGGGTACCTAACCTTTACCAGAGCGGCGTCACGTTTTAACACATAAATAATCATCCTGGCAGACACAGATAAATAATGTCAGTAAGATCAGAAAACGCTTTAATGTGTCGTTCTCCAGGGCATGGATTTATTTTTGTTTAATTCGAAGGACTTCATGTATTAAAAAAGACTTAAAATTGTGAGAGCATACCCTTTAAAGTCTGTTCTACAAATGTATAAACCATTAAATCATCCACAAACATTTCAGCAGTTCAGATTTACAGTTAAAATCTGTATTTTCAGGAATAAGTAGGTTGAAAAACACTGCATGGCAGGGAGTTTGTTACCTGTAGGCTGAATGCTGGGTGGGTTTAACCAGCGAGACTGGGGAACTAAACCAGTGGCCCACTGCTGCTTTAATGACTACTTCATCATCTACCAGCACTGGGTCACCCTGTCCTTAAACACCTTGATCTGGTACCTTTTTTACAGCATTTTCCAAGGCCAACAAATGCCCCACATGGCCTTTGAGCAGCAACATTGCATGTTTTCTTTGGTTTCCACGGGTGTAAAAAGATGTCGTGCCCTGATCAGATAACAGGCCACATCAGGGCGCTTTTTAAGGTGTAAGTGGGCGAAAAAAAACATCATCCAAAAGAGAGAGGGAGCTTCATCTCCAGCAATTAGCTGCTATTCAGAGCTCTGCGGTGAGCCTCCAGGTCATCTCCGAAGCATCTCCCTGGCGTAGCCGCGACAATTGGTGTGTGCCGTTGTTCTTGCAAAAAAAAAAAAGAAAACAGATCAAGAGTGAACCGCATGGGACTTGTTTGCAATCAGTGCCCAGAGGAAACAATTAGCCCACGAGCTTGCCAGCTTTTTTTTTTCGTGGGGTGAAGTGAGTTGGAGAGGCTGCTACCGGGGCGGACTG
This sequence comes from Cottus gobio, assembly GCA_023566465.1. Classification (NCBI taxonomy): domain Eukaryota; kingdom Metazoa; phylum Chordata; class Actinopteri; order Perciformes; family Cottidae; genus Cottus; species Cottus gobio. Next base: position 5,214,835 of record CM042217.1, read on the forward strand.
TCACATCTGGAGTCCGGAGGCTCGGACACTGTGTTTGATGCCTCTCCGGATGTATTCTCAGACAAATTAGGTTATTTAACTAAGCTTCAAAACTTTCCCGCCTTTTCTGTTGTGATCAAATCGCAACCTTTAGTGCAAGAAGCTCCAAACTCGACTGGTCTTCTCACAAAGGGAGCTCTTTCGAGCCATTGTGCATGCCATGTGTATCTGTGTGTTGTTCCCCCCCCCCCCCCCCCCCTCCAGAGCATATGGCTGTCTGGTATTCTAATCGCTAATGATAGAGTGGCTTTTGATGGGGAAACTCCCAAAGCTACATGTTTCTAACCCAGACTCTTGTTCCCTCTTTTATTTTCCAGGCCTGATGGAAATCCGATCTGTCAGTGTGGGAGTTGTTGCCATCAAATCTGTCAGCACCGGGCTGTACTTAGCCATGTCCAAGAAAGGCACGCTCTTTGGATCGGTGCGTATACAACATTGTTTCTGCAGGTCAAGATGGGGAGGGCCGGGAAAGGGAAGGAGGAAGGGTGGTGAGGGTAGGGGGAGGTATGCATGTATAGGGGTCCCAAATGAGTGCCTAACCCGAGCATGCCTGATTCTGTGGCAGTAAAGGGAATCTTCTGCTGGAAAGTCCAGGAGGGAGGTCAGAGCGTCGCAATCAATCATGCCTGTACACCTGGCTGTACCCAAGGCTGATGATACCTGCAGCTTGAGGTGGCTTGTTCCACTGTCAAAATAAATAGCGGAGCGAAGAAGACCAGCAACGGCTAAAAAGCCAGCTGGGCCCCTTTTTTAGAAGTCTTTGCGTGCCATCTGCCAATTGATGCTTCACACATCACCTCCTCTTTGTTACAACCAGCCACACATCAGACCTGAGGTGTGTGTTGTCTAGCTCGTGTATCTACATCTTGAGGGAATAAGAAGGAATCAGGGACAAGCGATCAGTCGGCAGCAGTGATAAGAGAAGTGCCTTCAACAGGCGACCACAGTAAATGAGAAATAAGCAGATATGAAAGCTCCCATAATAGCTCATTTAATCCTGATGCTATCACAGACAGGGCCTCGTTATGGCCGCACGATTACGATCTGGAAAAGGGAATATCTTTCAAGACTCAAGTGTCTTTTCTGGATTACCTTCACAGATCATTAATACACCTGAAGACAAAGCTCCTAACGTAGAAAATAGATAGCACATTTGATATAACTTAACATTTTGATTCACTTTGTTCATTCTAATTATTGTTGAGTATGTTATTCTCAATATTTGTGTTTAAAGGTCTGGTATTTTGGGGTTTTTTCAAGGCTGGCATTCAAACATGGCAACATTTCTTTCCAGTAGCAATGTCCCAGTCACTCCTGATATTTCACAGACCTCATCGCGATCCAGTCAGTGATCAGTTTTCAGGGATCGGTCCAGATAAATAACTGAAGTGTGTGGTGCCTGCATTTCACTGCAAAGTAACCAGAACATTGTTTCTGGAAGGACATGCTGAGGTTTAAATTCTTAAATGATTTGAGCAGAACAAACGAAATTCCACTGGCAAAAAAAAATTGGGTTGAAAAAGTTTTTTTTTTTTTAACAATTTGGGTGAACCAAGCCTTAAATTCCAGACAAAACTTCCATTGTGGCCTCAAAAAGACAAACCAGCTAAATACAAACACCTGGTTCACTGCAGCAACAGACGTTAACCTCCGTGCTCTTCTTGGAAACTGGCCTAATCCGGCACAGCGGGAACAGCCTCTTAAAAGCTCTCCGTCTTCTGCTCCCTCTGGTCGCAGGTGAAGTACAACCCGAGCTGCAAGTTCAAGGAGCGCATCGAGGAGAACGGCTACAACACCTACGCCTCCCTGCGCTGGAAGCACAGTGGCAGGCAGATGTTCGTTTCGCTGAACGGCCGGGGGAAGCCTCGGCGGGGTCACAAGGCTCGACGGAGACACCCGTCCACTCACTTCCTGCCCATGCTGCCCTCCTAGCTGCCCGGGTCTGAACTCTGACCGGCGGACTGGCTCCCTCGCCTAGCGTTGATCCGGCCATCTTTATTTTTATTACTCCGTCCTCCTGTCACATACATGTACATTTTGTTGAGGGGGCTGTAACAATTGTAGATTTAGTGTATTATGTACTTTTTAAGTTATTTCCTCTAATGGTGTTCAGTAACACAGTCAATATACAGTCGAGTGACACTGTGTCCAGGCCTCTGTCTGGGTAAGCGGTGTTGGGGTGACTTTAGGAGGCTGTGAGAGGACTGCAAAGGCACAGCAAGGCTATTCTAGATGCTCCGCTAATTTAAAAAAACGTGAGCGCTTGAAATACTATTAAAAACAAAAAGGGCAACTTTGAAACAGCTCCAATCAGGGCCATAGCTACCATTGACGACAGATTTTTGAGGGAAATTGAGTCGCAATTACATTTTCACAATGTATCATACCATGCTGAACACATTTCTCATCTTCATCACATGTTGACCACCATTTCCCATTATGAGCAATTTTAAAATGATTTGCGGGCGTCTCAAATGTGAAATCTAAAACTTGATGTTAAAAAAAAGTAAGATTTCATGTGCGACACCGTTTCAAATTATGATAACATTTGCATAAACTGGTTCATGGTTTATCTCGTGTCAAACAGCATTTTTACTGAATTGACATGCAAGCATATTGTGGTTTTTGGACATTTTACATATGGCTGAATCTGACTACTTTTAGACCATCGTAAACAGATGAATGAAGAACAAAATACCTATCTATCCACCAGAATTTATGTGGATTTTTATAAATTTAATCTCAATACACAGAAGTACGTGTCCATGTCCAGAAAGCATTGGCCAAAATGCAATCTCTGGCGATGATCAAGCTTTTTATCGGCTCAAAAGAAGTTCGTAAACGAGCTCCTACGAAACAATCCGGTCGTACGCGGTGTCTCTAAAGTTGCTAATCAGAGTGAACAAGAAACCAAATAATTAACGAACAATTTTTTTTGGGGGGGGGACTTGGACTCATGCCCTCAGTATTCCTAAAATCCTGGCTACGGCCCTGCTGCAAAGCCAGCGTCCTCACTGTTGCTTGGGATATACTGTACTGACACTACTGGATGAGGAGACACTGATCTGCACCTGAACTGTGCAGCCGAGATGAACGTCTCCGTGACTGAAACACGTTGATGAATGAACTGTTCTGTCTGTGAACGGCTACGTACGACACGAGCGCTAAGCTAACTACTGGGATAACATGCTGGATTTCTCTGAGATGACCTTTGTGTGTTTTTTTGAGCATGCTTCTGTCGGGCCGCTTCTCCCACTCAACAGTGGGAATCAGTATCGAAAAAAAAGAAAATGCAATATCTCATCTAGTCGCTGATTCTTGGTCCTTAGTTCAGTTGTGAAATAATAATAAAAATGTACGTTTTGAGTCATTTAATGCATTATAGCAGACGTAGGTAAAGCAGATGTCACATAGCAGCAACTTCATTAATTTTGTACACAGTAGTGAATGGTTATTACATACTGCCTCTCTCTTAAGTCTTGCTAACATTTTCTCAACAAGGCTGTTGCTAATAGAACATTTAATATATTTAAAACATTTTGTACTCTAACTGTTTGATGTTTATTGTTATTGTCTACTTTTTGTGTTGGATTGTAGTCATACTGTTTAAAAAAAATAAGGGGGCGAGAAAAAAAGTAATCAAGTCCATATTCAGCTCATTTCATATGGTATTACTACTGGATATCGGTACACATGTGATCCACCTATCATAAGAAGCTGTCAGCTCTAGGCCAGTCATAGGTTGTATATATGGCCAACGTCTCAGAACAAACAGTCTTTAGGTTCATTTCGGCAAAGTAAAATCATTTTAGTGCCTTGGTCCATGCTATTCAATAAAAGAAATGTGGATAAATCACGAGTCATGGCTCACTCCCTCGCGCTACAGAAGAAGAAGAAGGGAAAAAAATGGCATTTTAATCCCGTCTCATGCGTGACGCTGATTGTTAAGTGTTGGTAACATCTCCATCAGAGCTCTCAGACATAATCCCCCTTCCTCATCATAATCATGACAAAACTCACAGCAGGAGAGGCGTTGATGTGGAGGACCTCCCCGTGTCGGATGAAAGGTCCGCGGTTATGAACTATGCACCCGAGCATCAAGGTCATTAACACACAGACGAGCCCTCCAGTGGCAAAGGAGGCCACTCGGCTCTTTTCAGCCGACAGAAAGGAGAGTCGGGGATGAATAGTGGCTGTTTGGGGTGAATAAAGGCCAACCTTTCAGCTTGTCATAATGTGAGATTACTGTGACGGGGGTACATGTCTGGTCAGGACGGCGTGAAGTCACACTGTAGTTCAGCTCCAAAGGTCCGGGTGCAGCACACGGATATCAGTATGGGGGGTCCGGCGGTACTGTTGCCATGCAAATGTCTTTGTCCTCGGCTGTGCGCCCTCGAAGGCTCGCATGCATTTTGGAAAAAGCAAAGACTTCTTGTGATTGTTCCTCCCTGTTGCTGTTCCAACTGTAAAATATAGACACGTCATTTGAAAAAGGAAAAGTTTGGCACATTGGAGAACAAACCTTTCTCAGGGTTAGACGAGATTGTACCACTTTCATGTCCGTACGTTTAGAAATGGAGCTGCTAGCTTAGCTTAGCTTAGCGTGGGGAAACGGCAAGCCAGTCTGTGCAAAGGTAACGAAATAAGTTATCTAATCAAAACGCATCTAGTTTGTCTTACCTGTACAAATGCCAGTCTAAAGACGAAGCTCCCGGCTGAGACCTGAAACGCCAAACTTGAATGTTTACTTTCGTTTTTTTGTGCAAGCTAGCAAGCTCTCAGTACTACAAAGTTCCTTGTCGTGCTACAACTGACATTGAGTGTATACGATGCATATTTCAGCTGTTTTGCTTTCTTGTTCTCAGAAGAAAACCATACAGCTGTGCAGATCACACCACATTTCACTTTTACAGGTTCAACATGCACGGCACAAAGCGATCCCCATTTTCTGCCCAACTCTCCGGCCTCTTTGTCCGTTTGCCGTTCACCTTTTCTCCTCTACCTTCTTTAACCGTCCAAGAAACTCTCCTTTCTTCTTGGCCCGAGGGTGCTGACCGGCCGTTGGTGCCAGTCCCATGGGACACCGAATGGGTAATTATCGCTCCACCACTGTCCTGTCAGTGCGCTGGCCAGCGAAACAAGAAGGGATCCTTTGGAAGTCCCGATCAAAAGCTTTGGCCTTTGATCACGAGGCAAAAAGGAAAAACCTAAACACTGTGCAAAATCAACCAGGAATGTCCCAGAGAGGGCCCCGGGAGAATGGAAACGACAGCCATCCCAGAGGACGTCCTCGGCCCCTCCTCTGCCACGATGTGTTGACGTCCAGGGCACAGGTGTTCGGGCTGTGTTTGATCTGATCGGTGTAAACAGAGGACCGGGAGAGTGAGTCACCCAATGATGACGATGATGATGATGTTGTTGCTAAAGCACCTGGTAGGCGTCACCTCTTTGTGCTCCTGCACCGGCCTCTTCTTGCCCCGCTTAAGACATCACAAAGCACGTCGGCACATCGGCACGGAGACGGCGCTTGGCCGAAGGTGTTCCCGCGCGACCCAATAAAAAAAAAATGGAGACGGCTACACTGACTGCTTTCGAAAAATTAATTCGGAGCTGAGTGACGGAGGAAAAAGTAATAATAGAAAAGCCCATTTTGAAGGGCCTGAGCCAAAATCTACAGGGGCACAAGTCATGCTGCTTCAGCGACAACAAACCACAGCCCCTGGAACCTTTGAAACCCTGTGTGGTCATTTTCTCTCACAGTGACTGAAAAGAACTGTGGTGGGTGGGAAAGGAAAAAAAATAAAAAAAGAGCCCCTCGCCACTCATAATACCAATTTTATGTATGTAGACGAAAATGGGAGGGATGGGAGGGGCTCTGGGGTGGCAGACGGACTAAGGCACAATTTTAAAGCGCTTATTGAATTGCCATTACAGCTCCTGAGACTAATTGTGGCTGTTGTGTGTCTCTCGGTGGCCTAGGGGGCTCTGGAGTGGCCCTGTATGCTCTTACTCAGTGGGGTTTTCAGACCGAGTGGCCCTGAAAGAGAACAGGACCACCGTAGATCAATGGCAAACCTTTCACTCTTTCACAGGCCCTCGCTAATCCTTCTCATTTGTCTGCCATTTGTTGAGGCACATTCACAGCTCCCTGAATTTAGGATTAGGCCTTGTTTTGTTACAAAAACAGCCCAAGTTATAATGCTGAATAGATGGACTAAAGGGTGGATAGTGTGCAGTGTGTATGTGAGTTTGTGAGCATGTGTGTGTGTGTGTGGTTATCAGGTATACACTACATACATGTATGTTTGACCAAATTCATGAGAGCGCAGAACCAGGAATGTGTCTTAAATCAGATTTCATGTCATAAGTTTTATAAGAAATTATAGTTTGTATTTTTCCTTTGCGGAGGTTTGTTGCATCTTTAATGTTCAGACAGTAATTCAAATGTGCAGAATCCCTCTCAACACTGTATACTGAGTAATGTCAAACCATGTTTATAAGATTTCCAACATTTTGAACACAAGTGGGTGTATCAATAGGTCCGATTGCATGAAAGGTCAATAAAAAGATGCAAAATTGTCCCGAAAATTAAGTTTGAATAATCTTTCTTAAAAAAAAACACATAAGTTCAAACTATTAAAATTTACTTACCATGCTTGGAGCTGAACCTCTGTCAGATGCCTTGTTTCTATGTATTTCTATCGCTTGCTTTGAAAGGCCGCCGTAGACGAGTCTCTACGGTGACTCCTCACTTCTCTACAAAGACCTCAATAAGGACCTTGCTGTTGGCTTTATCACGTGTTATTTCCAGTGTCACTAAGTTAAATGTATTCTCCTGTCTTTTTTTTAATTCTTCAAATGCATATTTTAATTAAAATATTCTCAGACAGCCCGAGTGCAAACTGAGGGAAAGATAAATCCATGCAAGGTGAAAATATTCCCAAAACATCTGCGCTTACACTGGAGGGAAATCACAGATAAACAACAGATTTTCGTCCAAAAGGTCGAAGTTGACTTCTTAGTTTGAACATCACGTGGTCACGTTGGTCGTGCATCTCTGAATTTCTGTAACTTGTTTCTTTACAGAGCTTGAATAAATTAGTCCATAAATATGAGATATGAGCTTACAGATATTACAATCCCTCCTCGGCATTGTGGAGGTTAGTTTATCGCTATAGCCGATAGATCATTGAGAATAATTACATTTTGAAGCCCCTTATTTAGCCGTCAAGGAAACACACCGAGCACCTTTTATTTTCCAGAGATACCAGATATATGATGCTATAAATGTGCATTCACTTATGCAAACACATCGAGACTCCCACGTGATGTAACAGCACAAATCGATTGAAAATAGAGGTAACGAACGCCAATTTCAGAGTTGAATAGGCTAAAGGTTTCCACTTAGCAGTGCTATCATTCACCGTAGCGTCGCTCTGTTAAATACAGGGCTGCTAACGGTTTCCGCATGCTCTCTTTTTCATATGTCCTCTGCTTCATCTGAGAGCAGAGACAAGAGTTCACCTTTCGAAAAATAAATATTTCATAAGAAAGAAGGAAAGCATGAACAAATTGATTCATCACAGTCAAATACCTGCAAAGGAAATGCAATTTCATTAAAGTCGCAGCGATTCCCTTTGAAGCCTGGAGGTTGTCCTCGCCGTGCTCCGTCTGAACCCGAGCGGCTGCTCGGACAGTCTTGGCAGCCGGCAGCGGAGCCGTCAGACTGAGGCCTTCTCATCGCCGAGTGGATTAGTGTTCATGTCTGAAGCCACTTACCGGACATCAGACGGGGCTGCTGAGTGGCACATGCGCCACATTTCCCCTAAAGCCCTGCCATGCCACGCCGCAGGTATGCGGGGCCGGCCGACCGGCCAAACCCCATGTCGGGCATTCTCCGGATGCCTCCAGTCGTGCCAAAACACCGGGGGGCGAAGGTGAAGAGGTGGACGGAGGTGGATGATCGTGTGAATCAGAATGGATGAGAGGAAAAAGTAAGGAAATTAAATGATACATTGAAAAGGGTATTATATTAGCAAGATGCACAGAGGAAGAAAATGAGAATTATTTGTTTGCGATAGAGCAAAGACGTAGACGTAGCAGTGTGTGGATGCGTGGTGACGTTAGCCTATACAGTTGTTTTGGTGGCGCCGGTTTCATGTCTCCGGGACCAGATTGTGGTCTCAAAAATGAGAATTTTAAAGAGAAAGTGAGAAAGTTTGATGAGAAGTTAATACCTCTCTTATGTCTGCACATCCAATGTGAAATTAGAGCGACCAAATCGTTAGCTTAGCTTAGCTTAGCGTAGCATAGTGCTGGGAAACAGGGGCAAACAGCTCGTCTGACTGTGCAAAGGTTTGAAAAAAAAAAGCATCTCTAAAACTGCCCATTCAAGACATTATATAAATGAAGTGATATAGACCTAAGTGTGTAAACGGCTGCAATATGCTGAAACTATTTCTTGGCCTGGAGCAGTAAGTTTCACTATGATGTTGCCAAGCAACTATTGAAGACTCGGGACTAAACAAATCGGTTATAATGTGTTAATTAGCGCGCTTTGGAGGCGCTGGTAAGCACATTTCTTTTTCAGCGTTGGACAGAGGCAGGCTAGCAGTTTCCCCCTGCTTCCAGTTTGCAATGCTAACCTCAGCTCATTAGCAGCTGGCTGCAGCTTCAACGGGGCGTAAAGATATGAGAGAGTCTCTGTTTCCTCGTCTAACCCTCATCAAGAGAGAGAATATACCCTTAAATTACTGTTATGTCCTCACCAAGCTGAACATTCGCTGGTGTGTCGGAGAAAAAAAAAGCAGGAATAACGTGGCATCAACATTTTAAAGTGCATTTCAAAGTGGAGGTCTGAAGGAGAATGTGCTAACGGGTTTTATTTAAAAATTAAATACAAAATAATTTTAGGAAGGTTTTCGGGACCAAAGGTAGATCTATTCAAGAGCGCACAAGTACCCTGTCATACACACCAAGAATATAAGAGGAAAGAAGAAGAGATGACTGTGGGTCAGTGGTTAGCAGGTCCAACTTTCAATCAGTGGATCGGTGGTTCGATCCCCGGTTCCGCTAGACCATGTCATTGAGCAAGACACTTATCCCTAAGGTTGATGTGTCTACTGTATAGCATGTAAGTATCTTTGGATAAAGGCATCAGCTAAATAATATGTAAGAAGAAATGATAACTTCCGACTACTGCTGATTTCTCTCCGTCCACCATTGTTTCACTCTTTAGTCTTGGGAGACAGGCTGCACATCAATAGGCCTCTTTATTTAACGTGGCCTCAGCTCCTTCCTATGATGCAACGATCAACATTTTCATTTTTTATACAGATGTGTGTATAAAGGTCGCAACACACCTGGTGAACTGTCAAAATATAGGAAGGTGATCCAAATGTATACAAGCAATCAAACTAAAAGAGACTTTAAGAAGATGATCACAGAGAAGGTGGTGGCAGCCTTAAGGGGCACACAGGCCAGCGGAGGCCGGCCAGCCACATGTTGGCCAACGTCCCAGTCAACATCGTGAGGTTGTCTTTGGCTGTTGGCGACTGGAAAAGACCAAAGTCGGTGCCGCTTCATGCAAGGTTTTCGCCTTGCCAAAGCCTATCCGCCCTGCCCCTCAAGCCCAGCTGTGTGAAGTAATTCCTCATGAAACCAGACAAGACTGGGTTTTGTCACGGCGGTACTTTTTTCAACACTGCAGTTTGTTTTTGTTTTTGTTTAATTCGGAGATTAACAGGTGTATTTTCCTCCTTAAAAGCAAAACATATTTCATGAACAATGTTAAAATCTGCTGTCAGGATATATGACGTAAAGCAGGTGAGAAGGTTTTCCTTGGATGGAGTCCGTCTTCTGTGAGTTGTATCAGACTGTTAGCATTTACTGTTTCCAGGTCTGTCAGCATGTCGGAGGAGAAAGAACTTGACACCGGCAAGAAAACTGGATCCGCTCCCACCGAGTCTGTACGGGAACAATCTTCCACTCAAACCCTGGCTGAAGCTACAGCCTTAAAACAAGCTGTGTGTGAAGTGCATGCTGTACTTTACCGTCGCAGACAGGTTGTGGAACAGTAACTGTGACTTTTCAACCAAAAGCATTCTCGTAAGCTGCGTCTAGACGAGGGTTCATCTGCAGGCCAAAGAGTGGGGCCTTCAGGACCAATGACCAGCCTGTCCTGGCTGGACAGGTTTGTACTTTATATGCAGGTCTGAAAACAAACTCTAAAGTCTTACTCAACGTTTCTGTCGGCCCCTTTTAGCTCATAACATCCCATCATAGGCAGAAGGAAAGAGTCATGGCAGCTATGATGACGGTACAGAAAGATCCACCCAAATCTGGTGATATTTACGTACATTTAAACTAAAGCGACCACCAATGAGCAATGAAATAAGACAACGTGGGAGGATTCTGTTGCTTTTTATTCAGAAATGTAATTGAAATGGTTGTTTTTCTTTTCATATATATCGCTGTCTCACTACGTGAACCACCTCCGGGCCTCACCGTGAGACATGTACGCCGTGTATTTGGAGAGAGATGACATGCTCACTGTGAGAAGACTCATTAGACGGCTCAATTTGTGACTTTACATTAGATGTGCAGCGATGGGGAAGCGGCTCCCTCTGATGGTGAAAAAGCAGAGCAATTTTAAAAGTCTTGTTGCAAACTCTGGCACTCTCTGCTGGATGTTATGAAGCACTAACTGTAACAGCTGAGAATATAATATATATGTAATGTTACACTTGATGGTATCCAAATGCGCAGTAGATTTTTGAAAAAAGACAATATAATGTAATAAGACTGCACCCCTCGTCCCATCAAAGTTACACTCAAATTAACCAAATTCACTAAGAGTAGAAGTGGTACAAATGTTGGTAGCACTTTATAAAAAATACACACTATTTAGCATTAGTAAAGCATGAGTAAACACTTAATTCATCATTTATAAAGCACTATTCCAACATGAACACTCATTATTAACTCATTAGTAAGCAATTCATAAACAGATGTTTCATTCTTGATTAATAAGCTTGGGTTTTCCCCATTTGTATATGACGTATAAAGGACTTGATGATTAATAAGATAATTTTTAAAGTGTTAGTAAATGATAAAAAAAAAAAGATGCAATTCATGATTAATTTAGATAGTTACTACTCGTCAGTTAAGTATGATCTGTGACCTCATCTAAAGTGTTTCTCAGTTTGCTGGTACAAATGATTGATTATGAGTATCTCACTATGACCTGGATTGGTCTACTTACAACTGAGGTAGCGTGGGCCGGTGCCTATCTCTCAACCAGTGACCTGGACTAGCGGGCTAGCCATAGCTAGCATAATCAATAATATGTAGCTATGTGCCAACAAACCATGGAACACTCGTGTCACTGACGGGCATGGCTTCCCATCACCATCATATTAATGTTATTTATTACTTTGTGTTGTGTGTATTTCACTTTTCTGTTGAGAAGATAACTGAGACTTCTGCTAGCTTTGAGGCACTGCTTATAAATGCTTTTAAAGCATGAATAGTCTTCACTTTAGATTAGGTCACAGAACATACTTAACTTATACTTAACTAACAAGTAATTAATCATGAATTGCAGCTTTTTTTCATTTACTAACACTTTACAAATGATCCTTATTAATCATCTATAAGTCCTTAATACTTCATTTACAAATGGGAATCCATCATTTATAAAACCCAAGCTTATTAATCAAGAATGAAATACAACTGTGTTTATGAATTGCCTACTAATGAGGATTCATGTTTAAATAATGCTTTATAAATGATAAATTCAGTGTTTATTCATGCTTTACTAATGCTAAATAGTGTGTACTTATTATAAGGGCTACCCAAATGTTTATTGTGGTAGTGAGTAAGTACCTGTCATGACTATGCTTGAATTTGGAAGATCAGCTGGTGCATTCATATTCGTGTGCACATGAATGTTGCAGCTGGTAAAAGAGGTTAAAAGGAGTGCTTAACCTTTTCCTGCGTGAGGTGCAGAGACTCTGACCTCTGTCTGCATTTAAAAGGTCGTAACTGAATGCAAAACAAATCCAACTGGTGTTTATGGTTTTCATAAAGCCTTCAGTACAAGCAATTAAACATATGTTTTTTTAAAACACCTGCTGCTGCCTGTCGAGCAATGCTAAAACTAGTGAGGTATGGTTGCAAAACTGCAACTGTGGAAGCGTCAATGCTAAAATCTGCAGCTGACGACTGTGGTTTCTGTGGATGGAGATTCTAACGCAATTCAAAGAAACCTGTGGGTGGTTTCAGATCTCAGGCCTCACTTCTCAAGTATACTAGGGTAAGTAGACGGGTCGTTCGATGTGGTCACAGATTAGTGTTTCCCAGAAGTGAGAGAAGAACCAACATGGTCTAAAATTTGTAAAATTAAGAGAATAAAAGTGGACATGAGCGGTGCGGAAGATTGTTTCTTGCTGAATAATTAAAAAAAGTAAACCTATTGATGTTGGCTTTAGTTGCAGTAAAAACATAGTGAAAAGCTGTTTGCTCTTCCCCGCATGCTTCGACATGATAGAAACTTCCCATATGTTCTTGTTAAATGGGAATAATTACATACTAATGTCTGATTGATATATTTCGTTGAGCGTATTTCTTCACATCTTCCTCCTTTTACCTCGGATGCCTTTTACACACATGGTCCACTGTGGTCAAACAAAACACTAACAGATGAGACGCGCCGGCTCAACCGCCTTCTAGCTGATCACAGAGTCTTGCACACTTCTGAGAATATAGGCACTCGAACCTGCGGTTTCTGTTACTCATTTAGTTTTTGTAGCAACACACTGACAGAAGCCCCCGACAGCTAAGGTTTGTCACAGCTAAAACAAGAAACAAATGATGGTTCACTTTGGTTTATCAAACTAAAGGTCACCTCAGCTCAAGTGGATACGTGTACACACAAGAGTGAGAGAAGAACGTTTAAAAAGTCTCAACAATAATGAAAATATAGGTGACAGTGTCATGGACGCAAAACCAGAATAGCGGTTCCTTTAGCCCCGCCTCCCAGCCCTCGGCCCAGCATCGTTGTCGGTGTCAATCACATGAAGGGAGGAAGCAAATTAACTCTGGATTAGGTTATTATCGCAGTTACCAACTTGTTGGGACCTATTGATTTAAATAGGGGCTATTAAAGTGTTCGTACCGGGAAGTTAATTAACCTTCTACAACAGACAGTGTCTTTCTAAATGTGAGTCTAAGAGAATAAGGCTTTTTAGGCCCGATGGCATCCCGGGACAGACCTAGACGGTGTAATTCCAGGTTTTGGCCACTAGGCGAAATGTGCTTCAAAGCCTGGAGCTCTTCCTGGAGGCCTCCTAGAAAAAGGGAACACTGAAGACATCAAAAGGTAGAAGAGAAGGAATTGCTTTCCGGCACAGTGGCGTGTGAAAACTCAGCCCACGCTGATCACATAATGTGTGTACGTGCTTCAGGCTGCAGAGGCAGCTGAATCACACCTTTTATATATACTGACCACATGCACTCATCACTATTAGACAATTTAAAAGGTGGAACCGACGCACAGAGGATGTGGTTTAAAGGGTGTTGTTGAAGCAGGGTCCCGCACTGAGCCCACTGTGGTATATAAGGGTCGACCTGACACCTCAAGGACAACAGGTTCAGCACCACCAGCATGATGCACGCTCTGCACGGGTTTCTGCTTTTGCATCTCCTGGCCTGTCTTGGGCTTCCCGGTAAGACTACACGTCTAGTCATTAGTCTCTGATCACCTAACGCTGTGTTAACTCGTCCTTCTTTTCCTCTTCGTCTTCTCAGCACTTGGGAGCGACATCATAAATGGTCAAAACGTCCCGGAGAACTTAATGCTGTACATGGCCTCAGTGCAGCACAACGGAGGTCACCAGTGTGGAGGATTCCTCATCAGTGAGCAGTTTGTGGTCACTGCGGCGCACTGTGACCGCTCGTGAGTTAACTTTCCTCCAATTATGTAATCGGAAATCCAAATAACTTAATATTACATGCATTTTGTGTTGTTGTTGTTGTTGTTGTAATAAACACTGCTGACAACCTCTCAATGATCACTCGCTTAGGAATCTCAGCGTCGTTCTTGGTACGCACAATCTCCAGAAGGTTAATAACGCAATGAGATACGATGTAAAGGCATGCAAGTTTCCATCTTATGAGAACGTGAAAAACGGGGGTGACATCATGCTCCTCAAAGTGAGTAGACATTTAACCAGCCTAGCACTTTTACAGTCAAATCTAACTTCCATGTTTTCCGATGGATTCAGTTCTAGTCCGCCCAAACGTTTGCTGTGAATTGTTTAATCACGTTGTCATTCTGTGTCTCCAGCTGTCCAGGAAAGCTCGACTGTACAAAAACGTACAACCGATTCGACTTCAAAACACTGAGATAAAAGATAAATCAAAGTGTCGTGTGGCGGGATGGGGTTTCACAAAATCTCGCGGTAAAGCCGTTAAAGTGCTGAGAGAGGTGTCCGTGCCGATCGTGAACCCGGAGGTCTGTAAGAATAAATGGGCTCGTTGGAATACACTTCCTGCCAATGTTATCTGTGCAGGTGGATATGGGACAAAGAAAGGGTTCTGTCAGGTATGTTTTCTGTTCAGTCATAAAAAAAAAAACTTGAACGTCAATGTTTCTAGCCTTCGAGAAATTGAATAACCAAATGAAGCGTCTTCCTCCTCACAGGGTGATTCTGGTGGCCCTCTGGTGTGCAGCGGGAAGGCTGTTGGTGTTGTGTCTTTCAACCTCAATGCAAACTGCGACTATCCAAATCTACCTAACGTCTATACAGAAATATCCAAATACCTCCCCTGGATCAATAAGATTATCAAGAAAAATAATTGTTAAATGTAACGATTCAGCATACTTTCAGTGTCCTCTGTTGCACTGGCTCCTCGGCTCTAGAACAGCTTGTCCACCGCCACTCGAGGTCAGCTGACGTCTTTAAACCTACTTTTATAAAAAATTGTCTTTTTTAACAGCTGATATCCTTTCTGCCTTATCATGAGCTGGGTGATATGTCGTACAATAATGATTTTTTTGTCTGTGTATGCCTTGTGAATTTTCAAACTTTGTGTTTTTTTGCTTCTAGAGCGCTCTATAAAGAAAACGTATTATTGTGAAGGTATTGCTGTATTCAGGAAAAGAAAATAAAATGTCACTTTTCAATGTCAAATAATTTAATGACTGTGGTTATACAAAAAAAAGTGTTGACAAAACTTTATGGAGCAAGTTTATATGTAGAATATATCATTTAAAAGGTCCTGCAATCCCACTCACTACTAGACTAAAAGGCCACTCATTCATGGTGTATTTTCTATTGCTGATGAAAAGCATTTGCAAATCAAATTTGCAAGATCGTAATGCAAAAATTATACAAATAGAATATAAGCCTTCGTTAAATCCTCAGCACAAGCCTGTAGCTTTGGTTAACCATGTTGAATGTATCATCATAGATGTGCCCTCCTTTGGTTTGTGCTTGCCTGCATGTGTTCTTTGTGTATTTGTCAATGCACAGATAGTCAAATTTGCCCCAGTCGAAGAATATTTCGTATGACACTTCTGGTAAAATAAAACACGAACAAGTGAAACAGCAAAACTGTTGCAAAGCTGTTTCATAACAGTGACTGCACATATGCTCAAACCTGAATTTGGAAACTGTGGTTTCCGTGGTTCATCTGTCTGAACTACTTTACTGAAAAGGCTCTCCCACCCACGACCTGACGATTATCTTCAACAACTCAGCCTTGGCCCCGACCCCTGACTGCCTTAACATTTAACAATAAACATTTAACAGTAAACAGAGTGCAATAAATGGGAATGGATGAATGAATATTTACAATTGAACAGTAGAATATAATAAATAAGAATAAGGAAAGTAGCACCGTAGTAGCACTGAAATGACACATACTGATAGCACTTTGTAGTTTAACTTTATTGAAGAAATTGTACTTTCTTGATTCTTGTTGTTCTGAGTTTGTACTCATGGTTGAAAGCACTTACTGTAAGACGCTTTGGATAAAAGCGTCAGCTAAATTAAATATAATGTAGTTTGTCACCGAGTTGTAACAATAGTTTCAGCGATTTTACTCATAAAACACTTAATGAAAACTAAGATTGTACGCAGTATTTTGTCGATTATTGCTCTGTTCGACATTTCTTAAACTATTTGAGATTATGAAATATTATCACCGGCTGCACCACAGCTGGCCACGAGTGTCTCTCCTCTGGGCTGAGGACAGACAGCGCTGCCTAAATATTAAATACAAATTTGATTTGAGGTTTAACCTCATGCGCCCAGG
The DNA here is from genome assembly GCA_023566465.1 of Cottus gobio. NCBI lineage: Eukaryota > Metazoa > Chordata > Actinopteri > Perciformes > Cottidae > Cottus > Cottus gobio. Next base: position 5,231,194 of record CM042217.1, read on the forward strand.
CCATTTTTCATCCAAAATTCCGAATGTTTTTTCTCATACTAAATCTTGATTGTCTCCTCATTCACAAGGTCTATTTAAAAAAAAAAAAGCTCTAATATACAGAAAACCCTTGTGAAGATAGATAATAAGATAATAAGACCATATATGTGTTAGTGGTATATTGGTATAATCAGAGGGTCAACCCCAGAGCCTCCCATCTGGGGTCATTCGGGGCGTTGGTTTATATCTTTAGCAATTGAAATGCGCTTATAGTTATGGCTCACTATAGACTGTTGGAGTGGCGCCCACTAGTGGTCAAAAAGCAGAGGAGCTATGCAACCTTTTGATCTGACTCTGTATGTATGACCCTCTGTATAATTACAAGGTCACAGGGGTTTTAAATTGTGTAATTGTGTGAGAAAAACACTGAACTGTTTGATTTAATGACGAGAACATTAACAACTGACTCGGACACTTGCATCCTCAGGACAATTACCACACAACAATTATTGCACAACTCTAGTATTTAAATACACATTTGTCACTTTAATAAAAAATGTCAACTATGTCTTATACTATTGCACAATGTTTATTGTCACGCACCAAGACAAAATGTCTTGTATGTGTAACATACTTGTCAATAAGCCGTTTCTGTAGTTTGAATTGTGTGATAAAATATGATGACAATGAATACATTTGAATGTGTGACTATAGTTACATGACGTTAAAACACCACAGCAAGATTGCATTCTATATATTCTACATTAATACTATATTATATATGTAAAGCAAGGTTTTTCAGTCTAGGTCTGTGCATTAATTTCATAACTGTGAGAACAAAATTAAAACCTGGACCTGTGGTAACTGTGGTTCATCTAGTTTGATGCATGATTTCAGAGAAATGTTTCAGTGGGCTGTGCAAAGTATTTCCACATCAATGAACGTTCTTGTTGCGTGAGTGTTCTTCACTGGTTAGATTACCTCAACATAAGATCACTTGCTGGGACCAAGTTGCATCCACAAACAGGGAGGCAAGAAGGTCCAAAAGGCCAAGAACCAACATGTTCAGCACAAAGTCAGGCCTGTTAAGCCTCCAGGGAAACATTGCTTTGAGCAGACTGCTAGATATGGTCTCTACTTATAGATTGTACATTTTTTATATTTAAAAAATTTAAATTGTGTATGTAAATAAATGTGATTTGCATAATCTACGTAGAAATACATTTAATACTATTTATTATATATATATAAATTATACATATATATAATTTATATATATAAATATATATATATATACAATAAATAGCATTAAATGTATTTTTACGTAAATTAAGCAAATTACATTTACATACAAAAAAATACATACAGATAATAAATGTAAAAATACATTTAATGCTATTTATTTTATATATATATAAAAATGATATATATACATATATATACATAATCTGTATGTATATATATATAATACATATATATATAAATAATATATATATATATATATATATTATATTCATATATATATACACATTTATAATATTATATAATCAAGAACAGATCATAATGCAGGGGTTGCTGGAGCCTGGAGCTTTTGGTTACCTTAAAGGTTTAGTGCAGTAGTTTTGTAATTTTCATTCTTTACTCATTTTCATCTTTTAATAATTGGAATTTCACTTTCTATTAAGACAGACATAAGCCAGACAAAAAGTTATAAATCTATGTAAGTATTTCCAGTGATTGTACAATTTAATTAAAAGAGGAAGAATGTGACTTAATGTTCAAAACTCATAAAGTGTTTCATGCGCTTCCATCGTTGCAAACCTGCAAACAGGCATTGATCAAAAGATGTGGTTAAAAGTCAAGATAAAGATCAGATGATCATCACACAGGCCTGCGCATAAAAGGGTCTACCTGACAGCCCCAGGAGAAAGACAGGTCACTTGTCTGGCTGGCATCATGCACACTCTGCACAAGTTTCTGATTTTTCATCTCCTGGCGTATCTCGGACGAAACGGTGAGATTCCCAACGCATTTTTCCAACATCTTCCAACCATTTATTGTGAGTTTAAACAGATATTGATGTTCTTATCTTTGCAGCCGATGGGAGTGAAATCATAAACGGGACCTATGCTGCGAAGAACTCGATGCCGTACATGGCCGCCATATTTAACAAAAGCCATCTGGTCTGTGGAGGGTTCCTGATCCGGGACAACTTTGTGCTCACTGCTGCGCATTGTCATGATTTGTGAGTAACGATACCGTCCAGCAATCTTTAAATCACGTAACTAGAAATCAATTGAAGGCAAAAAAAAGATGTCAAGATATAAAAACCAACTTTTTTTAATATCAGAAATTATTATGATACATTTTTATTTTGCTCTGACAGCTGCTCTGTTTTCTCTCATTCAGTGACGTTAAATATGTTGTTCTTGGCACCAACAATGTACACAGTAGAGATGGGGTGAAGATAGAGATTGACAGGACTATCAAACACGAATCTTGTAATACTAAGAAGTTAGCCAATGGTTATGACATCATGCTCCTCAAAGTAAGTACACATTCTCAGGTGACATCATACATTTGTTGGGTCATCTTTTTGTATTACCAGCTCCATATTCCAGCAATTGTTTGTTTAAATTAAATAAAAACAATGTGTGTTGTAAAATTATTTTTAATGTTGTGTTTCTCCAGCTGCAAACGAAGGTTGAACTGGGCCACAAGATACAAACCATTAATCTTTCCACAACTGAAGTTCATCAACAAACAAAGTGTATGGTGGCTGGATGGGGCGCTACAAGGAGTGGTGGTGGCGTTATTGATGATCTGAAAGTGGTGAATGTCTCCGTCATTGGCCTGAATTACTGTAAGAGCAGATGGGGAGATCTTCCCCAAAGTGTTATCTGTGCAGGTGGTGATAATAGAGGAAAAGGATTCTGTCAGGTGCGTTTTCCTTCTGTTAACACATGTCGGCTGGTATAGAAATGCAACAAACATCTAAAATAACTCGATGAATAACCAAATGAATCCTCGTCCTTCTCCTCACAGGGGGATTCTGGTGGTCCTCTGGTGTGCAACAAGAAGGCTGTTGGCGTTGTGTCTTTCAACGACAGAAATAAGTGTGATTACAGTGAGGAGACCGATGTTCCCAATGTCTACACCGATGTATCAAAGTACCTGGACTGGATCAAAAGAGAAATCAAAGCTAACGAGTGAAAATCAAGCACAGCGCACACTCACTGTGGTCATGTGGAGGTTTCGCAGTCAATCGGTGTGATCGAACTTCAAAATAAAAGTTTGTTTCAAAATAAAGGTTTGTTTCAAACACAGCGTTTGATTTCCTTCTTTGACCATGCCATCCGAAAACACAAATTGTGTTTAAGTGAATGAATAATAATGGTAATTTTGAATGTGTGAATCAAGTGGATAGCGAATAACTTAAGATTCTTTCTTTCCCTGCTCTTACAAATGATTCGTCTGTGAAGCATGAATCAAAAGGTGCCTTATTAGAAAGTGAATGCACAGAAGTAGGTCAGTGAGGACACTCGTTAGGGGACTTAAATAAAAGAATATAATTTAAAACAATAAAACTTACGTGTCTGCTACTCCATGAATCAAAGGGTAACAATGGTACCCTCCCAGCTGTGTTATCACTAGCAGCCCCTCACAGCCGGTTTAAGAGTAGACTGTGAGGAGTTACCAGGCAGTCAAAGGCGATTCAAAGCAGCCGGTAAAAGATGTTCTGAGAAAGTGTGAGTCACCGCAACCACAAGAGGCCCTTGAGCGTGCATTCAGCCTGGCATCTAAAATATTATGCCGTTTGTTTCATCATAATCATGACCTCATCATTATTTAATTTACTATATCGAAAAATGTTGTAAAAATGCTTATTAATTGATCTTATCCAGGAGGCACAGATGAAAAAAGGGCAACGTTCAGCCACTTGGGCGGCTGTGTGTGTGTGTGTGTGTGCGTGTGTGTGTGTGTGTGTGTTGGAGTCTGGTGTCAGTGTGAACATGGAAACTGTGGTTCAGCTACTTTAGTACACAAGTCAAAGAAACGTTTGTCAAGGAGATCCACACAAAAGAGCCTCAGTGCGGCATCTGTTATTTAATTGTTAAATTTGTAAAAAAAAATAGTTGACTCTCCTCTGGGCTGAGGACAGACAACGCTGCCTAAATATTAAGTTAAATTTGATTTGAGGTTTAAGTTGGTTTATATCTTTAGCAATTGAAATGTGCTTATGGCTAACCAGTACAAGCACTAATAACACTGCTGATTTGAATATTTGATGAAAAAGAGAACATTTGTGTGCAAAGTAGCGTGTGATATAAAGTGAAAATAAATGTGACAGGCATCATTATACCTGTTACGATGCCTTTATCATGTCAATCCGGATTCAATTCCTCATATCACCATCGGCCTCCAAAATGTCCAAATGCATGGGTCAGAGTTTCCGTACAGGTGGGCCTATTCTCCCACGAGTTTTTTTTTTTTTTAGATAACAAAGTTTGCATTGGAAGTGATGTACGCCTCTTCAGAATCAGAATCAGAATCAGAACCATTTATTTCCATGTTTGTTTTCACATTCAAGAAATTTGTCCTGGCGGAAGGTGCATACATTTAACATTTAACAATACACATTTAACAGTAAACGCAGTGCAATAAATGAGAATGAATGAATGAATATTTACAATTGAACAGTAGAATATCAAAATATCAAAAATAAGATAAAGTGCATGGAATGTGCATGGAATGTAAGTGTTGTGTGAAAGAGGCAAGTGTAATGTTAAAGTGTCGAATGTATTTAAATATAAGGGTATGTGCAGGGGAGTGTCCAGTGGGGAATTGTCTGGGGGTGACAGAGTCAGTCAAGTCAGTGGGGGACCCGGACTCTGTTTATAAGCCCGACTGCAGGAAAAAACTGTTGGTGTGGCGTGAGGTCTTGGTCCTGATGGACTGCAGCCTCCTGCCAGAGGGGAGGGACACGAACAGTTTGTGTCCAGGGTGAGAGGGATCAGCTACAATCTTCCTCGCCCGCTTCAGGGTCCTTGAAGCAAACAAGTCCTGGAGGGACGGCAGATTGCGGCCAATCACCCTCTCGGCAGAGCGAATGATGCGTTGCAGCCTGGCCTTGTCCTTGGCAGTGGCTGCAGCGTACCAGACGGTGATGGAGGAACAGAGGATGGACTCGATGATGGCAGTGTAGAAGTGCACCATCATTGTCTTTGGCAGGTTGAATTTCCTCAGCTGCCTCAGGAAGAACATCCTCTGTTGCGCCTTCATGGAAATGGAGAAAATGAAAATTGTGTAATTGTCTGATAAAAACACATAACTGTTTGATTTGATGACGGGATCATTAACAACGGCCGGGACCCACTGACTCTGACACTTACATCCTCAGGACAATTACCGCACATCAATTATTGCGCAACTATTGCGCAACTATTTAAATACACATTTGTCACTTTAATAAAATTATTTAACTATGTCTTTTACTATTACACAACGTGTATTGACACACACCGAACCAAAAGGCCTTGTATGTGTAACATACTTGGCAATAAGCCATTTCTGTAGTTTGAATTGTGTGATAATGAATACATTTGAATGTGTGACTATAGTTACATGACATTAAAACACCATACTGAAATTGCCTTAGTCTACCTATACAGAATTCGGTTCATGACAACAGGCTTCTGCGTTACCTTTCTAGTTGAGGCCTCATGTGAGTAGGGAGGAGGGATCATCCAAGGGGTCCCAAAGAAAAGTCTGGTCCTTTGTTCAAATAATTATTCTTTAACCACAAATCACCACAAAGATCACGTCGGGGTCACCAATTGTTATGTTCAAAAATCTTTGAGCGATTGTGCGAAAAGAAATCCCGGATGCAGAAAGTTATAATAAAAATGTATTTAATAAAAAGATGATGAACAGCATTTCAAATTGAATCACACTAATAAGTACACAAAATATACAAAATATATCCCATGGAAGAGAGATATCCCATGAGACAGAGATCCAGTGGCCCCACCCACCGGGCAGCAGACCTGCGCGATACACAAATGGACACATGCACAGAAGTAGGTCAGTGAGGACACTTCTAAGGGGACTTTAAGAAAATAATATATTTATTTTTTTAACTTAGAAAGGTGGAAAAGCTGTAGTTTGAATTATGTGATAAAATTGCTTTTTATGCTTCAAGACAACAGAGGTCATCACCACAAACCTGCGTGTTTTGCAGACTCCGACCTGTTTGGCACACAACAGGGTGCCTCCAGGGAAACATTGATTTGAGCAGACTGCTATATATGGTCTTTACTTATAGATTGTACATTTTTTATATTTAAAAAATCCAAATTTCTAAAAGAAAATGACAATCCTTTTATGTATGTAAATGTAATCTGCTTTATGTATGTAAAAATACATTTAATGCTATATATGTTATATATATATATATATATATATATATATATATATTATATAATCAAGAACAGATCATAATGCAGGGGTTGCTGGAGTTTGGAGCCTACAATTTAATCAAAATGTTTAACACTGAAACTTGTGATGATTATCCAAAGCGATTATACTTGTGCACTTGACGTGTCACTCAGAACTGAAGCAGGAAACTGGTGTGTGTGGTTCATCTGATACTGTCACATAGATTCAGATTATTTTTTTGGAGTATGCCGTTTTACCAAAACCCCCACCAGCCAAATGATGAAAATGCAGATTCTAAAAAAGATACTAAAATCCTTACTATCTGGTATCTTAGCATTAATGTCTCTTTTTCAACAAAAGAGATGTACAACAAAGTGTTATTAAGTCATCAAATTCCCCCAATTGAAGCCTACTTATTGTGAACGTGTGAGAGGAAGTGGGTCCACAATGGAAAACATGTAAAGATGCAGGAAATAAATGGAAGTGGAAAATCCAGAAGGGATTAATAGATTGACCCGTATGGACATTTTGACTTCCACAATACCGAATCCTGGTGTTGCACCCGAGTTATCCACTGTTTGAATGAATCACACAAAAATCACTTATTGTTGCTCAGCCATATTCATAAAAAAATCAAAGAAGAAAGAAAGCCTAGAATTTTTTTTAAAGGCTGAAAGTGTCCTAAATATAAAAGTGAATAATGAACGAAATCAGAGGTAAAAGAGGAAGAATGTGACTTAATGTTCGAAACTCATAAAGTGCTTCATTGCGCTTCCATCAGATAACACAAACAAACAAGATAATGCAAAAAAAGAAAAAATGCATACGTTGCAAACCTGCAAACAAACATTGATCAAAAGATGTGGTTAAAAGTCAAGATAAAGCAGATGATTGTCACGCAAGCCTGCGCATTAAAGGGTCTACCTGACAGCCCCAGGAGAAAGACAGGTCACTTGTCTGGCTGGCATCATGCACGCTCTGCACAAGTTTCTGATTTTTCATCTCCTGGCATATCTCGGACGAAACGGTGAGATTTCCAACAATTTCCAACCATTTATTGTGAGTTTAAACAGATATTGATGTTCTTATCTTTGCAGCCGATGGGAGTGAAATCATAAACGGGGACTTCCCAGAGGAGAACTCGATGCCGTACATGGCCGCGGTGTATAACGATAGCCATCTGGTCTGTGGAGGGTTCCTGATCCGGGACAACTTTGTGCTCACTGCTGCGCATTGTCATGATTAGTGAGTAACGATACCGTCCAGCAATCTTTAAATCACGTAACTAGAAATCAATTGAAGGCAAAAAAAGATGTCAAGATATAAAAACCAACTTTTTTTAATATCAGAAATTATTATGATACATTTTTATTTTGCTCTGACAACTGCTTTTCTGTTTTCTCTCATTCAGTGACGTTAAATATGTTGTTCTTGGCACCAACAATGTACACAGTAGAGATGGGGTGAAGATAGAGATTGACAGGACTATCAAACACGAATCTTGTAATACTAAGGACTTAATCAAAGGTTATGACATCATGCTCCTCAAAGTAAGTACATATTCTCAGGTGACATACATTTGTTGGGTCATCTTTTTGTATTATCAGCTCCATAATCCAGCAATTGTTTGTTTAAATTAAATAAAAACAATGTGTGTTGTAAAATTATTTTTAATGTTGTGTTTCTCCAGCTGCAAACGAAGGTTGAACTGGGCCACAAGATACAAACCATTCATCTTTCCACAACTGAAGTTCATCATCAAACAAAGTGCATGGTGGCTGGATGGGGCGCTACAAGGAGTGGTGGTGGCGTTATTGATGATCTGAAAGTGGTGAATGTCTCCGTCATTGGCCTGAATTACTGTAAGAGCAGATGGGAAGATCTTCCCCAAAGTGTTATCTGTGCAGGTGGTGATAATAGAGGAAAAGGATTCTGTCAGGTGCGTTTTCCTTCTGTTAACACATGTCGGCTGGTATAGAAATGCAACAAACATCTATAATAACACGATGAATAAGCAAATTAATCCTCCTCCTCCTCCTCACAGGGGGATTCTGGTGGTCCTCTGGTGTGCAACAGGAAGGCTGTTGGCGTTGTGTCTTTCAACGACAGAAATAAGTGTGATTACAGTGAGGAGACCGATGTTCCCAATGTCTACACCGATGTATCAAAGTACCTGGACTGGATCAAAAGAGAAATCAAAGCTAACGAGTGAAAATCAAGCACAGCGCACACTCACTGTGGTCATGTGGAGGTTTCGCAGTCAATCGGTGTGACCGAAATTCAAAATAAAAGTTTCTTTCAAAATAAAGGTTTGTTTCAAACACAGCGTTTGATTTCCTTCTTTGACCATGCCATCCGAAAACACAAATTGTGTTTAAGTGAATGAATAATAATGGTAATTTTGAATGTGTGAATCAAGTGGATAGCGAATAACTTAAGATTCTTTCTTTCCCTGCTCTTACAAATGATTCGTCTGTGAAGCATGAATCAAAAGGTGCCTTATTAGAAAGTGGTAGAGCGTTAACCGTTTAAAACTGCTCATTTGGTTTGGCCGTGTCAATTAAATTAAAGCTGCAAAATTGGACAGAATGCACAGAAGTAGGTCAGTGAGGACACTCGTTAGAGTTAAAAGAACATAATTTAAAACAATAAAACTTAGAGAAGTGCATCTGCTGAAAAGATGAGTAATGTTCTCAGCTGACCTGAAAAGAGGTGTTCAAGAATTGTAAAGAGCGATTGGTGACGCCCTATTAATTTACTTCATTTTTTATTTATTTATTTAGGAATCCAGACCATTGGCTCAAAGTTGCCATACGAGACACTTCATAAAATCATAATAATGTGTGAATTAACCGAAAAAGAAACGGAGCTACTTCAACCCTTTTACAATCGTAACCATGACCTCATCATTATTTAATTCACTATATCGAAAAATACTGTAAAAATGCTTATTAATTGATCTTATCCAGGAGGCACAGTGTGTGTTTGTGTGTGTGTGCGTGTGTGTGTGTGTGTGTGTGTGTGTGTGTGTTGGAGTCTGGTGTCAGTGTGAACATGGAAACTGTGGTTCCTGTGGTTCAGCTACTTTGTTACACAAGTCAAAGAAATGTTTGTCAAGGAGACACAAAAGAGCCTCAGTGCTGCGTCTGTTATTTTAATTGTTAAATTTTGTAAAAAATTAATAAAGTTGACTAAAACATGGTCGTTCCAGATGAATCTCAATTTAAAACGCTGTATTGTTTTACGTTGTATTCAAGTCAATAAGACAAATGCATAGTTCTTTCTCCAGGGTTCAGTTGAGCTCAACAGTGTTACAGAAATCTGAAAATGCGAACAAGTACTTAATACTCAATCAACACAGTTTTACCTGTGAATATAAAATGTATATTCTCAATCGCACACAGCTGAGGCTCAGCTGTTTGCAGTAGCATTACAATACGTTGCATTACACAAAAACACATTGTTCCTTAAGAGCTCTCTCTTTCTAACACTCGTTGGGATGCAACGCAAGAGAAATAACTCATCACACTTTGCAAAATGTGAATCCAAGCACTACCATTTAGGAATAAACCACAACTTTGTAAGAATCCCACATACACATAAACAAATATCGCATTTATTTTCTCTCTCTCTTTTTCCCACTTTGAGGATTTTAACAATTAATCCAGAAATGTGTGTGTAAGTGTCTAGCTTTCAGTGCATCAGTAGATTCTTTGGCAGTTTGCAGCCGCGGCCACCGCTTTCTTGCATCAATTACGAAGCCCTGTTTTTTGGAAATCTAAAAACCACATCTTTTGTAACACCACCAACGACTACAGGACACGTTAGCAAACTCACTGAAGCAACAAAGACCACAGAATGAGGAAGATATTTTCCTAAAAAACAACAGGCCTGTGAGTAGGAGTGGATTTGAACCAGAGACCATGGCGTCCAGTTACCTGCCACTGCTGCTCTTTGCCCTCACCGGTAAGCTGTCGACACGCAGCAGAGACGCATGCATCTGCATTTACTACAAAGCAGAAGAAAAAAAAACAACACCTGGATGAACACATGATGCTTTGTGACTTTGTGTTTCAGGAGCGGATGGCTCTCATATTGTTGGAGGCAGAGATGCCGTCCCGCATTCGCGCCCCTACATGGCCTCGCTGCAGGTCCGAGGTCGCCACAACTGTGGGGGAGTCCTGGTGAGAGAGGACTTTGTGCTCACTGCGGCACATTGCCAGATACCCAGGTAGGGTTTTATTTTAAAAGACCAATGTGTTTTTTCCTGTTTGTGAATCACAGCCACCGGTTTTCATTCATCAACTCAGTATGAAAATCCACTTGCAGGGACTTTTTAGTTTGCCAGATTTATAGTAAACACTACATTTGTTTTATTTCTTTGTCAAACTGAAGCTAAGTGACAAGCAGGAGTCATTTTGAAACCGGTTTTCCTGATACAGGGATGCTCTTTGGCAAATGTTCACTTCCCAAGTCTCTGAGAAGGGATCGTTGTACCGTACTGAGATCAGTGGAAAGCGGAGATGTGTAGATAGAAAAACATATCTTTAAACTTAAACTGTGCATTGAGGGTGCTGAGTAAGTTGTATTAGAGAGTAGCTCATGGGGATGAGTGGTCGTCCTGAAACCACAATGTAGCCGGTTCGATCCCCAATCTCCCCATAGTTCACAAGTCGAAGTGTCCTTGAGCAAGACACTGAACCCCCAAATGTTTACCGGGTGCACGAGGCTGCCCACTGCTCTTAATTATGAAGGATGGGTTAAAATGCAGATAATACATTTCCCCACTGTGGAACTAATGAGGGATTATTATTATTAACATGGGAAATGATCCACTTAAAATAGACTATTTCCAGCTTCAAGAGCATATCTCATGTCCAGTATTACATTGTGATCTCCAGACCGTACACAGTTGTACTTGGAGCCGATTCCCTGACCGCCAATGAGTCCACAAAGCAGGAGTTCAGCGCAGTCCGATCCTTCCCAAATCCCGACTATGACGGACATGCAAATGACATCATGCTCTTGAAGGTGAGTTCAGTTTTAAATTGTTTTGTTTATTGCACTACATCATATTTTAGGCAGAAGAAGTCTCCTAATTACGTTTTCTAGTTTGCACATAAGCACACAACATTACTTTTTTGTTTTTTTTCCACCGCGAATGTCCTCGTTTCAGCTCGACCGTCGAGCCCAACTGACTGCAGCGGTGCAGCTGATCCCTCTCCAAAGGGATGAGCTGAATGAGTCCAGTCAGTGCATCACCGCTGGCTGGGGGGATGTAGGAGACAACGGCACCTTACCAAGCAGGCTCCAGGAAGTCAACGTGACCCTCCTGGTACAGCGCACATGTCGCCGCAGATGGGCAAACGTTCCGATCACCAGGACTATGGTTTGTGGCACAGGGGCCAGCGTCTTTCAAGGCTTCTGCTCGGTAAGCTTTTCCCTGGTGCCGAATGACGTCGCCTTCTTTTAGGTGTGCAGAAAGCAGCTAATATTGAGCAGAGAAAAAAAAGTTAATGGCTGCTTCCTGTTAAGTGTCTTGTATTATTTTTCAGGGGGATTCAGGTGGTCCGTTGTTGTGTGGTGGAGCTGCAGCGGGCGTCGTCTCCTTCTCTGGACGCCGATGTGGAGACCCCAGGACCCCCGATGTCTACACACGCGTATCGTCCTTCAGGGAATGGATTGCATCCGTGTTGGCAAACAATTAGGCTGATTAGATTTAATGGTAATATGTCAGCATTCTTGATTGGGATTTACTTTTCAAGATATGTCCCTTTTTAATATGCAAACACGTGATGATGTCGTGTTGTTTTATTTCTGTTTAACAACGCAGTGCTGTGCTGAATGACATGAGGGGATAAATTGTGTTTTTGTTACTTTTGTTTTTTGCAAAACGCTGGCAATAAAAAATAAAAAATAAAAAAACACGCAAAAAAGATTCATTGAATGTGAACTTTGGAGAACATTTTATTTTTGGGGTCCTATTTTGTTCATGTTTGCATATTTGGTTGGTATAATAAATGTAACTGTTGCATTTAATAAATAATACAAGTGTCTGGACAGCTGAGCAGGCGTTTGACCTGGGTGGAGTGCATTTAGTTAGCAGGGTGATGTAAACTGCAACCGGGATGTGCAACTTTAATTATAGTGTAATTAATAACGTGGCATACTTTTGATAGCTTCCTTCTCAAAGCCCATGAAGCCATAGAAATATCAACATGATAAGTGCTCAAAAAGTTTTGCTTAAGTTAGATCCATTCATGTTATTCACGGTGTGCTGTCCAGGGCTATAGTCCAGTAGATGAAGCCGATGAAGGAGAAGTGTGCGCGTGCGTGTGCGCGTGCGTGTGTGTGTTAAACTACGCTACAAAAACAAAAATAAAGGCTATGTCTCGGCAACCCAAAGTAAAGAGCCTCTTTAAAACACGTTGAAAAACGACTTCGTCTGTTCGTCCTGCGGCTGCATGCCCCGTGCCCTCAGCTGGTACTAGCAATGACGTCATCGGCGGGTGCAAATTTATTAACGACGTATTACCTCGGTTATACCAACGACAGCCTAACATTATATTTATTTTTTATTTTATATTTTTTTCATATAAATACATTGTGCTTATCATTTTTGTCTCCTCTAATATGTTGATAATATAGGCTCAGGTGATCGTGGTGCATTGACGTTATGCGTATTTCAGCACATACAATGTTTTCTTTAAGATTTAATTTGGGACAAATTATGAATACCTCGCTGTAAAACATCTGTAACGGCAGGGTGCCCAGATATTCCCATTCATGTGCACATACTCACTAAATGCTCGCCGACTAGGTGAATGTGACTAGCTGCCCATATGTATGCATGATAGTGATATGAATTCAGATAATATGTCAAGAGCTATGCTGCCTTCGCGTGCTCCCATTTGCAACTGTACTTGCAGGTTTGAATCATGCAAATACAGTTTGTGCATCCTCACGTTTAAGGCTGAAATATAACCACATTATTTCACATAATTTTATTCAAGATGTGTAATTTCCTCTGCAGCGGTGTGGCAAGCTCTGTGGTTTTGTGTCTGCGGGTTTTATGCAAAATGTTGTCATGGGCAATACAAATAAAAAAGCGTGAACTTAAACATAAACATAAGAACGTTTCATTTATTTCTAATGTTGCTTCCACACCTATCTTGCGCTGTCTGCCCCTTTAAGTCAAATGCAAGGAAACTCTGGCGTCACAGAAAATCCCGGCCTCACTTCGCCTGTTGTGCTCGGTCGGGTTGTGGACGTTTGCATGTCTATCACGCGCACTGACGCCGTAATTACGCTATTTCCGAAAACACTCGAACGCAGCATGCAGTACTGTCTGCAACACCTGTGTAACTTCGGTCGTTAAAAGTCCACGATCACCGTCGACGAAAACGCAAACTCCCGGCGTCCATTGCGCGCGTGTTCGCGTCCGTCTCCGCGGCCGTGGTGACCGAGGGCTCGCCGGGAACTCGAGTCTCGTCTCCGCAGCTCCCATTTTCCACAGGTTTCGCGAGATTTACGCAGGCGGGTTTGGTGTGTGGCAGCATTTCCCTGCCAGACGAACCGAACAATACTGACATGACATCTGCGTAAAGGTAACAAAGACATTATCCGAGGCTGTTAACGCCCAGATGTGGCCGGTGTTGGTTACCTGTCTGCCGAGGACACACACACACACACACACAGACGCACACACACACCGAAGAGCGCGTGTAGCTCCAGCTAGCCGCCTCCACTTCTCTTACAGTAACATCTGCATTGAGGTGGAAGCTAGGACAGACGAGTGGTATTGATAACCTACAGTGTGAGGTGTAGGTGTGTTGGGTTCAGTCCAGCACAGGTGGTATGACGGCATGCCTCCGCGCGCGCAGTTTATCGGACTCGCCTCATCATATTGTACATGTATGTTGCTAATGTATAAGTTGTTTCCACTGTAATGCACCCGGCTAACGTCACACTGTACATTCGTCAGATACATAGAAATGGCTGACACAACTTCAAGAGAATCTCAGCCGTAATGTTATTTAATTTCTATTCCAGTGGGTTTCTTAAATCCTGTTAACTGAGGCCGTGCAATGCACAATATGACAAAACGTGCACAGACGTTACAAACAGTGACCTCCATGGCTGTGTAGTTAAAGTAAATAACCAGGAAGTTGTTCCGTCGTGCTAATCTATTGGCTGCTGGAGGTGTCAGTCTACCGGGTCTCTGCAGACAGGCCAGCCTCTCAGCTGGAGCAGAGGCCTTCCTCATGCTGGAGTAGACCAGTGAACATGTGAACATGTGAAGTTTGGCAGCTGTCCTGCTCACTCACACAATAACTGAACCTTGCCCTTGTCTTTTCCTCTGCACCAGTAGCCTTTGACTCTCTGGAGGCATGTCCAAGAAAAGGGGCAGGTATGTAGAAACAAAGCTGCTGTGCATGTCATCACGCGAGGCCGTGAATATCGGATTTACGTCTGGAGTTTTTTATTTTTATTTCAATAACCAGCTGCATATAATGTATTTTTTATTTATTTTTTTAATTTGATGGTGGCAGCCGCTGACCTGTGCATTCACGTTGTATCACCAGAAAGCGGAGTAGCGGGGAGCTGAGTGACACGTTGACCCCGGATCCCAACAGCATTCTGGGAGTCCGCATTCAGCACAACTGGCGCGAGAAGGGGAACCAGAGCAAGTGGAAGGGAACGGTGCTGGACCGGCTCAGCGTGAACCCGTCTCTCTTCATGGTGAAGTACGACGGCTTCGACTGCGTCTACGGCATCGAGCTGTTCAAGGACGAGAGGGTGTCGAGCCTGCAGGTCCTGTCGGAGAAAGTCGGTGAGTTACTGAGCCGCTCTTTTAATCTGCGATGAGAAAACTTTCTTTTTCTGCGGGCGGCAGTTGGGTTATGAATCGCCGTGTTGCTCACTTTCATGCTGCGTATCCTTTCGTCTCCGTAGTGAACAACAAGATTAAGATACCTCCCGGGGCGGAGGAGCTGGTGGGCAAAGCCGTGGAGCATCTGTTTGAAAAGGAGGATGGAGAGAAGAACGAGTGGCGAGGAATGGTCCTCTCCAGAGCGCCAATCATGACCAACTGGTATTATATCACTTATGAAAAGGACCCCGTACTTTATATGTACCAGCTGTGGGACGACTACGCTGACGGAGACCTCAGGATTCTGCCTGAAGCAGGTACTGCTGATCTGTGTGTGTGTGACGAAGACAGATTGATACCTCATAAAGCTTTATTGAATGCTTTCCCCCCTGAAGCGTCAAAGATGACATCAAGACCTGCCATGTGACCATTTTTTTTTTTCCCCCGCTTTGGAGACCTGTTAAATCTTTTTTGACATGGATACCATGTGAGTTCACCAGCTGTCATGGTCGGTGATTGAAGTCTGTATTTATCAGTCTACGTCAGAGGGTTTGACTCCCTTAGCTTTAACTTGGAGTTAAAGCTAAGGCATTGTTTTATTGGGGAAATTAGATATTTATGGCCAAGATGCTGCAGAATGAAAGCCAAGACTCTAATCAGTGTTTCCACCAAACAGCTGTTTCTGGATCAGTTCCAGGGGTAATGGCTACGTTTAAACATCCACAAACTGCTGCATCTAATTGGGGGATGTTCTATTGACTTTGGCACACATCCTCAGTAACACTTAATCAAGTTTTCATTCAGATAGTGGGACTTCTTCGTGTAGTGTCAGGATACTGAAGCATTATGTGAGATGCTAAGACCTGTAAAAACTAATTTCAGTCTGTTGAAGCTTTGTTTCCGTGATTGTGATCAGATTACAAGCTTGACTAACGCATGATTAAGATATATATATATATATATATATATATATATATATATATATATATATATATATATTATAATATTCAGGATTCTTACACTTATCTGGAAAGTCTTGAAAATTATGGAGAGCGTTTTTTTATGACAAGGTCTGTAAATGTAATGACGTAATGGTGATATTGAGAAAATTGGATTTGAGGAAAAAAATGAGATAGAGGGCTTTCATTTTACGCTAGAATAATGATAAGATGGACCATTTAAATAATCACACAGAACCTTTTGGTTTTAACACTTTTCATGCATGTTTTGCTCATAAACCGACCCGGACCACATTATTTCATACCCACCTTCCAGACACTTATTAGTCGCCAATGTTGGGCGAGTCACACCAGCAACATTTCATCGTGACTCGGGCTTCAGTGTGACTTGTTTTGATGTTTCACTCCTCAGAAAACAAACACCTGTTGCCCGCTGACAGGAAGCCAGGAGAAGAGACGGAGAGCCTGGTGGGGAAACAGGTAGAGTATGTTACTGACAAGGGCGTGAAGAGAACAGGCCTGGTCATCTACCAGGTCCCGGCCAAGCCCTCTGTCTACTACATCAAATACGATGATGACTTTCATATCCATGTCTATGACCTGGTGAAAACCACCTAGAGAAAGTGGACACTCTCCAGCCTCCCTCCATCTGCTTCTGTCCCACCCGCCGTTTTCCGATCCGTTTTTTTTTTTTCTTCCTCCAAAAAAAACCAAACAAAAAAAACATGTTAGGGTTGAATAGTTATTATGCTTTACTGTTCAGAAGAAACGTGCAATCTGTCTTTCCATATGCACAGCAGAACTGTAGCACCGCTATGCTTGGCTATATTCCGACGGGGGATTGGATTGTTTTATTGTCGCCGTTCTACTTTATACCTTTTGATGTTTGGACAGTCCAAGATTGCACTGCCCAACAGCTGCGAAGTGCAGTTGTTACTGCATTTGTATTGCTGTCCTTGAGATACTCTGATTTGTCCTTAAAGTATTATCTTAATTAAAAGTATGACTCAAAAAGCTGCTCAAAACATTTTTCTTTTGAGACTTTTCTTTGGATCATCCAACTAGCCAGTAAGCCTGACACACATGTTTGGGATGGATTCCCTCCACTGAGGTGTTTCTTGAATTAAACGGGCTGATAGATTTGTGTATTGTATTTATCTAACCTTCTCACATTTAAGGGAATGAATGAAAAGATTGCAAAATCACCCCAATATTTACAAAAGCCTTTTTAGATTAATTACGCTCACGTAGAAATATACTCCTGCACCGTATTTAGCATCGTATCGGATCCTTTGCACTGGTGATGAAGACGCAGTTTGCTAAATTCTCATTTAAATTTGATCCCACACAAATCATAAAAGTGCCTTCCGGCTTGTCATTTTTGCAATATTGTACATACCTGCATCTCCGACTACCTGCGTATGAAGGCTGCTGTTTGGTTTTCATTCAGAAGTGACGAGTCACTGACAGCTTGAGGAAAGTTTTTGCGACCATGTAGTTTATATCAGTGCTGTGTTTTGCTCTTAATGCCGTATGGAAATGTACTTTAAATATTACACACATCTTCATTGGTTGTATAAGCTCACTGTTGATCTTGTGGGGGAGCACTTTATTGTATAAAGTTTACATGTTTAGGTTATGGTACGCTATATATAGTTTCCCCCCCCCAAAAAAATGCTTTTTTCATTAAGAGCAAATGTGGCCGAATAAATGCTTTAACGCATGAAGAAAAAAGAAAAGGAAAAAAAAATGTTGCAATACATTTAGATGACAGTATTTAATATGTACAACTTGTGTAAAATGCCTTGTAATGTTGCCTGTTGTGATTACTCTCATTTATAATATCTCATTAAAACCACCAGCTTTTAGTGAAAGGGTTGTTTATTTACATAAATTATGAATATTTACCCGGTATAATCAACGGACAAACCAGTTTGTTGGCAGCAGCTAACTAGCTCTGCTCTGGCCGTTATAACTTTGTCTCTGTCTCGCAAACATGACACGTATGATTGCGGTTTCCTCCCAACTTCGTCACTCATCGCTGGATTGGTTTTGGCTCTCGGCCTTCTCCAAGCGGCTCAGTGTGTTCCTCAGTAAACCAGTCAGTCACTAGCTATGCTGTTACTGTGTAATCTCAACAGTGAAAACTTTATTTCGACAGCGGAGAAGTGACAACGTGTGGCAGAATCGGTACGGTTTGTTAAACCCACATTTAAAAAAAGAAAAAGAGGTTAGCACTGTACATCACCGCTAGTGGTGCTGTGTGGCGTTTCTGTGTTGTGTAGAGTGGTGTTACAAATGACTGTGCACAAGTCGTCTTCATGCATTAAATCACTTCCTGTTCTGAAGTTGTAGCAGCGTCAACAGGCAATTTGTGTCATTGTTATTCTGCCATGAGTAATAAAGAGTTTTGCACATTTGCTCGGTCTTGTTCTTTGAAGACGCTGCCGAGAGCAATGTTCAGTTTCCCGCTTTGCATCAATAAATCAAACTAAAGACTGGACGCGTTTTAAGATGGATGTATTATTGAGTCACAAATGGTGAAACTGCATATAAATATACACAACAGGCACTCTCTTCATGGGTGGTTTGAGAACAAAGGGGAGTGAAATACTGTATATTAGACATGACTGAGCAAAATTAGATATGGTGGTATACACAAAATTAAAGAAATTTCTAAATAATTTCAGTTTCCGAGCATTATGTACAATAAAATGCCAATATCATTCAGATCACCCCAGTACCCGTTCAAGAGACTGCTCTCCATGCAGCTGAATATCACACAGCTCCTTTTTGTCTAACGTTTCTTCGTTCTTGGGGAGGGACAACAACTTTTGGAGAAGTAAATGTCATTTCTTAAGTGCAAAACTCAAAAAGATTTAAATGTCAGGTTGTCCAGAGAGTTCCCGTTCACTTGGTGAGGTCTTTCAGGTACTGCAAACCCTGACTTGTGTATTTAGTTGCATTTGTTGGAGCCTCCGAAAGAGATGAAATTGACTGCCGCACCCCTGAAATAAAAAGAAAAATGGAGTTTGAGGCATGAAAAAACACATTTAAAGTTTTAACCAACCAGTCATATTAGTGATGCTGAAATTGATTACCACCCCTATGAAAGACCAACAAGACCACTGCATCGGACAAGTAAAGTGCAAAACCACAATTTAAAATCCGAGCACAAAACACAAACTCATGACACTACCAAAATGAGTGACCTTTTTTAAAGAAAGAAATAAGCTTTTCATTCAGTTCTTACCAGAGTTCCACGCCTGAACCGGAGAGAATTCCACTTTAGGTATGGTTGGAAGCCGAGTCTGAGGGGAGGAGAGGAGAAGGCCCCTTTAGATTGAAACAGTGCAGTGCTTTGTATTTAGTAAATATAGCAACATAAAAAAACTGTAAAGAGATATTGAAGAGAAATGTGAATATATCATTCTTTCTGATTTATCTTCACTCACTTCACAATACTATAATAGTGCGCCATGGTGGCCATGATGATGGCAGCTAGACAGTTACCCCAGAATAACACAAGAATAAAAGAATTAAGCATAATTAAATATAATTAGGATATTTTGTAGAAATTATAATTATTGTATTAATATACTATCATTAGGGTTACACAAAGACATCCTCTGTTTATTAGTATTTTGGGACACAACCGGGCAAAATTATGATTCTTATTGTCAAAAGTAAAATGCTATTTCACTGAAAAGCGTGTTCTTTATATTCTACCAAAGAAAGAAACAAACAGTCTCTCTGTGTTCAGATTCTACTGGTACACTGCCTCTTCATACTCAAAGAGACCGACATGTTGTAATTAGTGTAATTTGTCCAATTTGTGATTAGGGACAAATAGACAGTGAGTATTGTTCTGTTTCTTTTACTGTCCTCGTAATGGAAACCGCATGATCTTTTGTGAGGGAGCTGCTAGATATGAATGACTCACTTCATCTGAAATGGTTGTTTTTTTGTATTAATCACATGAACTGATCTTTGTCCAGCACTAAAGACATTATTATTTTCATCTTACAAGAGGTGTATTATACCTCAATGGAGGGATGGGCCACGATACAGTAAGACACTTGAATAAAACCATTCTGTTATCTATTGTATTGATCATCAAAACCTTTGTCAGGGATGTATATGACACTGTTTGCCTACTGAAGGGTTATCACACACTCACACACACACACACACACACACACACACACACACACACACACACACACACACACACACACACACACACACACACACACACACACACACACACACACACACACACACACACACACACACACACACACACACACACACACACACACACACACACACACACACACACACACACACACGTCATATGTTCCTTCCTTGTGTTTCATTATCGTGCCTACTGGCCGGTATGGACTCTTAAATACAACATAAATCCATTCGGTTATATATTGTATTAATCATCAAAACCTTATCTGTGGTGTATATGACACTGTTTGCCTACTGGAGAGTTGTTTTGGACACGTCTGTCATATGCTCGTTCCTTGTCTTTCCTTATCATGCCTACAGATCTGCCCTTCAGCAGTGCACCTATATCTGTTGCATTACCTCCAGGCCGAAGTACTTCATCCACTCCTCCATGGCGGGGGGTATGGCAGCCTTGGCCTTCTGCAGGGCGACGGAGCCCTGCTCGCTGCTTCCCAACAGGCCGGAGTCCCAGGCGACGTACAGAGCTCCTCCTGCAATAGTCACCTTGGTGGCCAGTCTGGAGGAAAGGAAGAGAGAACAGAGGCGTTCAGGCTCCAACACCAGATAACCATCGTCCTCCTCTGGGTCCAGCTATACACTGGTTTTATACATTCAAAAACCAATAGAATAAACACGCGAGTGAGTGTCAATCGATGCCAATATCAGTTATCAGCTAGGTTAGCTAGTAACGTTAGCCATTTGTAAAAGATTGACAAACGTTGCAGTAAGGGGTAAATTGGGACGAATCTAATGTATATGACATTATAAAATACGATAATAATTGATCCAACTGGTTATGCCACCGGTGACAGCTGGAAAGCTCTCGGGCAAACCGACAGTAACGTGAAGCGTATCAGTAGCTAGCTAGCATGCTAACAGCGCAGCTCGCTACAGCAGCAATGACTTCAGGGGGAATGGACGCTACGGCTGGAATTAAAATACTAACTTCACAACGGGCAAAATCTTCGCCGCCATTGTCCACAGCGGGGTGTTTCTCCTCTAACGTAACGTTACTGTTATTCCAGGTACGCCGAGTGAAGGCTGGACGGCTCAGGCTTTACTGAAGGGCAACCCGGCTACTCGATCTCTGCGCATGCGCACACAGGTTGTGTTAATAAAGTTGTCCTTTTCAAACGCGAACGTTATTTAAGAGCCGCAGATTCGCCTTTTTCCATTTTGTTTTCGTATTCTTTGAAAAAATAAACAAATAAACAAATGTAATTAGCTATTTCTGTCTGAGAAGCAGATCAGCCAGATCAACAGGGACTATGGTCTTGTGTTGAGACATCTTACAAATTGGGTTTTAAGGAAGATTTTTGTTTTTTAATGGTGTGAGAAACGCTGCCAAAACCATTGACGGAGGCTAAAATAATAAGGAAGCTAGGTGAGGATAATTCTAGGTCAATAGACCTTACACTACATATTTGTAATATTATAGAGAGACCGGTTAATGAAGGATTCCTATCAATCTATCAAAGTATGTTTAGGAGAGGATAGGCTATTAATAAAGAGTCATAAGAATAATTTGTATGCTGTTAAAAAGGCATATGATACTATAAGAAAGGAGGGACTTCTGATTCACAATATTACTTTTCTCTTTTAGTTTCTAAGTACTGTAGAATTACTTCTTTAACATTTTAGATTTCTAGTCTTGTTTTTAATCTATCTTTGTAGAATTTACTTTTTCTATCTTTGTAGATTAAAATTAATCTATATTTACCTTACGATCATTGTGATTCTATTTTGCACTAGTGTCATTTACTACTTAACACAATTGTTCATTTCTATTTCTACTGTATTGTTTTACTGTTGTAATCTCTGCTCAAACTCTGGCACAAGAATGTCCTTCCGACCCAATAAAGTTGGTATCTAATCTTAAAGTTAATTTGTAATGGGTGGAGGGGGAACTACAAAAGAATTTAGATAAAACTTCTCAAGTAAGGTTTGAAAACAATGTGTAGTGGAAAGTGGGACCCCACAGGGTCCATTAAACCTTTCAATTACTTTTTTTTAACATAATTTTACCTAAAGGAGGGATTAGGTCAAACATATACCATTAAAGGTTCTGCAGAGAAATACAATGCAGTAGTTTTCAATCAGAAAATAGTTCTTCGTGACAATAATTTTTTGACTCCAACATGAAATGCTTATATTAATACTAGTGGAAGAGAAGAAAAGAGGAGTTCTCTATGTAATTGACACGTGATAACAGGACCGCATCCAATTGGTTTAAAGAAATAGTACCCGCCCACACCCAGTGGAAAGCATGGCCAGATTCATGTATTCAATAAAGTCTTTATCCAAACAACACGCCCCCTTTACACACGTCAAGAGCAATGCATGATAAATATGGCAGTTTAGTGCCAACATATTACCCGCGCGAGGCAGCTGTGAAAGTGGATTTGGTGTAATTGCCGCTGACACTTGGCGCTAAAAAAAATAACTTCACCAACAAGTTCACCAAAATGGGATCTTTCACTAAAATCCTATTAACTGCTTCGTGTGTTGCTTTCCTGGCTGTCAAGTGGACTGAGCCCCGTTTTAATCCAGGTGAGAGAGACACAAAGTGGATTTATCTAAAGGTAAACGTATCCACGGTCATGTTAACCGGTATGTAGGGTAAACATGACCAACGCATTCAGTTTGTGAGGTTGGCTGTAAAAAATAAAATAAAATGAAAGAAAAATGCATTGGCTTGCTGCTGTTACATAATGAAGTCCATATACTGAAATGTGTTTTTATAGAAGTAATTAAATGACTTCCAGGCTCTATATTCCAATTCATTCCTGCGTATAAAGTAGTACATGCCTTTATTTATTCCCGACTTGATTATTGTCACGCACTGTGTTGCAACCATGCCGTGGGTTGTTTATTATTATTATTGTATTCTAGGAAGGAAACGCCAAGGGGATTTATACACGTATACTTCACGCGGTGGGAGCATTAACGTAGATGTGCGTATATAAAGTGTCCTATGGACGAGAATCAGGTGCGTGACGGACGGGACTCGAACCGCCGGTATCCTGTAACGTGTTGGTGCGAGCGCGTGACCGGCAATGTGATCCTGGATAAATGGACCGACGGATTAAAAAACAGATGCAGCGCATTGTGTGTAGCCTAACAGATACCATTAAGGTGTTGTTTGGTGAAAGTGACTACACAGCCCTCGGGCTTCCGTAGTTTCTAAACCGGTTGGTCAACATGCCGCTGCGTGTTGCTTCCTGCACTGGCCTTATTTCCGAATATATTTAATTAAGTCTGCAGCTACTTCTAGATCTCGTCTAAAAACATTTCCATCCCTGAACGCTTTTGTGAATGTTTGATAAATGCTTTTATTTAAACCTTTTAATATTTGCATTATTCAGATTTGAATCCCTTTGTCTGTCTTTGCCTCCCCTGTGCTCATGTCCATTAGCATTATTATAATTGTATCTGCCTTGTTTGGTTTTATTTCATTTTTCAAAACACATTCAAATATGAGGGAACTGTATTTTTTAGTATTGTGGCAGTACACTGTAATAGAAAGGGTTTATTCAGAACAGTATTCTGTAGAAAGTTTCTTCAAACCTTTTTGTAAGAATTAAAATAACAATAAATGTTTTAGTTATAACAGCAAAATTAGCTTGATATGCATGTGCAGTGGCATTCACTATCTGTAAGTGCTTATCCTATTCAGGGTAAACAGAGTGGTTCCCAGGTGACATAAGATGAAGGTGCAGCCTGGACAAGTCGACACATGACACATAGTGAAAGCCAACTGTCCAATCAGCAGGTTTGAATCCAGAGCCCTCTGACGGTGCTCTCCACTACACCACCATGCCCACAGTAGAGAACATTAACTGGCCAATTTATCATAATTTCTATGTGCTTTTCCCCCTTTCCAGAACCATTTGGATGCATCTCTCTAATGCAACCTTAATATGTCTATTTAATGCAAAATCGTCCACAACCCAATACATTTCTGGTGTTTTCTGGTGGATTCCATTGGTTGAAGAATCCGCACGCTGAATTAAATCTGTATGTAGCTCAAGGTAATCTGATAGGCCGGCATTAATGCATTTATAAAATATGACACTAGTCCAATTTACAACATTCTGATGACTATATCTTTTTTTCGGTATCAGCATTGTATTGATAAAGCTGGAGCGTTGCACATGACCATGATACCATCGTATCACATCCCGGTCTGCAGGCCTCATAACGGGGCCGTGCAGCCTCAACCGCACGGTGCAGTCTTGAATGCGGACCGTGCAAATCCATCATGCAACAGCGGCGGGACGCTCACTCAAAATACCTGCGTAGAAGCTCAAAGTTCCCCTGGGGGAATCTGGTAAAGGATGCACAAAGTACCCGAGTAATTGGTGATAATCTGACACGCTTTCTGCTTGTGACCGAGCAGTCGTGAGGATGTGAGGAAGCAGTGTACAGTCCAGTGTCCGCAAACCATAAAATGACATTGCTTGAGTCAACCGGGGTAGTGTGCTTTCAACAGTTGCGACATTCTGCCAAACTATCACGGCTGATAATACAGCTTGATAAAGATATTCTCAATTTAGATTAGTTTAGATTTATGGCCTTTTGCATGAGTACATGCAGTACAGGTCAGCTGTTTGCAGGTGCATTATATCCTGGAAGTTCTTCATTCAAATGAAACGTGCAGGATTAGGCTGCAGGGGACTTTGATCGCGTTTGTTGCTGACGTTCACGTTCATCCCGATGCAGCACCTGAACGCACCGTTTTTCTTCCGTTTCATTCTGAAAAGTCTGCTTTTTCAAAACCAACATGGCTCAGTTCAAAATCCTGTTTCAAAACCAAACTGGTTGCACAACGTGTGCAGTTGCACATCTTGTGCAACCGCGTGCTGCAGGACGACAATAAAGGACCCTTGAATCTTTACGTTATCGGGCTGAAGATAGGTCGTGCGTTTACAGATCTGATGTCGGATCACGGTCCAAAGCACTTTCACCAAGTTTATGTCAAAAACAAGTTGGTGCAAATACCTGTGGCAGTGGTACTCAAATTGAAATGTTTATTAATACGTCTTTGTTTCGTGTGTTTCTTGTTTTTCTTTCAGACTCTCTCAGAGGTGCGAGGGTATTGGTGACCGGGGCCAGTACGGGCATTGGAGAACAAATGGCTTATCACTATGCCAGATTTGGGGCCCAAGTAGTAATTACAGCGAGGAGGGAGAAAGTGTTACAGCAGGTCAGTAAACGTAACATGGTGAAAAATGGACTTAAAGCTTCAACCAATGGATAAACCAATAAGCGATAATAGTTCTGTTCTGTGTGAGACAAAGTCTGGACAGACTACATCATGCTTGTCTATATTAATAACACACAACCTTTTCTTTACACTCTTTTCTGCTACTCTACTGGATCCCTTCTGTCTCATCGCTGCTTGTAGGTGGCAGAGAAATGTCTGAGTCTGGGAGCCCAGAAAGCTCTCTACATAGCAGCAGACATGGCCAGCGAGTCGGAGCCCGACAAAGTCGTGGACTTTGCCGTGGAAAACCTCGGCGGCTTGGATTACCTGGTTCTCAACCACATCGGCCCGAGCCCCTTCAGCATGTGGGAGGGAGACGTGGAGCACACCCGGTGGCTGATGAAGGTATTGCGCGGCCTTTTCTGAAGGTCTATCTGCAACATAGAAAGGAGGGGAATGCACTGACCCTTGTGTGTGCTTTCCAAAGGTCAACTTCTTCAGCTACACTCAGATGGCCTGGAGAGCTTTGGCTTCCCTTGAGCAAAGTAAAGGAGCGCTGGTGATCGTTTCATCGCTTTTAGGTAAGTCTGCCTCTTCATATTTACACATGTTGATGATGAACAATGTAGAGTTTTGGCCTCATTATTTTCATTGCTATATTATTGTTAATATATGAATACTCTGTATAGGACTTTTTCATATCAAAGTGCTTTGAAAACAATAAAATAAAGAAAATACTGTAAGACAAACCATGTCAAAGCAGTTCAACACCTCAACATCCAGCAGCTGTTCTGGAGCTTTTGATCTCGTCACATGATCGTCATCAGCGGTCGTTGTTCAAATTTCTATTTCTTGCTTCGGACTTTAAAGAATAAAAGCATTCCTTAAAGTGCTCAGAGAAAAATTGACACAGACTTTATATTATTGACTGAGCAATGCTGAAGAAGATCATGTGATATGATCTAGTAATAGCTACTACATGGACACACACACACACTCACACACACACACTCCATCCAGCCGTGGTGCACATACTGTTACTAACTGCACTCCCTGTATAATTATCATAAATGTTTTGAAAAACAAAGGCAGAAGCTCAAGCCTGCAGATTACAGTGTTAATGTGAACCATCACATCTTCTGGCATTTGAAACAGGAACCAATTAAATTGTTCCTGTAAAGCCATTTACCATCATTAAAAAGCAAAAACAGCACGTAGACGTTCAGTAACTAGCGTAGCACATACGTGCTCCCTAGTTAATGACGTGCTAGTGTACACTGCTAATGTTAGCTCCACGGGTTTATTACGGAGGAACGTAATGTTTTATAAACTCATATTTCCTTCCAAATCAACAAAACCAGCAAGAAAATGAAGAGAAGTTAGTTGTCGGACCCTGGACGGAGCTGGTTGATGCTAGTCTATGATTGGCCGGTCTGCGCTTGTGGGCGGGACTTGTACCGCTCAACCAGCGCTTCCTTAGAGGAGTTCCTCAGTGTAGCACCGCACATGTACATCCACAAGGAAAGTGTGTCCTTACTTGTGACCATTTTGGAAAAAGTTGACATACTGATTAATTTTGTATTCATGCACTTATACACAAGATGAATAAACCTGTGAACGTCATAAATTACGCCAACTCTACACCCGACTCTAACAGCGACCGCCGCTCCACAGGTAAAATGCCCAGTCCCTTCGTGGTGCCGTACAGCTCGACAAAGTTTGCATTGAACGGTTTCTTCGGGGCCCTTCGCCACGAGCTGGCCATGAAGAAAAGCAACGTGTCCGTCTCCATATGCACCCTGGGGCTCATTGATACGGACTCTGCTATGGAGAAAGTCAGGTCAGTCAAGTCCCAATGCAAAGAGCCTCACTGGAGTCATGTCACCAACTGCTTGTCCCAGTTGCTGACGGCAGTGTTTTTCTGCACCCTGCAGGGGGTACACCAATGTGCCGGCCTACCCCTCCGCTGATGCGGCCTTGAACATCATCATCACGGGCGCCACGAGGCAGCCGGAGCTCTTCTACCCCTGGTTCACCTACATCGTGACTCTGAGCAAAGACTGGTTCCCTTCCATCACAGACTATATCATCCAGAACTCCTACAACTACACCCCATGAACAACGTTAAGTCTGTATTTTATATAGACTAGTGGACAGAAAACATCCAAAATACTATAACTGGCATCTGCCGCTTTGTCTTCAATCACGAAAGTCAGCGTAAGATCTCATTTATATATTTATTCATGATATTTAAGAAAACTTTAAATGGGAAAACACATTATTTAATGTAAGTAATCCACAGGAGAAGTGTCATTCTTAATAGTCTACTGGCTACACTTTCATTCACCTGTAGTGTCTTTTAAAATCTATGGAATTTTGTATTGCATATCCTCAAAGGACCTTTTCTCAAAATGTGTTTATTTTCTCATACTTGGAACCAGAAATCTCCACTTCGGGAGGAAAACCTTCCAGTTTTCCTGCTGTCTTTGTTCTGAAGGTTTTTAAAGTGAGGTTTGTTCATAGCCCGATTTATACAGCATTCCTAAAAAACATGGAGAGAATAGCGGGTGATACGAAGACATATCCAATTCAATTGATTCTAATAGGTCAACAAAATGAAACAAGATCTTTGAACCTGCCTTCGTCCAATAATATAGATGCAAATATGCAAAAATAATGAAGTCATACAGACTTTTTTACGCGTTGACAAAGAAACATTAATCAGGATCAAGCAGTACTGTGATTGTCCACATGAGGGCAGTAGTGCCAAAGTAGTGACGTCTCATTACTTTGTCCTCCAGTGAAGTCCTTTGTCAAAAAGAAGAAAAGAAAGAATCCTCAATAGCAGACTGTCATGCGTTTGATGGCGTTGTAGTAAATTGGTTTGAAATTATTCTTTATCTTCGTCCCGGTATTCACAGATTGAATCATCTTTTTTTTTTTTTATTGTTATTTTATTTAAAAAAAAACCTCCATCACCATATCAATCCTCACCTTTAATCCCTTTCCTGTCTTCGCTGTTCTCCTCACCCTGGATGCCACTCCATCTCCATTCTTCTCCATCTCATTTAGTTCCCTCTTTTCCAAAGTCGGCCACAGTGGGCGTCGCAGACTTCCTACGGAGCGGGACTTTCTCTTTTGTGTCTTTTGTTCATCATCCCCCAAAAGCACCGCAGGCTTCCTGTGAAGCTGTTGGCTCAATCCATCCTGGTGGTCTCTGCTTCATTGTAATACACCCCAGAGGTTGTACCCTGCTGATAAAGTGGTTTTCCACCGTGTACCCAGAGTGAGTTGTCATTGTGGAAACCCAAATAGCTCGGCAAAAAAAAAAAAATTATACTGCAATTTTGAAAAGTTGAGAAAACAAAACTAAGTGCACTTTCTCCTGGATGTCCATACATGTGGCCTTCAGGGTGCAATCGTAAAGTTTGCACAGTTTTCTTGCACTTTGCTTTGGCGTCTTTCCACTGAGGTGACTGACGGGGGGGGGGGGGGAAACATCGGCATACATATTCTCTCTGTGCTTATCTTGACACTCGATGATATGGGAGGATGGTGGAGACGGTGTGATCTCCCTTAAAACGTTCAGTCTCTTTCTCTGTCACACACCAAATAGATGGGGGGGAGCTGGCATGGCCCGGGAGACCAGCCAGAACCACCTGCAACAGATTAGTGTTCCTAATAGCAGGTAATAAATCCTC
Organism: Cottus gobio; assembly: GCA_023566465.1. Taxonomy (NCBI): domain Eukaryota; kingdom Metazoa; phylum Chordata; class Actinopteri; order Perciformes; family Cottidae; genus Cottus; species Cottus gobio. The sequence goes on from CM042217.1 coordinate 5,260,585, forward strand.
TCACCCTTCTCCAGCCTCTCCATCTCCACCAAGCATGGATCTCATAGGCCGAGGAGCATCCGCCCACAACACTCAAAACGCAGCACGAGACACCGAGGCCGGCGTCCACGGCCGTGTTTATTTCCATCTTTCTCCGTTACCATCATCCTCCGTGCTTGCTGCAGATGAAGCTACACCAGGTTTTCCTCTGGGGGTTTTTCACACTCGGCTCCATATCAGGATCAAACATTCTCATCGCGGCTGCAAACAGCCAAGGCCGAGACCGAAGCCGAGGCCGACGCTGCCTCGCCGCCTGCCCGTAAAACCTGAAAGGTGGCAGAATGATTGGCCAATTGGACTCTTACTTACAGAGGTTTCGTAATGGAGGCTGAATCCTGCTTTAATGTCCGTGATACGGCGTATTATTTCATCTCCACGTCGACCGATAAAGAAAGACAATCTGCACGCCGCTGCAGCAGTAAACTCAAACGACATGTAAAATAAGTCTATAACCCTCTTCCAGACAGCTCGCCGTACGCCCTCGCTTTTATATTTGCACACCACGTTCTGCTGATGCAGCAGAAATTCCACGTTGCAGGCCATAAATAGTCACCTATCCATGGCAATAGTACAGTGCAGCGCCGACCATCAAGCACCAATTCCGATTTATGATTCTTTCTCGCGCTGCTCCTTTGAGCGCAAAGGACACTGGTCCACAAATCTCCGCCCAGCTTCATCCATCAGTTACTTTGAGCACTAAAGAAAGAGCGGCCTTGGTGTACACACACATGCGTCGTGTCATGCATGCTGGCTGGCTTGTGTGTGTGTGTGTGTGTGTGTGTGTGTGTGTGTGTGTGACATTTATCATCCACTGGGTGGGGAGCAGGTGACCATCTGGTGAGAATAAGTGGAAGTGGGCGAGTAAACCATGAGGTACTGATGTATTATTAGGAGACAGCTCTCCTGCAGATAAAAGGAAATATTAAAAGAGCAATAAGATCTAAAAGAAACTTCACACACCAAAATGTAACTAACCTATTTAAAAAAAGAAAAAATTGTAATTTTATTGGTCCCTCAACTGAACGGTTTGAATGCTTTCATAAAATAATTATTTGGACTTTAGAGAAATAGTAAAACATTCTGTTTGCTTATTTGCTTTCTTGAGTTATAGCAGCTATTGATGCCACTTGTGTGTCTGTGTGGCCAGAGGCACCAGCCAAGAGGTCATGTGACACAGGTCACATGACCTCTTCAACAACTGTCCTCCCTATACCTCATGCCTCGTGTTGACTTGTTGGTCATCCTTGTAAACAAACCTATTATTTATACTTAACTACTTGCCTTATCCCTGAAGAGCACCTGATCTTTTATTACTTCATCAACACCGAGTTTCTTGACCCTGTGCAGCACTTCATCTTTTTTATGTTATTTTTTTTACATGTTATTTTGTGAGCTTTTGAGGTACTTTCTCTCTCAGATTTTGTTAGCTTTGAACAGAGGCAGGCTAGCTGTTCCCAGTCTTTGTGCTAAGCTAAGCTAAGCTATGCTAACATAAGCTAGCCTAATTGACTACAGTTCCCAGCTACGCATTTAAATGGCATATATGAGAGAGGTATCAATCTACTCATCTAACTCCCGGCAAGAAAGTGAAGAAGCATATTTCCCAAAATGTCAAACTTTTACTTTAAGTGCTTTCACAATTTTGAATACGCAAATTACTTTGAAGCTGCAGCATAAAGCAAGTGTATGTAGTAACAGTCTTTCTAGGCTCCTGACATTAAAACGGCTTAAATATTTAACATATTGTCTGTGGCGTACTTAAAATCGAATTTCCTTTTATTCATTGGCTCCTCTGGTTAAAAACCAGCCATTGATCTGCGTTGTTGTGTGACCAAAAGAATGTTAATCTTCCTGAATACTGAGCTTGTGTATGACCGCCGAAAAGTTTTCACAAAACATTGAGCTATGATAACAAAAGGAGAGAGTGAGCGAGGGAGACAGAGGAGGGGATGGAAACCTATGAAAGGGAGCGTCAGTGTGAATGAAAACCCGTGGGTGTGAGAGGTGGCCCTGTGACCCCTGACCTCTTTCCCCCAGGTCCATTCAGAGCGGCACAATGGTTGACACCTGTGTCCTTTCAGTGCCGGCACTATTATTATTTACATCAGTCAGTGGGAGAGCGAGGGGAAGACGGGGAGAGGCCAGAGGTGCTGGGAGGCACCCGCCTCATGCCAACAGCTCTCTCTCTCTCTCTCTCTCTCTCTCTCTCTCTCTCTCTGACAATCTCTTCCTCTTCAATTATTTCCGATAACTCCAAACACGTCGTGTTTTTACATCCTGTACCTAATTGTCTGCCGGTGCTTCTGCTCTTCTGAATCCCCATTAAAGAAAAGAGGGCATCAGTTTGAGTTATGGGGGGTAGGAGGGGAGGTTGCCAAATTAATGCCCATGGCTGTCAGCCGAAATCCACTTTTACCTTCTAAAAAAAAAAAACTTTTGCTGCTGATTTCTCTTACGCTTTTGGGGTTATTTTGAAATTGTATCGCAAATTGTGCGGCGGTCCAACGCGAACCCAAACAGTTTCAGTTTAATGATGTTCGCAGGACAATCCTCTCGTCATTTATCCCTCTCTTGCTGATCAGGCCGGTGGGGGAGAGTCACAGGGAGCATGGGTGGCAGGCTGGGGGTTACATGAATTCTTCTTCTTCTTTTTTCATTGGGGGCGAGAAAGCCCAATTAACAAAGGATAAGAAGTGAACCGTAAACACCCTCAACAAGGCCCAACAAACCTACAGGAACAAGAGCTCTCTCGCTCTCGCTCTCTCTCACCCCTTCTGCTGACCACTCCTCCCCCCTTGCTCACTCACTCTCTCCTCCACTTCCCTCACAAAAGGAAGGCTCAGAGCTTACAAAGTGCCAATTAACACTGAATGTTTGCCCCTCGCACCTCCCTCTCTGAACTGCTGACAGCTCTGGTGTTTGGGTTAATACCAAAGGCCTGCAAAGAATTATAATTCTCCTCCTTGCCCCATCCCCCTTCTCTCTCTCTCTCTCTCTCTCTCTCTCTCTCTCCCTCTCCTATCCTTTTATTTTGTTTCCAATGGGGTGGTTTTACAGTTCAATGCACAGTCAAAGGGTGATATAAAATGACTTTCCAAAGAATTTCATTTGGTGGAGAAGAGGGGCTGTGTTGCATTGAGGCAGCCAGGGGCAGGACCAGGGATGGAGGGATGGGTGGGGTTGGGTGAGGCGGTGGAAAGAGAGGCAGCCATGAATTAGAGACAGTAAAAACAGATTTTTAATCAAAATATGTTTTTGTTTCTTTTTTTTTTTTTTACATGTAAAAGAAAAATTCAAATTCCCTGAAATCCCTCAGTCACTATATGACGAAGACTTTAATATGTGTTCACCCGGAAGGCTTCGTCTGCCATATCATCAGCGCATTGTATGCAAAAATTATGTAAACATGAACACACACACACACACACACACACACACACACACACACACACACACACACACACACACACACACACACACACACACACACACACTCTCAGCCATTGGAACCGCAGGTCCCACTTGAGATGAAGATAGCAGCGTGGGCCATTCATCACCGGCAGGGCTGATGGCTGTGCTATGCTTGTATTTCTCCCTCGTGAACTCCAATAAATCAGCCCTCTGAATAAGAGCGCGGCCAATGAGGAGAGGTGAGCGGGTTAAACTGAGAGAAACAGAGACCACTTGGCTCTTTAAGGGAGCTTCTGCTGGCACTCAATTCCCCGGCCAACCCGGGTCTGCCTCCACAATTTATGACCCCCCGGGACCCGGTTCCTCCGCTCTTTCTTTACTTTGGGGCGTGAAGCCCAGTCGAAATTGGTTATTGGATACGGAAAGGAGCCAAATTTGAATTGGATCCTGCTAGATCTCTATATAGTTTGAGAAAAACAACAATAACGCAGTAAATAACTCGCATGTAAAGGGAAACTGTGCTGATTTTACACGTCACAATTATTTACAGGTGTTGGGGAGAGCTACTGCATATGTGGAATAAAAAGCTGAACGTGGCCCTTTGCGGCCCCAGAGGGAGACGTGCGAAATCTGATTAACTGCCTCGAGGCGGCGTCGGTCGAGGGCTGAAGACTTTCTAGTTTGAAAAATGAAAAAAAAAAGATCTGTTGGTGTAGAATTAGAAATAAATTAGTTTACAAGACCTCCGCAGCCGGCTCCTAATCTCTGCTCGAGGCAAGCGGCTAATCTCCTACTCAAACGTTGGCAGTCAAGTTGCATTTTGGGTAACGTAGCTGCCAGGTTTTGACTAGGAAGAAGAACAAGTGGAATAAAAAAAATCCTTTTTTTTTTTTTAAACTGTCAAACATAGACAATGTTGTGCATGTTGTGTTGTGTTATGAAATAGCATCTATGTGTGTGCGTAGCCCTGTGGCATTGGATGCCACACAGGACGCAGTTACTTCACAGGTTGTTGTGTGCGTCAGCTCCTTTGTGGTCGTTTTAAATTACAAAACAAGACAGTATAAATACATGATTGCATAATGATTATGAAAGGCGCTCCAACAAGTTTCACCAAACCCACGTGGAAGTCGATACACGGCCCTCTACCTTTTTAATTGAATGTAATCAATACACATTATATATATTCACACTAATATTAGCCTGAGAGCTCAGTGGATGGCGACTGGTGTCCAAAAATAAACCATACCGTTAAAATATTCAGAGATAAAGTACTTTATGTATTTGGACAATAACTTTTTCCTAGATATGTGAGTGTTTAACTACTACTACTACTACTACTACTACTACTACTACTACTACTACAGAGCCCGGTCCACTCTGCAAATCACAGGTTGTTCACACGTAAAGAAGAAAGACCATGATGCATTTGGCTTAGTAAGAATAACAACAAGGCCTCGCGACCAGTCGGCACCCGCAGGTGAGACTGTGACGGCCCACTTACGATCTATTTCACATTTTCTACATAACATTAAACAATGTTACACTCAAAAAAACTAAACTAACTAAGAACACGAGCATTAACTTTTAAACAACTTTGAGAGCCGAACCTAAGTTGAATATTACATCCTGATTACATATGTAGATTATAATATAATATGAATATGTAAATAGCACAGTAGTCTTTATCAGTAAAAGTACACTTGTTGGTGTAAAAGCAACTGTTTCTATTTTTTGAATGAAGACGACGCATTCCTCCTCTTCCAAATGAAAAGTTGTTATTATAAGCAATAAAATGCAATAAAATGAACGATTGTTCTATTTAATACACTAAGTGGTTTTACTGCGACAGTTAGCTTATGGTGGCTATTGTTAGCAGTAACTAAAATGCCAAAGCTTTGCACTAATTTTTACCCTCCTCGATTATTTTCCAGACGATGAACACGAGCATTAGAGTGAAATCCTTCCTGTTAGGGTGTCATTTGTTGGGGCTACAAAGGAGGCTGAGTAGCACCGGTGGTGTGGAACCAAGCCCGACTGACTTGATCCACATTGAAGTGAGGGGAGCCGAGCAGAGAGCTGACCCGACACGGTTCACGGTTCCACCAGCGAGGGCGGGCCGGGTCTCTACCTCCACCCCGGGACCCCCGAAGGTCAAAACGCTCTGCAGCCTCTCTGGGATGACGGCGGCGGGCTAATCATGTGACTCTGGAACCTCTGCTTTTAAATCCCGAATTCTGGGATTTACTTTAAGATAAGGGGAGCGCAGAAATATAGCTTGTGGAGGGTTGGGGGTGAGCGATGGATGGAGAATTTACGTGGGAGTGAAAACACAGCATGTATGTGCAAGGAATCCGATTTCAACATTTCCAGACACATGATCGAGTCCACGGTATATCATTTTTATCCGAAGATTTATTCGGAAACAGGTGCTCCTCCTCCGGGGCTAAGCTGCCAGGGCCGCCAAAGGAGCAGCTCGGCCTCCTCTGAGGAACATCTGATTCACATGAGCTGCAATTTCTGCTTGCCAGAACGGCGGATCCAGAGGTCAGCGATGTGGCTGTGTCAAATGAGGGTCGTGAGAAAAGCAGGAAGGAGCACGTGCCTAGAGTTAGATGGATGTCAAAATCCGTTCCACTCCTTCCTCGAGAACGGAGTCACTTTGGCCCGAGTGCAATTACAGGTCTCTCTCTCTCTCTCTCTCTCTCTCTCTCTCTCAGGATTTCCTCCTTTCTTCATTTCAACATTCTTCTCTCTTTTCCCCTGCATCCTGCATCCTTTATTTGCAAACCCAGAGGAATTTCCTCGAGCGTAGTGTGCATGTCTGGAGCCTGTCTGACCCCATCGGCGCTGAGCGGACTGGCCACGGGCCCCCCCCCCCCCCCCCCCCCCCCCCCCCCCCCCCCCAAAAAAAAGCCCTGTGGGACCCGGGACCCGTCCTGCTCCACATCGGCGCTCGGCCTGTAACTCACCCCTCTTGTCTGTGGTTTGGGATGGTGTGGAGGTTAGGGGGTGAACCGCGGGTCAGCCATGGAAAAAAGCTGGCTTTATCGTCTGTCTCCGAGAATGAAGGACAGAGGGAGGAGAGGAGGAGAGAGGAGGGGAGGGAGGTTGGTGGTTGGGCATGAAGCTGGGGAAATAAAACCATATTGAGAGGTGGTCCACACGCTCCCCTCCCTCAGCAGACAGCCTGTAAACACATGGCTATCTTTAAGGCCGAGCCAACACCCCTGACACAGTATTCGTATCAAACGGTAGATCAAAAGCATCTTACTGGATGGGCTCTGCGCTCTAAGTGAAGCTCTTATGAAAGTTATATTGAGTGCGGTTGACGGTTTGAAATGCCGAGCAGGAGCACACTGCATGTATTCTGCATACGAGCTGATCTGCAGAGTTCTCCGGGGTTTATCAAACAAGATGATTTCTGCCAGATCTCGAGGTGTCAAAGTTCTCCGCCGAAAGTGATCGATGAGTGCCCGGTAATTGTCCATCGTGAGGAGACGGCGCGTCACCTCGCAGTGAGAGTAAAAGAGGCGGCAAATGGAAGTGATTACGTCTAATATTCTCCATCTGGGAGTGATTGGCCTCAGAAGACGGGTTTCAAAGAGGAGTACGGCGGGCGGCGGGCGGGGGGCGGGGGGCGGGGGTTGGGGGGAGAGGAGGAAGAGGCAACAGTAATTTGCACAGGATTTACAAATCTCCTGAATCGAATTTGGGAATCTTTGTGCACATCTTGTTCTGTTCCTCGGAGACGATCACTCATGAAATGCACGCACACATGGATAAACAAAACTCTGCACAAAGAACCCGACGGCACAGATGTGTTCGTGGCCCGTGAGATCGCTTGTCGGACAAACTCTTAACATGAAGAGAATAAAGTTGTACGTTTTTTCAATTCCATGTTGGATTTTTGAGGCTCACACATCAATACTCGATATATCTCACAGTCTGTCTGTGAGCAATCACAAACCACCCAAGAAAATGAGAGAGAGAGAGAGAGAGAGAGAGAGAGAGAGAGAGAGAGAGATCTGGTCCCAATTATATTCAATCATGGGAAATTGGTGCAAAGCGAGAGAGAGATCTTGGTGATGAGAGCAGGAGGCCAGATGAGCCGAGGTGGTCCGCTGACATTTCTGACTTCACAGAGTTTACTGTGTTTTTATTTGGAGTGTTTTTAAAAAAAAAAAAATGTCTTTTTGTTGTCTCAGAGCGATTGACTTTACATAATGATTTGATCGCCCAAATCAAACATGACGTAGATTGAAAAAAAAAAAAACACAAATAGATGAAAGTGGATCAAAGCTGACAAAGTAAAACTGCAAGAATGAAGCAAAGTAAAGTGCATTTGGGTCGTTGATTTGATCCATGATGCTTAAATGCATGCACATTATCTACAACCAGGAGATATTAATGGATATGAATCTATTTTCTCATCATGATCTGCACGCTGACACAATCACATGTTATTTAACGCTGCTGACACAACAGTAAGTGTGTTGGCAGGAATGTGAACACGTTAATGAGTGTGAGGGGATCATTTTTAAATCATTAAATCAATGTTATTCATCCCTAACTTGGCAATTCTTCCTGCCGAACGTATCAAGGTCGTATGATATCATAGAAAATGATTTTATTTGGTGTTTTTTTGTGCGTTTTTGTTCAAATGTCCATCAGTGTGCCTGTCAAATGGAGGCAATCACACGAATCCCCTCAGACTAGTGGGCAATTTTTGATTTTTTATATATATGTTTTGTAAAATCTCATCTTGCTGCATTATTGGGTTCCATAATAAAAATATTAAATCAACGGCCCTTCAACTCGTGGTTCAGGAGTGTGAGTGAACTATTTTTTATAAACATTAAAAATAAAGCATTTTCACATTTCCATCCCTCTTTTGATTGACTAGATCTTCACCGTAGCTTTAAATCCTCGTCCTAAAATATCCTGCTCATTGCCGCTAACGCCACACGATACGTTTATTAAAAATATTCCTATTCTCTAGTAATGTTCATCATACCGCCGTTAACCCACACTGCCAACAATCTGTAAACTAAATCTTGAAATATTGTAATGAGGCACTGAGGAGTGTGATCAGGTCTTTAAACCTATTAAGATTCGCGGATTTAAATAATGAACTGTTGATAATGTGTGACAATGCAATGATAAGTTAAGGCAACTTTAAATGATGAAGGGCTCTCTCTCTGCAGACAAAGGATTCGAACAGACCACATTTTCCCTCCTAATGAATGCAGATAAAGAGAGAGAGGAGATAACACAACAGGATAACAAAAGGGATTCCTGCAGGTTTCACTCCCATTTGTCAAGTGGTTCCTTCTCCCCTTGATTCTGATTGGTCGAGAGCGCTCACCAAAGAATGCCAACAAAGTGACCCTCCAGTGAGCATCTCCTCCCTCAAATGCCTCCATCCCCCACCCTCCGAGCCCTCTCCCACCCCTCTCCCTCTCTCTCCCCCCAGTTGCCTCACGGCTCGCTGTGACCCATCTTGCACCTCCCGAAGCCCACAACAGACGCTCGGTGTGTGAAGAAGGTCAGGAGTTCAGGCCCGGCCGAGGCTCCGGCCCTCCCTCTGCTCGGAGGAGGCCTGCCCTGCGGGTTTATAATTATCTGCCGTTGGCATTCAGCGCAGGTTCAAGCACAGTGCAAGCGCTGGCACCAGCGTGGGGGGATGCGCTTGGCTACACACTTGGTGATTAGTTGTCCCTAATTGTCAGTTCCTTGTTCCTTTTTACCTTTCTCTCCCTCTCGCTGTCTCTCTTTCACTCCCCCCTCCTCCCTCCCTCCCTCACTCCCTCCATCGCCAGTAAGAACATCTTTACATAAAAACTTGGTTTATTGTCCTAAAAACGCGCTCGGCTGTGCTTCATTATTCTTTGGATCGGCCCTCTCGTCATTTTATGATTCCTCTCGCAAAAAAAAATAATAATAAAATAAATAATGAAAAAAGAGCTCTGGTTCTTTCTCACATGATTCACCTGCAGGAACTGTGATCTCAGGGTTCTGCGATCGAGCTGACAGACGCCGGTGCGTTCACAGAGTTGAAAAAGCCTTCACTCCTGACTCCGTGTGGATGAATAATGGATGCTGTTTTATGTTCCACTGCCTTTTTATACGATGCATTTTAGATCTGTAAGCACACTAATTCAAGGTTATCCTCGTCGCAGGATGACACGCTGGAGAGACGAACTTTTCTGAACCTCGCCGACGAGGAAGACGAGGAGAAGTGAAGTTATCGAGCCTGAATGCGCTGCAGTCCCCGAATTGGGCAAACCAGGTGGCACTGAGGAGTTCGTATGCTTATCTTCACGTCTTCGACCCATTCTCACCTTGAACTTGTTTCTCCCTCTCAAAATGTATTTGAACGTAATACTTTATCTCGTGAGTCACCGCAGGTTGTTACCGCCTCTTTTTGTGGGTCGGTTTCAGAGGTGAGCGTGTGCTTTCCATCAGGCGTTTATATTGGCACCGACAGGCGGCGTGATAGATGACATTGGATGAATCCATTCGTCAACGCCTTCAGAGATGTCTCCGCGCCATTAGTCACTCACACTGGAGATCTCTGCAAGAGTCCATCATTGCTGCTCTGAGAAACACATCTGCAGACCTTGAGACGGACCCTGAAATGGGCTGACAACTGACCCAATACTGTGGTGGGTGGAGGGGGGGAGGAGGAGGAGAGGAACAGCAGTCAGGCAGATGTGGTGCCTGGACGGCCGCCAAGCAGCGTCCCGTCATCCTACAGCAGACCCTTCATCTCAATGTGAGTGAGGGAGAGATGTGGAAAACAGCAGGGGAGTAGGAGGAGGAGGAAAGGGGGGACATGGATGGATTCTGTACAAAGGGCTCCACGACTGCTCCCTCCATCCGAGGACATCCTCCTCATTACAACATGACTGCACACCCACGGTGTAATCAGCAGCGCCAGCTGATGTTGAAGAAGAAGAAGAAGAGGAGAAAAAAAAATCAAATTTGAAATAATTAATTGTGCAAATACTTCACTGAATGCAGCACTTTGACTGGCCTGTTATTCTTTGACATTTTAGTGGAAAGTAGAGCTGGTCCTTTGAGCCTTCCATAAAAATCTATATTTAACACGTGCGCAGATGGTTGGAATAAAAAACCCCACGTTTACCCCTCGTCCCCTCTGCTTTCGGTGCGAGGAAGTAGTGGAGATCTTTTGCCAATTTCCAAGAGCTGTGTGAGATGAGACATGGACTTTTGACAGGTGTTTGTTTGAATATCAAACAGAGCCGTGGAGGCCTGCAGATGGCGGGCAGATTGCATTCCAGACAGGGGCTTCGGTCTGGGGGTGGGGGGGAGGCCATCTTTGCTCCTTGATGGTCCTCCAGGGGAATGCATGTGCAAACCTCTGGTCCGCATGACTATCATCATCATCATCATCCCCATCCTCATCATCAGCGTGGCCTTCACCGCTGGAACGGGCCTCTGCAGACGGCTTCACATAAAACCATTAAAAGCAAAATATAATGCAAAATAAAACAAGATTTAAAAAGAAAATCCATTAAAACATTAAAAAAAAACTGTTAAAAAGCAAAAAATACAGAACTGAATAAAGGTTGCAGTGCAGTTTAAGATATAAAATGCAGCAGTGAGATGCAGAATCTGGTTTAATTGGTTTAATGTTTAATAGCAAACAGAAAGGTCTTCAGTCTGGAGGTGGAGATGAGGGGCATCAGCAGGGCCGGCTCCAGACAGCATCCATGGAAACCTGAGGCGAGGAAGAAGTAGAGTTAGTAATGTGCATTGAAGAGACATGAATTCATCCAGCAGGAGAGAGAGATGCGTGGCTGGAGACGATGTTTAGTGTTGGACTGCATGCAGGTCGGGTGAGAGGTTTACAATTTACAGTATTTAAGAGAACTAAATTATTACCCAAACTATCGGATGTAAACATTCGTCCCTGTTTACAGGCTCACTTCCTGGTGCGACGTCGAGCCACCATACTTGGGTTTCTGTGCGCACACAGTTCGGTCGCCGTGAGATATATTACTGACATTCGGGGGCGTGCTTAATATCTACGTTACCTCCGGATGCGGCGGGTTAGATACCACGGCGTGTTTACGAGCCGCCTGATATCTGTGGACGAGCGAACCCTCGTGTCTCTGGCCCCGGATGCGTTTTTCCTCGTTGTCACATTCCCAGATGTGTGTGAAGTTAACGGTTTACGACCAGTGTTGATAATAATGATGAACGACAGCTACGCTATGTTTTAAGAGACACAACTCAGAAGGAGTTTACGCAACCCGCTCACCAGATGCCTTAAAGGATAGATTAGATAATACAGATGAGACAGATTGACAGATACCTCCGAGCATCCTTTTTTTTTATAGTACACAAGAATAACAAATTGCACATATAAGTACAAAAGTACTCACTCCACATGGTTATCACTAGTGGGAGAAGTACTTTCTGTAGCTCTCGTTTTGGTTTTGAATCTCCCATCTGCTTGGCTGGCAAAGCGATTTGCTGGAGGAATAAAATGAGAGTGGGTGGAAGGTATGAATAGCTGGCACGGTTCAGCTCGGTGAGTCAACGGGCGCCGGGCGCTGCCAGAAAAGGCCCATGCGGAGCGGCGCTAATGCAGAGACTTGTACGTCAGCTGGTTTGTTCGAGCCTCTATGCTCTGCAACTGAAATCCACCCAGAATTAGTTTATGACCATTCAAGCCTCGGACATGTGGGTAAGGAGGAGGTCTCTGACCGAAGAGGACAGGGGGAAAAGGCTGAAGAAGAAACCGGCTCGGATCCGCTCCTGCAGACGGACCCTGCAGAAGGTGGCCAACGTCAACAGGAGCCACGGCTCGGGGGTCCCCGCCCACGCACACATCACCCGTTTGGGTCTCGTTACATAACATGAAACTGGTTGAATGTGGTTCTGTTACCTCTGCTGTTTGTTTGTTTTTTAATTCTGCAGACATTAGCAGCTCTGCAGCTGTATCTCTGTCCACTTCCATGCAAGTCCTCTGTGAGAGCTTGAGCAGCTTAGGAACTGAACCAGCAAGAATAAATCCCCGAAGGGAAAATCCAAATTCCCCATGGTTCTATTTTTTTTCTTGTAGAATGGAAAGGGTTATTATTATTATTATTATTTTTTTTTTTACAGCAATTCAAAACCATATGCACTTTGAAGAAAAAAAAAAATAAGTAAAAGTCCACACAACGTGTACCAGATGTGCGTTTAGGCTCTGAAGCCAAGCCTCCATCAGCAGCCGGCGCTCTGCCTCCCCTGAGGGTGGCAGGCCTGCAGCGTCCATGCAACAGGTAGCCTCCATGTCCACGTCCACCCCCCACACCCCCCTGTTGCATGGACCAGCTCCAGCAGGATCCACCCCCACGGCTTCTGTGGGACATTCGGCCGATCTCTCACTGTGAACAAGCCCACAGAGGAGCAGAGGAGGGCTCAGTTCATCCTGCAGCTCCATTGTGAGCTGCTTTCCACTGTAACAATGACCTGTGGATGAATGCACGACCTCCCCCCAGCACCACCCCCACCACCACCCTGCCCTGACCCCGACCAACGCCGAGGTAAAGACATGAGGTTATTTTCTTAACCCTGATACAAGAAAAATAGAGCTCCCAGGGAAAGGATCCGGGCCAAATTTATCTTTTAATTCAAAAAAGACTGAAGCAGGAGGAAGGGAGGAGGGGGGGGGGGGTTAGTGGCTTTTTACAAGGAGGCTTCTCTCTACTTCAATCAAGTTTACTGAGGATTGTTGCTCCTATAAACACGGAAAGTTTTCATTGTACTTTCACTCTGACGGAAACCACATGACACAGGAAAAGCCAATAAAAAAAGCCCACATGCTCATGCTGGCCTGACATTACGGCAACCGAAGGCGACCGCACGTCGTAAAGCGATCGAAAACGAGTGACTCCTGCCACTCATCTGTGACACCGAGGCTTTGTCCGATCACACAAATCCAATCAAAGCGCCGCATTTTGAGCCGGAGAGGCCAATAAGCCGAGCCTGCCACAAGAAAAGGGGTTCAAGGTGAGGAAAGCCCCTCAAACAAACACCAAGCGCCGAACAAAGGATGGGACGGAGGAATCCACGCCGAAAGAATGCGGTTCCTCTTTCAACTGTCGGTATGCTCGCGGCACCTCCTGTCAAGAGAAGAAAAATCCCAGGAAGAAACAAACGGAAGAAATGCAAAACAATCCCGACCTCCTGCCGCCCGCCGATTGATTGATTGGGACTTGTCGCTTTTTCTGTTCCTTTCAAACGGCTGAAGGCATTGAAAGAGTTTAGAGCGGTGGGCTCATTCACATGAGGACGAAGCATTTTTAAAGTTGTAATTCTTAAGGTTGTGATGAAATCAACCCCCATTTTAATGTATATTAATGGTGTGTCCTTCATTGTATTCACATTCTGGCAACCATACGTAAAAGTTTTCATTGTGTGTGGCGGAGTCCGCCATGTGGGGCTGGATTCAAATTAACAGGAAACAACCGTTTTTCTGATATTTAAAAAAAAAGAAGTTGTTTTGTTATTTTTTTCTTGTGTCCTGCAACACAAGTGATCAGAGCATCGCGCACCAAGCCCCTACAAAAACACTGTTACTTTAGTACGTAAGTGACAAATAAGTCGACATCACCTTCTAGTTTCACGCAGGACTCAAACCAGCGGATCACCTGATAAAAATCGGTTGTTTTTAGAGCCACCGATCCTCCCGGACCTCCTCCCGACACGTCTTTGAACTGTGTCGCCTCTTCTGACTCAATTGTGTGGATTACATACAATTTGATTACGTACAAATGATAGTGTATTACTTTTCACAAGTTTAGCTATGAACGGTTTATGATCCCATTAACCACCATCTTGGTCCCAGTCTGGAGCCCTGAAATGTGACTATAGAAGTTTGATCGGACATCAGAGTCTGGAGTTATTACATCAACAACCACCACAACCTTATGAATTATACTCACAGGAGATCATCAAACCCTTCCATGATTTCCAGCCATGGCGTTATTGTGATGCCGAACTTTGAAACTATTGAATCACCCTTCATGAAATATATCAAAAGACCACCTGGCATTGGAAAAGCGTGGGTCTAAATAAAAAAAGAATGAAGATGCTCCACGCAATCCCCTGCAGTACTCAGTATTCCTGGAGAGAGGGCCTGTTACACACCGGGCTAGTGTGAATCAGGCATCACGTCTCAGAGATGAAGTCACTGCTAACGCACAAATGTTGCTCGTTCATTTCATTTAGCTGACGTTTTATTTATTTATTTTATTGTATTTATTTTCCTTTAAAAAAGCCTCCTGTGAACAGGTGTTGCAAATTAGCCTTTCTCTACAAACACAAAACACAGTGCATCTAGTTTTTGTGCATAATTGTTTGTTCTCTCTAATGCCGCTGTGATGTCCATATCTAATAAAGTTGAAATGAAGTTTTATCCAAAGCGACTTACATGCTATCCAGTAGACACAGCAACGGTGAGCAAAGAGGGTTAAGTGTCTTGCTCAAGGACACATCGACGTGGACTAGCGGAGCCGGGGATCGAACCACCGATCCTCTGATTGAAAGACAGACCTGCTAACCACTGAGCCAGAGTCGCCCCAAGCTCATATTAAAAGGATTCGACTGTGCTACATAGGGTGGATTTTATTGAAACACACAGACACACACACACACACACACACATTTTGCATGAAGCTGTGAGCCGAAGAGTTGCAGGAGACAAGATGCACACCTCCGCTTTATTAAAGCAATGAGAGTCTGTTTGACGACCCGGTAAACAGACACACAGCTGCTCCTCTGTTGCATGCATGACAATAAATACAGCTGCACTCGCTGTTACCATGGTGACCGGAGCTGAAAAATGAAGGATTACGACTTTAAAACAGAGTTGAAAGGTTTGATTTAGGATAAATTGAACACGGGTCAAGATGTAAATATATATATATATATTATTTTAAAGTCCCATCACGGCCTCACACAAAGCCGCTTGTTGGCTTGTTTGTCCTCCGCCTCTTGTTTTGCTTTCCTCTCCTTCGAGCTGCAAGTCTTTCGTCTCGCAGCTTTGCTTTGACAGGTGAAGATCAACTGGAGTCATCGCTATTGGCAACCATGTGTGGGACCGGAGGGGGAGGGGCCGCGGGGGGTCACCCTCCACCGATGCATCAACACACCCGGCGGGGGCGGAGTTCACAACACGCCTCCGTCCTCTTCCTGCAAACACGCCATTTCAGCCCAAAGGCAACAAGAGAGGAACCTCCATGTATTTACTCCCCATGCCGAGTCCTCCCTCTCTCTTTCTCTCTCTCTCTTTCTCGTCGACTAGAAATGATGGATGGCATCGACGCGAGTTAACGACTGCGTTGGCTGCAGGAAGACGACCATCTCCGAGAGGAGCGATCGACTTCCGCTGCAGACGTTTAAAAATCGGCGGAAAAAACCCCCAAAAACAGTCGGCTGGATTAAGCGACAATCACATTTGTAATTATGATAATGTCAATTGAGCTTGTCAAGGATGAATAATTTCAGGGGGAAGACAGTAAAACATACCTAACAAGGCTTTTCTCAGCGGTAAACACGGGGCTTTTAAAACTGCAATTAGCCCTTTAATGTGTAACACATGGCTCCCGAGCCCTCCAACGGGCCCGACTTCCCTTCTCTCCACCACTTTCCCCCTTTTCTCCCGGCAGGACTCACTTTTCACATGGCTGGAGCTCTAACCGCACGGATAGGAAGCGCTCTCAGCGGGGCGGGCAGGAGTCATTCAGCAATTGTGTGGGACAAATTGTTGTTTTCCTGTGCTGGAAATAGACACACGGGAGATGCAAAATCATATTCTTACCGGGGCAACTTTTGGATGCATGCATTGAATTCAATGGGGGAGAAAGAAAGGCCCAGCAAACACCCACCACCCCATCTTTTCTCATCCCTCTCTCTCCCACAACTGCCCCTTATACATCCAGCCACCCAAAGTGCTCAAGAAATTCCCCCCTTGAGAGACAGACACAGATAATTGGTCACAGATTTTTTTTTTTCCCGGCAGGACACAAAGGGACCTCCTATTCACCCCCGTGCAGCTGTCTACTTCCTTTTTCTCCCATCTCGGCTCCCCTACTGGATGCGTCGCCTCCGACGGTTCCCCGTGAGCCGAGCCGAAGCTCCCCGTCCCCCGAAAAAAAAAACACACACACAGCCCCCTTTTCACTGCCGCAATAAAGCCATCGGGACACATGCCTCTGGTGACCCCGACCCGGAGCCCCAAGGCCTCCGTGACATCTCTGGGACCTTTGAATCTGTTACTAGCTCTCTTTGATAAGAGTTGTTCCGCTAATTAGGGATCCGCCGGCCCTCGTTAATGCACCTGCCATGTGGTAAATAACTCCGCTCTACGTTGAGTTATTTCTTCTGTGATGGCCAGGATCGTTTAGCCATTTAGTATTTACGGGTTTTTGGTCAATTTGGTTGGAAAAAAGTGATTTTGCATGCTTTTTTTCTGCGTACCGATCCAAAACTTTAATCTACGGCTTTGCTTATTTACTCATGAATATTTAATGTCATCAAGAAAAAAAATGGAAAAGTGCGTGCCCTTGAAGTATGTTTAAGTTCAGTACAGCACTGTGAATTCAGCTAACTGCAACTTTACTTTCCTTAAAATAGCAAAACAATGCATCACATTTAGACGGATATTGAACATTTTAAAATTAGCCCTTAAGATTAAAGAAAAGTGTCCTTAGTTGTATCAGTTTATTGGTTTTGATGGTCACATTGGGTCAGTACGGATATTTGTCCTTATGTGTGATTTCTGGTGACTGCACAGTCCGGCTGTTTAAGTGTGAATGTAGAGCCGAGTTCCTGGAAATCAAGCTGGAAGGATCGTCATCTCCTGGATCTTCTTCCCTGGATCGCCTCACTTCGTAAAAGACCTCATCTCGTCTTCCTCGTATGCTGCTCAACATCATACCAGATCACGCAAATACTTAAAATTAAATTATTATCATTATTTTTTGGAAGATACCAATCGAACGAGAGGTTATGATGAGACGTGAGGCACGTGAAAATAAGTCGGAAAACGTTGGATATTGCTAATGTTAGGAGTTCGTGAAGATGTATTCTAGGTAGTTTTATTAATAGCTAGATAAACAAGTCACTTTCACACATGCACTGCGTCTGGCGCTCCGCCCGGAGGAAGCTCTGCTCCAAGATTGTGCTTCCCTGAATAACCAAACGGATTTACAGTCGGGCGCTCTAAGAGACTACTTACTTCGGAAGTCCGGAAGTTCTTTAGCAGGAAGAAGACATAAAGTTCGCAATTTGCCACAATTGCAAGCCACGGAGAAACATTTGGAACAACTAACTGAATCAGATACTTAGTTATTGTAGTTCATTCCCATGATGCCGCTCAGAGTAATCGCAGTGACCGGCCTGTTAGTTAAGTCTGGAGTCTTGCTGTCAATTAGAGTTCTGACAAGAGAAAGTGGAATCAGCAGGCCAGACTTTAAAAAAATAATAATTGGAAAATCAGTCAAGAAAATTGACAAAGGTAAAGGCTGCAAAACGTCCTGATGATTTTAGTAACTGCACTAGAAAAATAAACCTGTTAACTTTAATAACTGCATTGCAAAACGTCTGGTTAACTTTAATAACTGCATTGCAAACTTCTGGTGGATTTTAGTTATTGCAGGGGATTAAAGCAAATTTTACACAGTGGGTAAATTGGAATCACATCTACCGGGTCCCTCACGTGAGGCCAAAATACATTTTTTAATTATCATTATTATAGAAATTGAGCCGCTGGGAGGCGGGGTTAAAGGAAAAGCTAGTGTGTTTGCTCCATGGATGCGACAGATGGCTGGAAGATCTGGCTAAACTCATACTCAAGGGTCAAACTTCTTTTGCTTCATGCGCAATTTTCATAGGACTGAACGGGGCGTCGCCTCCAACGCTGTCTCCAGGTCTCCTGATGCGTCCACGATGGGAATGAGTGAAACTAAACTAAGTTATCACAACTGTCTAATAATATGAATGAAAACATGAACTTAAAATGTAGTTAATAGTCCAGGTAGTCATAAGTTTACTCCCTTTCTGTTTTAACCCGTTTTATTCAGGTTATCTAAACACAACCACATTACACTGTTGGAAGGCACACACAGTATAAATGTGTTCAGGAAACAGAGGAAAGTAGAGCAACACGTTTCACCTTCAGCTTCCTGTACTTTCTCCCTCTTCTGCCCCGCGTAATGGATTGCATGTGCGGAGTTGGTGTTGTGCCGAATACTGAAAAAAAGTCCAAAATGGACACCAGAAAGAAGAAAGGGGGCACAAACACCAAATAGTACGGTGTTGAAAGAAAGAAAAGAAAAGAAAAAAAAGAGAGAAATAGCAAAGAACGGTGAGGGAAGAAGGAGAAGAAGGTGATTACAATTCCAGTCACAACCGGAGCAGCAGCTTGTGCAGTGATCCTGGATTTCTTGTGCAGCCGAGCACAGCTGCTCCCAAGGGGCTCATGGGAAGGCATAGGTCAACCACCCCTTTCCTGACTCACCACATGTTAAAGGAATTCAGCGGTGCATTGTGGGATGTGACACCGGTAACCCCCACAACTAAGTTTCCAAATTACTAACACACACATTCTCAAAAGCTGTCTGCCGCTTCAGCATTGGAGAAAATGACAAATGTTGATGTAAAAATGTGAGCGTGTGATGGCATAAGGGTAGAAGGAAATGTTTAGATAAGGTAAAAAAACACACACACACACACAGACTAATAGAGAGAATAATTACTTTTTTTTATTTTATTGGTTCTAATTCTCTATGTAAATGGAGACTCACCTGTTTTTCTCCTTATCTCCCTCAAAAGATGACCTCACTAATGAATGACTTGTCCAGATTGGGGGTATTTAACAAGTATTTATCACAATGTCCTGGCTTTCCTTCTAGAAAACTCTTCTTATCTGTTTACCACATGGAGACAGTGCAAGCCATTGTAGCGGTAACAAAGCTGGGGCCGGCAAATGTTTGCGATCCAGTTTAACATTCCTGCATGCAGCTGGAGGTTTCAAATCATCCGTCAAATTCCTCCATCTCTCCTCTTCTCTCCAAAACATGAAACAAATTACAGGTTATTAGTAATC
Organism: Cottus gobio; assembly: GCA_023566465.1. NCBI lineage: Eukaryota > Metazoa > Chordata > Actinopteri > Perciformes > Cottidae > Cottus > Cottus gobio. The sequence continues at coordinate 5,280,164 of CM042217.1, forward strand.
ATACCTACAAGTTATGAGCTGTAACTATCTGCCGCTCAGGCCCCGGAAATTGAGTTACGGAGATAATGAATGAAAACTGAGCCTCAGGACGTTTCACAATCAGGGCCAGAGATTGCAGCGCGTCATTAATATGTGCATTTTGAGAAAAGTGTCTCTTCAGTTTGCAGAACTAATGGCATTCAACGAGTGGAGGAATAAATAGAAATCATGTGAAACAAACCGTGATACTAAAACAATGCCCCGACTGCTGATAGAAGGATGGCGGTCACTCAGATCACGATCACAGTCACACATGCGGCAGGCTTTTGAAACATCGTAAACATCTTGCCAGCCAGAATACTGGGTGTCCATTTATAGGGGCCGTGTTTCATGGAGCTGGGGGGGGGGGGGGGCGACAGAGCTGATGGACATCTGTCAGCCAGCCAGAGAAGAAACCAACCTGCAGGACTAGCAACAAAAAAAAAGAGAGGGAACGGTAGAGGGAGAGAGAGAGAGAGAGAAAGGGATACACACACAGTACTCCGATTACTTAGCGGGACTTTTCTTTTGCATTTGAGGACACAAAAGTAATGGTTTGTTTGACGGACATGGCAGAGAAACCCACCCGGCCTGGGAGGGCTGAGCCTGGCCATCTCTGACATGCTAAGCCCGAGTCCCTGTGAGCCCAAGGGGGACTACTTGGAGCCACAACAGGCCTCAGGGAGAGCCTGGACCACAGGTGGTGTCCAGCAGCTGCTATCGGTCTGCTTAGACAAACACACACACACACACACACACACACACACACACACACACACACACACACACACACACACACACACACACACACTCTCTCTTACACCCAGCTATTGTTCAGAATATTCTACCCGCATCTGGTGTGCACACATGCCAGCACAGAGTCGGCCTGTCGCTCAAAACCAAAGCGAAGAAGAAAAAAGAAAAAGATTCCCTCATGACACAACGGTACAAACACGCAATAACACATGCAAACACCACACACGAGTCAGATCAACCACAAGCACACACACACACACACACACACACACACACACACACACACACACACCAACACACACTCAAACATGAGAAAGAAAAAAACAGAGTGTGCTCATGTGCACCCCTTCTCACACCCACACAGATTCCTGAAAGTGAACTCCGATGCTGCCGTCCATCTTTCAGCCGTAATGCTAGACACACACACACACACACACACACACACACACACACACACACACACACACACCCCGAGGAGGGAAAACCCGCAACTTTACAGATTTACTGGCTGGACTCGACTCGATTTCTGGGTTGTCTACACCGCAACAGGCCACACGTATTTCTGTTTCAGTCGTGATCAGGCGACTGTGGCTCAGTGGTTAGCAAGTCGGTCTTTCAATCAGAGGGTCGGTGGTTCGATCCCCGGCTCCGGCAGTCTGTGTCGTTGTGTCCTTGAGCAAGACACTTAACCCTCATTGCTCACCGTTGCTGTGTCTACGGTATACTGTATATCATGTAAGTCGCTTTGGATAAAAGCGTCAGCTAAAAGAAATGTAATGTAATGATCAAAACCCGAGCACACGTAGGCGGAGTCTTAACACATTTTCACTGCTGTGATGCAAAAACAGTCAATTTCAACGCTGTTTTAATTAAAAGGAGCAACATTATGTTACTATGTTATGTTATTATGAGTGTATTGCAAATGTAATTATACTGAAATATGGAGTGGTTGAGTAGTCCGTCTCGAAGCATAAGCAACATTCCCTCTGTTACGTAAGCCAGAACAACAAAGTAATAAATATGGGAAACACTCACTAACTTTATCCTGGATTCCAGAGCAATGAGGCAACAAATTAAAACAGGCATTAGTGCTGGATTTGAGCTCTCTTTCGGAGGAGCGGGACACATGACTGACAGCAGCGTTATGCAAACCCTCCCACAATTGTCCCTTTCATCGGCCCCGGGACTCAACATTCACGGAAAGAGAGAGAGAGAGGGAGAGGGAGAGGGAGAGGGAGAGGGAGAGAGGGAGAGAGTCAGGACTCGGTGGGTGGGATTCAACCTCAAAAAGCATAAGCTAGAAAACTTAACTCATTCGAATCAAGCGAGGTTTCATACATGACACAACAACGAGGCTCTGGCTGTGTAGCGTCCACCGCCGTGTGATTGGTCACATGTCCTCTCACTGAGCACTAAACAGGATCAGCTCTTGTCGGATGCTCCTGGGTTGCTTGTGTGTTTCCAACTCATCCGCCCAAACCTCCCCGCCTCCTTCTTTAGCCTTCTTTACAGCGGAGCACCCGAGGGGGTGGGGGAGGGGGGGTGAGGTGCATCACTGTATCCCTTGAGCTGACACATTTCCTGGCTGCTGTAAAGACGAAACACTGCCCTCAATTTCCTATGAGAGAGGCCTAGATACGGAGGCAACTTTAATTTCCAGTGTCTGGAAAATTATGATTATTAGTGTTGCACTCCCATAACATAACTAACTCTGGGGGGAAAAAAGCATTTAACTGGATGCTAGAGAACCAGAGCTAATGTCTTTTTTAATCCACACATTCTTCTTCCTTGTTAAAAACCTGGCGCCTACATTACCCACGATGCAACTAGACCGCTATTTTGCGTTTGGCTAGTTGCGGCTAGCGTAGCCTCAAGCAGAAATGAGTAGTGGGCTGCAGAGGGGTATAAACTCACTTTTTAAATTTTCAAACTTGTAGTCTTCAACCCCAATGGACGCTGACTCAAGTGACATCACACAAGGCAGTGTGTTAGACTTCGCACAGCTCCCTCAAAAAGGCTTTTTCCACATGCGTAGTCATGCTATCCAACCCTGTGCACATTGACATTGACTTGTACAATCATTGAAGTTCCTTTTTTCTCTGTGCTTGTATATATTTCTTTGCAGAAATGTATGCAGGGAAGGTAGAAAGAAGTGAGGTGAGCGGCGAGAGAAGTTATTCTTAAACTGCTTGCATAACCTTGAGAGCAAGGCTGTAATTTATGAGGTGTCTACAGAAAGATTAACAACCTTTTCTTCTATTTATCTCTCTCTTTGTTTTGGCTGCGTTGCCCACAGTGAGTTAAGATGATGGATTCAGGGAGTGTGAATATTGTCAGGGATTTTGACTCCACAAACAAAGAGTAAATATACGCGCCGCACATTCGGATGGGTAGCTCCGGTAATGCTGATGCATGAAAGTCGGGCGGGTGGTTATTTGTCAATACAGCAGGCCTCGTCTTGCCACTCCGCGTTCAGCCGCTACGCCGTATATATATCTCTCATCACATGACTGGAGGCTAAAGAGTGTGTGTGTGTGGGGGGGGAGGGGGGAGCGCTCACGGGAGCCTTTTTGAAATGATTGTTGTGGCCCTCCGACGTTTTTGTATTTGTCTTTCGGGAGTCACGGGGCGGAGGAGGAGGCGGGGGGGCAACTCTCAAAAGCTGACAAATTGCCGAAAATTGCCTTCACACAGTCATTCCTGTTTGGACACACTCGGCACATCTGGTTGTGATCTGGCAACTCAAAAGTGCCGTGGCGGAGGGCTCGGCTCTCAGAGTGGTGCCACATATTATCCCCACCTCCTCCTCCTCCACCTCCACCTCCTCCTCCTCTCCTGGTTTGGTCTGCAAACATACTGATGTTCGGCGCTCGGAGCCGATGGTGTTTATAGTGATGCTTGGCAGTTGTCCCGTCGGAGCATTCCTGAGCTCCTCTCCGACTCTGAGGGCATCAGTGGGTTGTAATTGAGGCGTCTGCAGAGATGAATGCAGCGCTGTGACAGTGCAGGCAGCACTGGCATTTTCAAAGGGGGGAAAGCTGCTCGCAATCTGGAAACTTTAAACACAGCCAATAAAAAGATCCCAGAGATAAATTCCCTGTGTTTGGCACGATGAAACACCCACACACACACACACACACACACACAGGATAAGTAGTTCAAAAGTAGTGTATTGCAATCTGCAGACATCTCTTTGTCTGTGGGACTCTGATCGCGGTGTGTGGCGTCCTCATGAATCCTCACCTCATTGTTTCAGAGCTCATCTGTGCGCTCTGGACAACATCTGCCGGGATGACTGCGTGTTTTCCGTGCTAGCGCCGCTCGTGTTTGAACGTCTCCATGGAAAAAACACGTGACACGAATAAGAAGTGAGCAGCTCCACTGACTCAAAACTGCTCTGGAAAAAAAAAAAAAGAAAGAAAAAAGGAAAAGATGCCGAGCATAGCTTTGGGGAAAGGCTTCGACGGCATTCTTTCTCCCTCAACTTTCCAAAATAAAGCCCTATTAGAGATTCTTGTGTGTATTCTTTTGTAACATGTGTGTCAAATAAACGTGCGTTGGATTGTGAAGTAGAGGAGAGGTCGTGGGTAAATACTTGCAGCATTGTCAATCCTGCAGCTGTGGAGCTGGGAGAGGGAAACCGAGTGCACAGCTGCAGACGGAGGCCTCGGCTTCTCAAATTGCTTCTGCCTCGGGTTTCCTGCCCTCTTTACCGACCAGGCTGAGCCAGGCCCTTATTAGACCCACCCCCACCTTAATAATCCATGATGTCACCATCGACATCACTTTTTTTGCTGGTGCAACCTCCATTGTTTGTTAAATATTAACAGGTGTGGGAGGTCGAAGCCAATCCGTTGGGCCGAGGCTCTTCTGTTACCGTCCGTCTATCTGTCCATCTACTGCTATCACCACATCTGCTTCAGTTTTGACTTCCCCTGGTTTGTTTGTCCATCTGTATTTGTGTTTCTCCCCCCCACCTCCCCTTCTTTTCCCCTGTCCCCCCTTTCGGTGGAGGGAGGCTGAGGAATGATCAGTCAGGCTTTGATGCCGCTGGCCCCTGCCCCGGCTTTCCACAGCACATGAGCCGAGGCAATTACGAAAGCTCTCCTAGCCGACTGCTATTACTCTGTAATGCTCCTGTCTGGAGCAGGAGGAAGAGGAGAAGGAGGAGAGGGATGAAGGAGGAGGAGGAAGCACAATGTTTGATTTGATATATAGGACCACATTTTTACTCATTTCATTTTATAAATATTTAAAATAAGGCCGTCCCAGCCTGTAACATTGTGATTGGCAGCTCTGTCACTCAACCCTTCTTCCTGGACTGAGAGAAGAAAGTATGGACGTCTGGATGCTGCAGCACACATGTGGCAGACAGGAAGTGCTTGGGTATGTGGGGGGATGAGGGGGGGAGCAGGGAAGATGATGGCCCCGCTTTATCCCCAGCAATCATTAGACAAGACTCCAGAGGAAGTCAGAAATCACCCCTCCATATGAGCCATACTCCCCGTCTATAGGATGAGTGCCTTTAAAAAAGATATAGCAGTATTGTGTGGAAACAGTGAGTCCACAGCTGGTTAAAGCCTGCCATTCAAGGAATATAATGGTCTGCCTGTGCTCCAGCCATTAGAAATAAATCATGTGGATCATCTCTTTGGTTCAGGACAATTATGCTCTGCACTGACAAAGTGACGGCATCTGCCGGGAATAATGCGCAGGGAGACAGATAAGCCAACAGAAGAGCAAACAACAACAACAGCATATTAAAATGCCATTTGGTTTTGTGCAAAGTAAAGAGAGAAAGTCAGGCGGCGAGTTGTTTTGCCTTGAAGCTACCGTTCTTCATCAACGGTTGAAGGGTACTTTATTGGATCCTCATTAGTTTAATATGCCGTGAATATGAAAAGAGAGGGCCAGCCAAAAGTCGGATGGTTCTCCTGGAAACCCAAATGCATTTTTTTTTAACCTGGGTTGAATGATAATCTTGGCATGTTTCGCTGAAAGTTGTGGAAATAAAATCTGATCTCGTTCTGGATCCAGAAAAGAGAATTGCAGCAACGGGAGCTGGCAGCGCCCGAGTTGTTTGTTTTCTACAGTCGGAAAAGAATATTGCTTGTTCAGCATTTCACATTGTGAATAAAAGATAATAATACAAAAAAAACTTCTCTTTTCCCAGTAAAGCTTGGTAGGTATTGGAAAGTGTTCATATTATGGTCGTATCATACCAAATATCGTCTTTCTGTGCAGTGGATTAGTTCCAGTTCCAGCATTTGAATCGCGATAATAACTCGGCTGATATAAGATCTCTACTGCTGCTTGCTTCTGATTTTAGTAATCGTTGTTCCAGCTTGACTTCTGATTCCCAGCCGGTCAGTGAGTGTCCTCCCATCACCCCCATCCTCTGCTTCACCTACAGCATGCTGCGGCTCAAGGATGCATTTGATTTGCTCGTCCTTTCACACGGGGGCCATCACTCTCTTTGTGAGCTGACCGAGGGCTTTGACGCCGGTTTGGCACCATGTTGGCTAACGGGTGAGGAGAGGGATCACTCTGTTTACTATCCGCAAAATGCCACAAACATTAATGTAATAAACCGCAAGCATCCGATAAGACGTGCATCTTTTCACATATGGTGCAATCTAATCATGCCCTGCGTCACCAATGGTGGCCGAAGCGCTCGTCCGGTGGCTTAATCTCATTCAATTTTCCAAATTGATTCCAAAAAGAGCACACACTCATATTAGAAACAATAGGAAAGCTGTTCTTAAGACTGCAGATCAGCCAGCCAGCCACCCCCACACCCAGCCCAGCTCCATCACACTCACACCTGCTGTGTGCCGTGAGAGCAGGGAACAACTGGAGGCATGGACAGTGTGTGTGTGTGTGTGTGTGTGTGCACAACTGGGCATGCAAACTCTCGTGTGCGCGCCGCTGTAAGAATGCCCCGGTGCTTGCGGCACAAGGCATGGCCTCCGCTCGATTTAACTCCCCGCTGAATGCCACTGCGACGCCAGGCAGACTTTGTGTGGCCGCATACCTCCACCGAAGAAGATATGGAAAAAATCCGTGGACCAGTAAGTCTTGGAGATTACATGGCTCCCCTCAGCCCTGGCCTCAACAATGCTTCAAATCCATCAGTGCCACGTCACTCCGATTTAGGGCTTTTGTCTTTAGAAAAATGGCGAATCTCCGTCCCATCCCGCCATCATCGCTCTTTGACAGAGCATGTGTGTGTGTGCGTGTGCATGTGTGTGTGTGTGTGTAAAAGAGAGGGGAGGCATGAGAGAGGGGATTATATGTAGAAATAGCAATGGATCAACTGAAACACAACATTGACTTGATTTTTTAATTGCCTCTCGGCTGCAATGAATGTCCGATGCAGCTGTCTGCGCCGACAGCTGCTCGCCTCTAAAGACAGAGCGAACTCTGGGAGTGAGAGGAGAACAATGTGGGATGAATCATATGCAGCCTATGAGGTATTTTACAATTTCACAACTTTAAAAAAGAAATGCGTGCAGGATTAAGAATCACTTTTATTGGAAATTCACATCTGTTCCAAGCCGCATTTCCCAGGGAGCCTGCAAAGATGCATTTTCTCTGCTGTCTGGGCAAGACAGAAACAGTATGGTGTATTACTGCTGAAAGTAAACTAAAGCAGACAATGCTTTTTTTTCTTCTTCCAGCTTTGTTAATGTGGAGCTCTCGCGTTTACAAGTTGCAATTTACAACTGTGGGAGAACCACGGGGTCTGAAAGATTTGATGGAGCAGTCTGTATGGATTTCCTGCAGAATATTTGTCAGACTTGAATTAAGTACTGTTGTTTTGCTCTCTCTCTCTCCCTCTCCCTCGCTCGCTCTCGCTCTCCTCCGCCTGAGGCCTTGTGGCTGACTACTCCACATCTATAAATCACCGGGAACGCATGCTTATATCCCCGGAGCGAGCGCGCTGAGTCAGTCTGGCAAGGTTAATCACATTCACATCTCCTCGGCCCGTTTGCAGCCGCCAACTGATAACCAAACACACATTACGGGGCATGATCCCTCTTGTTTGCAAATTCTGCTCGTATCATGCCTTCGCAGTGACGCCACATGAAAGAGGCTGGATGCCCGGGAAGCTGTGGTGTTTTTCCTGCTGATTGTTACCAAGAGCAACCGGCGTGTTTGGACAGCAGAAACGAAGCCAAAAACACACATAAATAATTACTTTAAAAGGCGAGGCGCAGATAACGCAAGGGTGGGGCCGAGAGGGGGGGATGAGGATGAGGATCTAGTGCAATAACAGACAGAGGGCTCATTCACGTCGCACACATGCTCAGCTTACACTGGGGCCAATGGTCGGCTGCACTCATATCCCTCTGTCTGTGTGTTTGATGGACTTTTAGAGAATACGGGAAGCTTTCCAAGTGTGACACATGGTTGCGAGCCTATGAATATCTGGGAATACAAGCAGCAGAAGTGTAGCACGAGTGTGGGTGTGTTTGCATCTGTGCATGTTTCTGAATATGCGTGCATGTGATTGCACATCAATCTTTTTTCCGTTCTGTGTTTTTTTTCTTTTTTTCTCGCTCTCTCTCTCTCTCTCTCTCTTCTCAGAAGTGCCCTACCCAGATATGTGGGAATTAGGCCACATCGCTCACTACCATCCTGCCCTAATCAAAGTGCCGATTCTTGAAACAGACAGCTGTTGTCATGTGCCTTGTTTCCAATGGCTATCTGTCCCCGTGGCTGCCCCAAGTTCTTAGTTGGCCAGCTGAAGTTGTAGAGGCAACGAGGGTGAACGCCGCCCGCTCATTCAAACTTCAGCTCGAGCCGTGCTCCAATTCACAACACAGCATACACCACAAACACTCTGAGCCAAGGTAAGTTTCTTTTTTCTCCTCTTTGGATTTGCTCACAACACACTCGGATTCGGAAACGCCGGAAGATGCTAATTAAGATTTTTTCGCAAAAGATAAAATAACGTTGATGGAAAACACCGGCTTTGAGCGTGACTTTTACTTTGTGCAATGATTAAACACGATTGATCAGATGTATAGTTATCCACTAACACACTGGAGTGTCAATGGCAGCGACTCATCAACACCAGCTGATGGCTTGTTTTAATCTATAGAGTGTGACGTGCATGACCCCGTACGAGCATGTGAGGATTGGCTTTTTCTTTAAACTAAATGTGAGAAACATCTGCTGAAAAGCTAAAGGGGGGGAAAAGAAACAGCCATATCAATTTCCGAGCACTTCACGTGCACTTTTCTCCACCTCACAGATCCGAGCTCAGTACATAGCGGTGACTCATTTAAACTTTGATTGGTGGAAGTGTACCCCCTTGCCACGCTCCTCCATGTTTCAGTGCCTTAAATCAACTGGAGCAGCGGGGGACATTCTCCGGATGCCTTCTTGGTGAAACTTTGGGAGATCAGAATGGCAAAATTTATACGCTCCTGAGTTATTGTGTGTTCGTCTATTCCTGGTTCAGGGCAGTTGTCTGGGTGGCCGGGACAGAAACAATACCAACTGTTGCAGACTGACTGAAGGACAGGCTTCATCACGGATGCATCTGCAGATTAAGCCTCGAGCCGTCAGGTGGAAAGGGCAAATGGTTGAGAACACATGGCGGAAAAAAACAAAACCGGCTTTTAAATCTTCACATATCGGGCTCAAGATTTGAGAAGGGATTTTAAAATCCAAACTATACTGTACTATGTATTCCTATGAGTCCTTGCATGAAAAAGTTCTGTTTGAGTCCATTGAAATTAACGAGAGATAAAACATAAACCACCTGCTTACGATGTATTTATTGGTGAAATACAGAAAGTTAAAACTGATGAAAAAAGAAACTAGCGTTGGATTCCTGCGGCTCACTTTGAATTATAGCACATTCATTAGCATTTGGCTAGCAGTGTTTTAAGCACATTTCTAAGGTTGTTTAAAACACAAAATACAACTTTAAATAGAATAAAGTATATTGCCTGCATTGCAGAAACATTCTTTTGCAAAAGAAAAGATGTTGAGATGAAAACATTGAGTGTTAATTCTTGAGCTGGTGGGCACGAAGCGGAGCCAGAACTAATATCTCAGGGGGTTTATTAGAGCAAAGAGAGTTGTCTTTGGTCATTACAGAGCAATTTGTTGCCTGTTTCTAACCCACATGGCTCGGGTGACTAGAAAGCGTGGGAGTGTGGAAGACTAAAAGACGAGTTCAAACAAAGTTATGCATCGGAATAAGCTTCACGGGCTGCTCAGTGAAGCCATACGTTGAACTGTTTGCACTAAATGATTTATTAGTTTGAAAAACATCTCGGCCAGGTTAGAAAACACATATATATATATTGGAGAATTCAAGATCGGGGAGAGGTTTAACTCTCAAAACACAATCACAAACACATATGCAGGGTTCGGGTCAGAGGTCAAATGGCCCTGAACTCTCTCCCTTTGGGCTGAGGACATCAGAGGTCCCTGTGTGCGCTGCTCTCCATTTATTTTACCCATCATCCCTCATCAGGCGGGGACGACCCCGCGACCCCGCAGCTAGGGTTACCTGTCAGTTGACTGTCTATTCATGAGCACGGGGCTTGACGCTGTGTCAACATTTGTTCTGAGGCAGAGGAGGGAGGAGGAAGAAGAGAGGAGTGTGTAGAGCGAAGCAACAAACAGAAAACGCAAGATTGAGTTAGAAAGAAAAAAACAACTTTATATTCAAATTAATGAATGGAAATCTATTTGTTTCCACACTCAGAAGTTAAGATTTCAGGCAGTGCAGGGCCCAGCCTAGCACACCTTCTCCTCTCATGACATGCAAGTGCGATAATTCCTGTTTGCTTAGAGACAAAGATCCAAAGGAACTCTGCAAACAGATGCCTGCATGGATACCTATTGAGGGGTACCTACAAAAACACTCCATGAGCCCCCCCTGTGTGTGCTGTCAGCCATCAATCAGGGTGCCGTAAGTGGGATCCTTGAGTTGAGATGCTATCAGCGCTGCCCCGTATACACTCACACCACAGCTCCCCTTATCTCCGCTGAGATAACAGATCCCCTTCTAACAGCGAGAGGCCTGAACCAGACATACTTGCTTTCTGCATCCCTCTCCATCTCCCTCTCACTCTCTGTCTCAGCTGGGCTACAGGCCACTTCATTTCAGACGGGGGGCCCTCGGAAGAAAAAAGGAAGAAAAAAAAAAGTCAATTTGCTCTGGTTCCTGTTTAAAATTCAATAAGCTTGTCTCTTATATTGCAACCGTGTGGTGCTGGCGGAGCTGCAGAGGGCGCGTGCTACTTCTGATCCCAATCTCTGATGTTATCGGCGCCCAGAAGAAACATAATACATGTCTCAGTTGACGAATCTAGATGGGCATGAAATTGAACAGAAATCAGAAGCATGACACATCAACAATTTCCTGCAACTTTTTTTTCTTCCTTTATTGTTTCGTAAACATTGCAGTAGCAGAAAAACGGACCTGTTTGAGGGTTACGGCTCCTGTTTGAGGCAAAGAGGAGAGATGGGTCAGGGTTTGGCTGTGTTTACACAAAAAAAGTGAATATACGCTTGTGTGTAAAGCGCACTACCAGTCGGTTTGCAAGTGCTGTATGTTGACCACGTTGCGGTGCAGATGTGTGAGGTCACTGCAGTTATTCTTCCCTCGCTTTGGAGGACGGCGAGCTGAGGAGAGGATCTCGGACCGGGCCTGTTTTTCGGGCTTCCACCAGACCACAGCACGTTGGGCCTAATAACAAAAACAAGCATCCCGGTGTGGAGCTGGTCCCACAGTGTGAGGACCTTAATGAGGAACATGTGGAGCTGCCCAGACACACAGTCAGAGGAAACCCAATCCCTCACTCTCCACCCCCTCCCCGCTCCCCCTTTTTTTCTTCTTTTTCTTCTCCCTTCCCCCCTTTTCGCCCTTTCTTTCTTTCTCAGTCTCTTTCGCTTCACTCTCTACACTTTCTGCCGCTAAGCTTTAATCACTTCTTTAATGTTGGTTCAAAACACTTTGGTTTTCTCTCTGCAGTCCAAATAGAAACTACCTTTTTTTACCCCCTCTCTCCATTGTACCAGAACAAGTGACCAATTGTCGGCAGGGGAAATATACTGGCCTTGTTTTTACCTGATCTACACCCAGCAGCTCTCTCCCTCTCTCCGACTTGTTTTAGAGTTGGTAGCATATACAAACCGCTGGGTCATGCAATGCAAGACGCTCAGAAGGAAACACGGGAAGAAAGAGGTCTTTCTCCACCCATCAAGCCTGACAGGCGGTCTGGGGGTTTCTTTCATGTGCTGAATTCATCCTTAGCGTCCACCTGGATCAATTAACTGTTTGCTTCAGTGGTCATCAGTCCCGCAGAGTGGATCCTCAGCTCATTTAGTAGACAGCGGCTTATTGAGTGAAGCTATGGCTTTGATTGTGTTGTCTTTCATCTTCGTGCGACACACATCGGGGGCCGTGCAGATGTACTATTTCTGGTTGGGCATTTTCTCATCCTCCGGCTGAGACAAACACAGTGTTTTTCCTCCTGCAGGAAATGTCATCACTCGCTCGTGGGGAGAAACGCCGCACCAGGTGAGACGTCCATTTGTTTGTATTTTTTAATCTGCTGCACGGCGCAGGCACACCCATCGTCAGGTCTGCCTCCTCCTATACGCACTGCGCCGCTGCCCCCCGTGTCAAAGTTGTCACAGCGAATACCAAGTGTAACCTGTTTGATGGGATTTAAAATGTGACCATAAAGTGCAGCCATAAAGCGGATGAATCAACCGAGCCTCCAAAATTAGCTGAACAAACAGAGTAAAGGTAGAGAGCCCTCCGGGGGGATAGACTTGGCACACTGGATCCAGTGTGACAGAGGCCCTTCTGGCAGCTCGGAACAATCCAAATGTTCCACTTGGGTTGAGCTGTCTTCGTTTCCCCCCTCCACTATATATATCAGCCCCACATCAACATGGGCCTGTGAAGACCTTTCACAAGACTGACAGGCCACCTGAATCACACAATTGTGTGGCCGGAGGAGCCTGCATGTGTATAGAAAAACCAGTGATCCAATAACTGTCTGGGTTCACTTCTCTCTCATAAAGTCGGGAGGGAGGCGCAGAGGGAGACCCACAGCCACAAGCCGAATGCTGCAGCTGCACCAAAACAAAGCTTCAACTTTTCATTCCAGTGCTAGAAACTGTGACTGTTGATTTTCTTATTACCAATTTTTTTTTTTCTTTTTTATTAGTGGATTACATTTCTTTATTTGCATGGCACATAAAACCACAGAGTGTGTCTCAGGGAAATAAAGAAAGAAAAAAAAAAAGCTGGTCAGTGTGTGTGCCTTGCAGATGGTCCGGCCTCACAGCAGCTGTGCAAATGAAAGACAGAGTGCCGTTGAAGGAGGTGCGAGAGATGGAAAGTTGGCCGCAAAGAGGAAAAGAGTAACATGCAAGTTGCAAACTGAAAATGTAATGGAAAAAATGAAATGCTCGCTGAGATTTGCTGAGACAAAAATAATTGAGAGTATGTTCCCTGACGTGACAAAAACCGACAATGGCCATGAAACTTTGTTTAACCAAAAGAAGGGATTTATCAAACTTAAATATGACATCTAAATCAGTCTAAATCAGTCATATATAAGATACCACTATTTCTCCTCGACATAAATCAGTTCTTTTCAGTTGTGGATAATGCCAACTCTACCTTAATAATCTTTATCGGGTTCTAGAAGTAAACATGCATTAGTTTGCACACACAATTGTCAATCAAACTCTAAATCAGGAGTGAGAAAAAAAAACAGGTGGGAGAATGCTGTTTAAAGCTGAAAACACAATGACATTTGTCCCCAGGAGGAGGAGGAAGAGGAGGAGGAAGAGGGGACAGTTGTCCCTCAGTGCTTTGTAGTGCAAACATTTCTCTGAGTCTGATTCGGCTCTGCCTAAAAACAGCTTTATAACTCGTCCCATCTGATTCTGCAGAGTTGTAACCTTAGCATTGTGCACGTGCAGTTAATAGGCAACTTTTATACTATTATAAAACCTAACCCTGTGATTCTTCAATTATAAATAAGTGCAATTATAACTCCACACCCGCCCCCCTCTGTTGTTGAAGGCACTTCTCCACTGTCCCAAAATGCCAGTAATTGCCACTACATGTAAATATCAAGCGGTTAGTGAATAATTAGTGTTTCATTGGCCAGCAATCACCTCTGGGGGCCCCCCTGTCTACGCTTTAGACCCCTCCCTCGTGGAGCCGCCCTGGAGACAGGGGCCCCCCTTTTTGAATGACAGCGCTTGGGAAGGAAGACGAAGTTTTTTTGTGTCTGATTTCCCCGCAGCCGCAGCGTCGATGAGAAGCAGTCGAGGAACTCCATTCTAACTGAATGGATTGGTATGGGGAGAAGCGGACCACAGATCACGGCTAAGCGGCAGCTTTTGGACTGTGTAACGATTACGATGGTTTTACTTTCGCTGCTGTTTCGACCAGGTGAGTGTTGCCTTATTTTAGTTTTTCTTTCTTTATCTAATTTTTTTTTTTTAAATCCGTGCTTCTCCACTCTGCTCCGGCACGCGAAGCTGTGTCCCGCTCCCCCCGCAATGGAGGTGGAGGAGAAGGGGGAAAGAAAAGTTAACTTTTTTTCCCCAGGCGCTGTGTGGTTGAACTCAAACTATTTGTATTTTAACCGCTCGGACAGCCTCTTAAAGCATAAAAACTCGAGTTGTGTGCGTGTTTGTTTTCGGTGTTTTTAAAGATGGAGAACAGCCTCAGTTGGTTTGAAAGTATCGCGGACAAAGTAATAATGTCCTGTTGTTGCTAGCCGAGCAGCACGAGTTAACGCACGTAACGGACGTCGTTCTGAACGTGTCCCAAACGGCTCTCGCGCTTAACGACATCAAACAGCTAGTCAACCTACCGCCTAACGGTTATTACCACCGCTGTTGCCATGGTTTTAGCTAGTCGCGTGAAGTTACGGTTTTAGCCGAGTTAGCATAGCCCGCTAGCATCTGGGGTCCGAGCGCCCGCAGTCTGACGGAGCTTGTTTGTGGGTTTCTAAGACACACAAAAATACCGTTAATCGGACAACAAGTGATCACGTGTACTATTAAAGTCGTGAGTATAACCTAAACGCTTAGTTTGGACTGTTTTAAGTGTCGGCGGACACAAGTGAACCGTGTTCGTGCGTCATGTATTCACTTTGTGAGCTACCATGCATGATGGGGGTCCAACTTTTTGGCCTCTGAACGTGTCGGTCGCTGCTCTCTTTCCCCCGTTAGAGATCAGAAACCACTGCGTCCGCCTCACGAGCATGTTTTGTTCAAATCATAAAGTTGGTTTATTTTAATGTTTTATGCTCCAGTTCCTAATTTGGTTCCCAATTTCGTGTTTAAGACGCGGATTTGATTGAGATTAGATTTTCACGGAGGAGGTGCGTTTTGTTAAAGTTGTTGAACACATTAGTAAAAGTATTCTTTGGACAGTGTTGTCTTCATACTTTTTTGGGGTTAAAAAGTCACCAGACAGCCCCTTTCAATGTGGACATTCACAACAAACCAATACTTATTACTATTATGTTTATAAGTACATGTTTTTTAATGTTAATTGTTCAAGATCAAATGAAAGTTGTCAGGGGTTTAATGTTTTCAAACAATTGAAACATGACAACTGCAAACCATCTCATCATAGTCAAATACAATCCTGATAATAATGTACAAATAAACAATATTGCATTATTATGCTGCACCATATATAAAGACCCCTGGGGCCCCTCAGGTTCTTCTTTGTTGTGTGTTGCAACTGGACGTGGCACCATTTACAAGTTATGGTGCAATAAATTGTTGCTGAAATTCATTCAGATTTGGGTAGAGTAATGTAGGTCCTTTTTAATACATATTAATATGTATTAAAAGTTAGATTATTAATATGGTGACAAAGTGTAATCACTTTGATGTATAGGTGATTAAAACTGGTATTTAATACCATTACGTGCCATGTTTTGTACTGATAATGAGCTGGCACTGGGTCCAGTCAGGCCCTCAGTGTGGCTGTCTTGGCCTCTCGTTAGAGCGCAACTTAAAGCCTACGCCAAAGCCTTTAGAAAAGAGTCCTTTATCTCCAGGGTTAACTCAAATCTACTAATCTCCACCAATACAAATACTGTTGGCTTGTTCCTTTTCTGCTCTCATATTCTCCTCACACTTGTTGGTAGTCTACTAAGTGCCATGGCATAAAGACCCTTTGGGGAGATGCCCGGTTGTTGATGGCTGTGCAGGCAGCGATTGTCCAAAAGTGTCAATCACAGCAGACTTGGGTGACCTCGCATCGCAGCGAGACAGGGGAGGCCTGTTGGAATTCAGAGGAGGGCTGCAGGATGCCTCCGACTTGACCTCTCACACTCAATCTAATTTTTTTTTTTATATATCAGAGCTCGTGTTGAAGTGTATTGGCTGTGAGATGCATTAATCATCTGGCCTGCCCCCTTCCGTGAATCGGACGCATGAGAAAAGGAAGAAACGGTGCAAAACAATATTCATGTGCACTGGTGTGAAATCACAGCGCTTATCTTGTTGTCTTTGTCCACGCTGTTGGGAGATTAGATGGAGCTTCGGCGTAAACAGAAGATTATTCTGTTGCAATAGAGGAGCAGTCTGTTGCAACGGATCCCTGTTTTTGCAGTACAAGTGGTGTACTGTGTTGTGGGTGCTGCTGAAATGGAAAATATATCCACAATCCAGCAGGAGTTATTATATTCTAGTCAGCACATGAGACATCCCAACCAAACGCAGCACTGCACTGAAGCTGGTGTGATTAACATCCACACAGAAATGGCTGTCGTTTCTTTGGCTCGTTTTCCTTGATAATAAATATCCCACTTCGTCGTAACTTAACAGGAAGCCCAGAATTTAGGCGAAACCTCCCAAATATCACATGCTGTGCTTCGCAGCCCCCACCATCGTCCCTCCGGCTTCCAGTTTGGACCGGGAGTTGCTGAACAAGTGTGACTTTTAGAGACGTTGGCTGCCCCCGTGTGCCCGGCCCTGCCGTGCCATGTAGTATAGCTTAATGGACTTCAATTACCCCAGCAACGGCCAAACCACATTCAACACCCTCAGGCAAACTAACACAGGTTGGTTTCCTCCTACGGTGAGGCTACGTGCTATTGCTGTGAGGGCTAGTTGGGGGAAATAAGATTTGACTGACTCTGGGGCTCAGTGTGGGATCATGGCCCCGTGAGCTCACACATTTTTGGTTTTATTGGCTCTCCTGATTGAGCTAAACTTGATAGTGGAAAAGTTTGGACTTTGCTGCCTCGTGCACTGGGCTGAGGTAATGCGTCCGTAAATGTCAGATAGATTAAGATTACATTAGGAGAAAACAAAAAAGGAGTTTTTCTTTGTGTTCAGATTGGTGGATCTAAAACAAAGAGGGAGGTTACTTATGAAAATGAGGTGGGGGGGAGAAGCAAATATTTTCATTGTGATGCAATAATGACGTTGCAGTGCAAAAAGTCAACGTTTGTTTGTTTGTTTCCCAGCTCACTGCCAGCAGTGTCGAATCCAGCGCTGCAATACGGACTATGTGGCTTCTACCTCACCCAGCGGTCTGCAGGATGACGTGTCTCCGGACGTGGACTACTGCATCGCCCTGCGTGCCTACTCTCTGTGCACCCGCCGGCAGGCGCGCAGCTGCCGGGGTGACCTGGTCTACCACTCAGCCGTCTTCCGCATTAAGGAGTTACTCTCGCAGCACAACTGCTCCAGCGACGGGCCCACCTCCTCCGCCAAGGTGCCCAGTACGTCTCGCCCGGCCGTGTCGGAGCTGTGCGACTACGAGAACCGGGTCCTGATGTCGGGCTCGGGCGGACAGCAGAAGAAATATGCCCACTGTGGATTATTCGGGGACCCGCATCTACGGACTTTCCGCGACGAGTTTCAGACCTGCAAGGTGGAAGGGGCGTGGCCTCTGATCGACAACCGCTTCCTGTCGGTGCAGGTGACCAACGTGCCCGTCGTGCTGGGCTCCAGTGCTACGGCAACCAGCAAGGTAAGGACAGGTGTAGAGCTGTAGCATTACCAATCAACAAGAGATATCAAGTTTGGATAACAAAAAATATAACCGGAAAAGCAAAAATGACAAATAGTCCCTTTGATCACATTCTAATATTGATATGAGACAGCAAAACTTAGATTGTGGGCTTCACCAAATGTTTAAACAGTCAAAAGACTGAACGCTTAATCGGGTAATAGCGTGACAGTTAGTTGCAGCCATAATTTAGAGCAGTGTTTACCCACGTTTCTTTTTGGCATGGGACCCCTTAAAACAAAGTAATGTCTTCTTGCAAACTCTCACATTCCTACATATATCTTTACGTCTTTATTTTCTCTTCTATCGTTTCGTTTGAACACAATTTTGAGGTCTAACCGGTTTAAATCTATTCAAGATTTCACAGGAAGAAATTCAAAGACTTTAAAAAAAAAAAAGAGAGAAAAGTTTGGCAAAAATATAATGTTGCTTGCTCGCTCGAGTATTGCCATAAAGTATCGACATGTGAAGTTAATCGTCATTCCACGGTGCCTCTGGAGCCTCCAGCATTCCTCTTGTCTTGGAGCTCCTTCAGATCTATGAGGGAACAGAGAGGAGGGGAGTCTTCAGCGGTGTTGAATCACAGACATGCTTGAGCGCTCTACCTTTTAACACATGGGTGGTCATATGGTTGTGATTAACGCTCACTCAAACATTTTTCCTCCACCGCCACGACCAGGAATGTTTTTTCACCCCTCTGGTCAAATAATTAACTGGGTGCTTTTTGTGTAAATATGGAATAATGTGAAAAACAAAAGGAATAATTGGACGGCAGCGAGGGCTTTTGATTCCGTTAATGAAATAGGCTAAGGGCTTTCATGCTTTGAAAGTGTTGAAACCTTTATCAAGTCTTTGTTACTCAAGGTCACATTGGTATACAAGACCCAGCATGCGTAGACATGTCCATTAAAACAAGTTAAAAAGCTGCTTTTATTTGAATCATAGTCTTGAAGAGACATCATTTTCTTGTTGGGGAATGCCATGTACTTCCTACATGTACCAACGTTAACTCAGCCTTTGGAAATCTATACGAAACAAATTAATATTGCACTTGGATTTCATAATAAACTCAAAGGCACTTTAAAGTGTATTTTGGGTACGCAGCCTAATGCAAACCTGTAGTCGGGGATCTCTGTGCCGGCACCCGCATGACCCCATCATGATTTTGGAGTTGTTTGCAACTGCCAGGCTTGAGACAGGAACTCATCCATCAAATACTGTATCCCCATAAGTGTAAACGTAACCACAGCCACCGCTTTGTCAAGATACTTTGAAGAAACACAGGTTAGGCCCCGATTTTTCGAAGCTCAGCTGGAATACGAATCCCAGTCAGTCACTCTGCCAGCGGAGGAGACGTGTTGGAAGATGCATGGAGATTGGAGGCTTTATGGAACGCTGTCGTTTGAGCCAACATTCAGGGAGGATGAGTGGCGGTATTGCCTTTTAATTTTAGTGTTAGTATGGGTTTTCTTCCAGGTAAGAAATTAAGCTGTGAGGACCACACACTGATTGTGGTTTATTTGAGCAGTTTCTCTTTGGGTGGTATCAATCCAGTGAACCACTGACAGCAATCACTGTCACTCTGTAAAAAGGCCAGTGAAGGCCATCAACACCTCCCACAGCAGTCAGAATGTTTGGTTTCCTGCTGCCACCTTGTGGCTTTAATTGGTACTGCTATTATTCAAGACTAATTAGGGCTTACTTTTGTAATGCTTGTCATTAGATTTAGCTGAGAGTCCTTTATGGAAAGGAACTGTAAGAGAATCGTGCTGATCTTTTGTTTTCCTCTCATTTCAGATCACTGTGATCTTCAAGTCCTTCCACGGCTGCACCGATCAGAAGGTGTACCAGGCCACCACAGACGACCTGCCGCTGGCCTTTCAGGACGGGACCCGCAGCGGCGGCGACAGCCTGACCATCGTAGAGCGCGGCGGCGCCGGGGTGGGCCGCCAGGTGAAGATACAGGCCCGTTACATCGGCACTTCCATCATCGTCCGGCGCGTGGGCAGCTACCTGACCTTCGCCATCCGCATGCCAGAAGACACCCTGGACTTTTCCGAGGACAACGGCGGCCTGCAGCTCTGCCTGCACGGCTGCCCACGCAACGAGCTCATCAAGGAGCACACGCTGAACCGCCAGAGCCAGCAGCCCCGCCTGCAGGGCACCAACACAGAGCTGGGTCCTCTGCGGCCCCCTCACCAGGTCTACACCGTGGAGCGGGCCACGGCCAGGTGTAGAGAGACTCTGCAGGTGGAGGACGTGTACTTCCAGTCCTGCGTGTTTGACTTGCTGACCACCGGGGACCCCGAGTTCTCCCTGGCAGCCTACGGCGCGCTGGAGGATTTAAAGGCGCTGCCGCCGAGTAAACTGAAGCAGAATTCCCCGAGGACTCCTCGTCTTTACAACCGAGCGACGTTGCACGCGGCTGCTGCAGCGGCCAACGGCTCCCTGCTCTCACTCCTCCTCCTCCTCGTTCTGCTGCTTTTGTAAAAAAATAAATATATAAATGATGACAAGAAAGAGAAACCTGGAGACAAACAGAACGTGGAAGCATTACCAGCTTGAGGAAAGAGTGAGTAGAGCTCAGACATATACATTTGTAATTTTTTTTTTAGGGGGGGGGGGGCAATTTGTGAATGTTGTGATCTTTTTCTGTTTTTGTCATTTGAAGGATTTCACACTCATTAAATATGGTATTTTTTTTTTCCCACTTTTTTTTCCCACATTTTCCGTGGATTCATGAGTGACATCATCACTAGAAAAAAAAAAAAAAATGCATGACCTCATGTGGTTTTGGGGTCCAGCACATCATGTTTCCACATGCTCACTGTTAATCGGTTTACGGTTCACGGCAGCTAAATGGCATAGTTATTTTTTTGTAAATAGAAAAGTCATCATTGTGCACAACCTTCAAACACTCCACTCGGCATGAAGCTGCACATGTAACTCCATATGTAAGCAAACATGGCTTCTAGATCCTGTATAATCCAGTATTATCAATACCACTTAAAAAGGTCTAAACAGCAAGTTTCATGTATTCAGATGTCATTTCTTTGTCTATTTCAACAGTTAATTTCAGATAATAATACACAGGATCCAACAACTGTATGTAAAAACTACCTATCCATAACATATGGTGTGTCAGTGTGATATTCAGCAGTTCTCATCTTCTGTAAAACACTCCCTCTTCAAGCTGTTTGGCTTCCAGTTTTTAAAAAGGTTTTTAAAAAAACACAAATCTTTATATAATAATATATTAAAAGAGTGTATATATGTGTTTTATATTGTGTACATTTGCCTGTTTATAGATGTTTTAACTGTAACGTGTTTTACATTTGTTGTGATTTTAGTAGGTTATTTTTGAGACATTGTAAAAGTAAACTAATGTTTGTAATTTTCTGTATTAAAGTGTTGGACACTCCGGACTTAGGTCATTTTTTTTCTCGGGTCACTCGTCTACCTGGTATCTTAGACTGAGGACAGAGATTTTCTCCCATCACATCATGGTAAATTATTGTGTACAGAAGTTGACCATCAGCTTTCATTATCTCCTTTCAAACCTTTTTAAAATCAGAACGCATTTACTATTTCTGGGGGTCAGAACAACACACACACACACACACACACACACACACACACACACACACACACACACACACACACAACGCCTCCAAGAACAGCAGTTTTTAAAGTGCAATACCACCCGTGTCCTGGTGGGGTCCTCAGTCCATAAGGCCTGACAGCTTGTAGAACACAGACAGCTTTGACAAGCTGGCTGTGTAGCTGTAGGGATCCACAGTATGTTCTCAGTCCCCTGTGTAAATGTTACCTCTGAGTGATGAGCTGGCTGCTGGCTTTGCTTTTGTCTGCCAGAGCGCTGCATGGCTCCAAATAGGATTTAGTCTGTGGTTTAACACCAGGTTAGAGTCAACACGCGCACGCCGCTGATATTTGCACTGTACGCGAACAATGAGTGCTATGATTAGGAAGCGGGGATGTGATCAGTTTTCATCGCCATCAAAAAGGCAATTAAGAAAAGCCCCTGCACACTCCTTATGAAGACGTTGCAAATTAATGCGCTATAATTAGTAGATGTAATTTGAATTTAGATCTGGAATTAAGTTTAAAGTGTCTTGGTCCCTTAAACAACTCTTGAGTGACAGGATGCTTCGTCACACCTGAGATCAGACTTGATCTGTCCACGTCCCGATTCCTCAAATACAGACGACGGGGAGCTGTGTGGATGGGAAGGAGCTGGCCGTTAAAAAGCATGCCACCATTTCTTAAATCAAGTCTTCTTATCTCATCCTTAATGTTAGGATACAGAGAGGAGAGAAACCTGCCAGTCTTGACTCGGGGTGGAAAGTAACCAAGTACATGTACTTTATATGAGTCTTACTCATCACATTTCAGTGGCAAATGTACTTTTTACTCCATGTTTATTTCTCAGGTACAGTTACTTCTTCAGCAGAGGTGGACAGCATACTAGAATGTTGTCCTAAAAGTACCGTCACATTAAATACATTTTAGT
This sequence comes from Cottus gobio, assembly GCA_023566465.1. Taxonomy (NCBI): domain Eukaryota; kingdom Metazoa; phylum Chordata; class Actinopteri; order Perciformes; family Cottidae; genus Cottus; species Cottus gobio. The sequence goes on from CM042217.1 coordinate 5,302,513, forward strand.
CAAGTAATAGTATTTGTGTAAAACTGTACTTATGTAGAAAGTAGGTCAGTTAAAATGTGCCAAGTGAATTTTACTGCCAGCCTTTATGCCTCCGATTATGAAATCATTTTGGGCTTATCCGACAGAGGCTTTAGTGCGACAGGCTACCGACCCAGTGGAGATGTTGGTGTAGTCGTCTCTTTGTAGGACACTGATTTACGTTACCCTTAAACCACAAGGTTTTATTGTGCCTTTGCACCACGGCTTATCTTTCTTTCTGGATTGATTGTTACCTTGTTACATTTGTGGAGGGGAACAAGGAGGGTGAAAAACTGTAAAATCAAAGAGTAGGCTGCAAAATAAATTGCATTAAATGTCCAGTTAAACACAAGTGGAGCAGCAGGACGACCTATCCAGACCCCACCGATGGGAAACTCGGCCCACTCAATTATAATGACACACCTGCCTTCCTGGTGTGGCCTCGCGAGAATTCACCAGAAAAGAGACGACACTTAAACAAACGTAAAAACGAGTTACACAACGAATGAAAAACAACACCAAATAAGACATGTAAACAATATAAACTCCACAATGGCCATTAACACATACGTTTCTACACAAAATGTGGCGCGAAAAGAAATCGCCTAACGTTCTCATGTGGGGAGCACGAGCTACTTCAGCTATGACGTGTCGGCACCTGTGAAGTCCAGGTGTCACCTCTACTCTCTCGTCACGCTGGCTGACGGTCCCAGTGTCACCAGTCCACTCGACGACTCTGTCCCAGTGTCACCAGTCCACGTGGTCCAACGTTCTTTTTTATTTTTTATATTAATGTTTCTGGAATCCTTATTTTTGAATTAATTGAGTGCTTTGAAGTGGAGGCGGCGCGTGAACGCAAAACATTTCTCGCGCATCATTTCCGGGGTGTCTCCCTCTCGCGAGCTCCGCCCTCGCGCGGACGCAGACACACCTGTAGCTTCTTCACCGCTTTTCATCTGTTGCTTCTGATCCATTCCCACACTGTTTAGCAGGACTTTTATCACGTGACTTTTGTTTTTACACTGACTTGAAATGTAGCATTTTTTGCGCTATACACAAATAACTGTTACAGTATTGAGTACATGTACTTCCACCCCTGCATTCTAAAAAAAGTGTGGATGATTTTATCAAATTTTTAAAGGATTTAGTCCGATCAGCGGTTCCCAAACTTAACCCCCCTCCCAAAAATAAAATCAGTGTCTTGTTGTGGGGATCCTGTCATGTTCAAGACCCCCAGAGGTAAAATTATGCAACATCTTTTTCTTCTTTCCTCTCCCATTAATCATCTCAGACGCGTCACATTCATCTTGTGAGCTGTATATAAAGGGGATTAAAACTAGTTCCACATCGAGCGGCTACAGCAGTAAAAAGCAGCTTACACCTTGTTGCATCAGTTCCAACAATCTATTAACGGCATATAAAATAAATAAAGCAGCCACAAAACTTTAGCTGGCAACACCTCTGTACTTTTACTTTTGAGAATGCTTCTTACCTCGCCATCTTGTATCTAAATATATAACTGTAAATGTTGCTGATGGCAACTATGTAAACTGTGTGCGTGTGTGTGCGTGTGTGTGTGTGTGTCCTTCCATGGTTTGAGAGCAAAGATAAAATGCTTGGAGCCTGGTCCCGATTGGCGTCATCTGTTGAGATGCAGCCATCTGACAGCACCAGCCTTATATAACAGCGCCCTCAGTCTGCTGAAAGAAGGTGAGATTCTTGACTTCTGAACATGCAAGCTCCTCTTTTTCTTTCTTTTTTTTGTGTTGAGATTGACATTCAAAGACTAGAAATATGTAAAAAAATAACTCTAGCAGCTTGGAGGATGTAACCCAGGTTTGCAGGAAGCCGCTCGTGCCTGTGTGTGTTTTCTCATCCGGCCACTTTGAGCCATCTTGTCTTGACTTTCTCGTGTAAACAAGGACAATTACCAAGCTAATGAGTTGATGGGGGAAAGAAAAAAAAACCTGCATGAGTGATTGATACTCTCAATGGGGAAATTAATTTGATATTAATAGAGCACTTGGCAAGATAAATAGATAGTGGTGTGTGAGTCCTCTCCTTGATTGGTAATGGATAGATTGATGGCTGTCTTAATGCAGGGTGTTCCTCACACCTCAATGTGGCCTTGATGAGGAGCGCCTGGCGCAATATGGCGCTTCGCATCACGTCGGTGTTGATATTGAAAGCTGCAATCTTGTACAGATGTCTGATAAGTCCCCAGCAATCGCTGAAGGAGGAAACACAGTGAAAGTATTGTTTAGTCCTTGGCGACATTCATGTAAATAAATGCTGTATTGCAGTTTCCCAGCTATGAATACAAAAAAAAAAGGAACTATGCAAACAATTCTGGAAAGATTTCAGACCGAGCCCAATACTCCAGACTCGTTTTCACTAAATTATGAATTCTAAATCCTCAGATACATGTTACACGATAACATATCATGCAGAGGATGAGTGGTAGAACACATTAAAAAAACAAAAAGTTGCATTTTTTATCAGTTTGGACTCGATATATTGATGCCATGTGACGTCGGCGTCGCTGTAAACTAGTTTAGCTGCTCGTGTGAGATTGTTTGCCTTCAGCTTCATACGTCCCTCCTTAAATGATCGCCTTGCATCATTCCTGCAGCCCCCCCCCCCCCCCCCCCATATAACCTCCTCTTGCTGAAGCATTTTGCTTAATGATGCACTCAAGAGTCTGATTGTTGCGCCGAGTAGAAGACGTTCAACATACACATACATTACACCCTGTTACATGGGTCACTGCTGCAGAACAAAGAGTGAGAAGTTACTCATTTCTCAGTGTGTGTGTGTGTGTGTTTGTGGTTCTCAGGCTGCTGTAGTCGCAGCGATTATGCAGCTATCTCATACCGCAGGCTCTCTCATACCTGACCAACTCAATCTTTCTGTGTCTCCTCAATAATCAGAGTGACAGCGAGCAACTAGACATATCTCACCCACAGGCTCCCTCCAGAATGGGTATTGACCTACATATCAAATCATACGCTCCTGGCTTGTGTGATAGAGATTGGGGGAGGGAAGGGGGGCGATAGCCGTGCATGATTGGCAGTCCTACTTTAGTAAACACGTTGCATCCCCCGGGTCCCTGCGTCTTCACATGCATTCACTCTTAAAAGGGTAAGACGCCAACGTTCCTGCATCGCTCTACAGGACGTCCTGCCACAACAACAGTGTTCCCTCCGCTACTGTAACAGTAGAGAACAGCTGCGAGCACCTGGGTGTCTGTGTGTATTTTTATTAACGAGCCCGTGTCACCAAACTTTTAATAAATGGCCCCCCAGCACCCCGACGCCCCGGAAAAAAAAAAACCCAGCTCGGAAATTAGGCATCTGCATCATAAATCTTGGAAAGTTACAATAATTTGCAATTCACTCCCTCATCAAAGGCAATATTACCCTAATTTATTATCTCCCCGCACGAGGGGCGCGCAAAGGCCGTGGAGATAAGAGTTTATCAGGAGGGGGATTGATTTTCATTAACTGATTGTAATAAAGATGAACTGCCTGCCGTGCACACTGACCAAGAGCCACACTTTATTGTAATTGGGACAATTTATTTCATGAGCCAGTGGCTCTACATTTTTTTTTTTTGGGTCCCTCCCACTCTTCTTCCCCACCCCCTCTCTCCCATATCTGTCGCGGCTCTTCAAAATGTGAACGTCTCAGCTGCACTGCTCATGATGCTGCAGTGACTGGTGATGTAAGGAGATGATGATTACGGGGTGCATGTGGCGAGGCGAGTCAACGGTCGACAGATGCTCCTCTGTAGTTGGTGATGTACACTCGACTGTGTACTCGGCGGCTTCCTTATTTCAATTTGCTGCCTCCTGCTCGTCAAAATGATAATGCTATTTGTTCCCCTGTCTCCCAACTGTCTGATGTTTATGTGCCGGTTTTTTTTGTTTTGTTTGTGCATTCTGCTCCCATCATGCATTTCAGTTTGTGTGTCCCTGCAGCAGAGCAGCAGCATCAGGTGACCTGCTAACTGGTAAAAAGCCTTCAGTCTCCACAAAGACTGATAATCCAGACCGTCCATTGCTGGGTTTCCACACGGGTATGAAATTAATACATTTCCTTCTCCTGAAGCTCGCAGCATCTCGAGATGAAACCCAAAGTGACTCCTGCCTGGTGCGAGAGCGGCTTGTTTACGGAGGTGTGGATGTGCAGCGAAGACCCGGCGATCCTTTAAAAAGGGCAACGACACCATCATCACAGTTTCATCACTTCACGCCGGTGGAGCATCGGCAACAGACTGGAGGAGGTTGCAACATCTGCACTCGCAAACTTTCACGGTCCTTGAGAGTAAATCCTTGTGCAGCGACTCCCCCGCTCCACTCAGCGTCACACATCACTGAGAAACAAAACATCCTGTTTGAATTTTTATTGTAAAATTGGAAAAAAAGGAGAGAAAGAGAGAAAAGCCCCAATAAGCATTTCTTTTTGATACATATCTTTATCTTACCATAACCATAAAAGAAAAAAAAGAAAAAAAGTGGCTGAATAAATAATAAATAAAAATAAATAGATAAATAAATAAACATCAAGTTACATACTTGACCCGATAATTAATTATAAAATGATTTAATCATCAATCATTAATATGAAGTAACCTAAGCAGCAAGTATTAAGAAATTTCAACAGGGGGAAAAAATGTTTGGTTTCTCAGGCTAATACAGAACACATAGTTTTTTTTTTTTTAAATAAGTTTTTGTTTATAAAAAAGATACTGCTTTCCCCGTCAGTTAATCCATGCTGTACTGACACTGCCACAAAAACAGGTGGCGCTCTCCTTTAAAAAAAGAAGGAAAGAAAGAAAAACAATACAACCTGTAAACTGCTCTTTCTCCTGCAGGTTGAAAGAATAGTACTGAGAGTCCTCTTTTTGCGCCCTGTATGCCAGTAAAGTCTTCTTCACAGACCAAACTGCTGTTTATATGTTTTTGTATGCTTTGTGCTGAGAAACCAGAAAGTTAACATCTTTATAAAGCGACCCCCCCCCCGCCCCCTCCCCCCCTGGCCCCTCCCCCATTTCAAACCCTAATCTATAATGTAACCAAAGAAAGGTCCTGTGCTGATTTTCCATAATATACAGATTTCATATTTATAATAAGCTACTATCCTTAGCATTCAAACCATAGTTAAAGTATCATATTGTTAATACTAGTAGTACCGTAATCTTTAACCCTCCCAGCCCCCATTGAGCATGCTCAGAGATCGAAAGGGCACCATGGTAGGATGACAAATAGGAAAAGAAGAGAGATAGAAATGGATGCAATGTAGGAAAACAATGTAGGAAATAAACTTTAAGTTTGACCACATGATATTATTACAGTACTGCTATTTCCTTTCCATTTTAGTGGACTTCCAATCAGCTCTGGTAATTCAAACATGTTAACTCAATTAACTTCTTGGATTTCAGTCGTTTCATTACGTCCCCCCCCCCTTTTTTTTTTCCTCCTCCAAATTTCATAGTGGAAATGTATATTGAGGCTTACGCGCTACAAACGGTCTCCATCCACAAAACTTCACTGTTTTAATTGCGTTCAATCAAATTTCATTTCTTTCTCTTGGCAGAATGAAATTAACTCAACATCTTTTCAAACTCATTAAATTTCAACCACAGCTGGCATCTTTAATTTGCATTACCCAAGCTGTTGTGAAGGCCACATTTAATTTGATTTTAATAATTTAAAAAACTCTCCAGTAGAAATCCCATAAGGAAAGATTTTTGAGTGGGTTTCTAAGGCCCTGTATGGCCCGGGGTAAGGAGGGCATATATCACAGCTTCCTAAAGCTGCCGGGCGCTGACAGCAGAGAGGAAACTAACAGTAACTCACCAGGGGGAACAAAGCTGTCTTCTGGAAAATATATATGAAATCTAACCTTTTCACTGGAAAGCTCTATTGTATAAAATTACAACCTGAAAGGACCTTCCCCTCCTACACTGTTATGCTATATCACAAAAATCAAATACTTCTTCCTACCGATCAATATTTCCTGAAAACAAACACATTTATAAGAAACGGTCGTTCCATTTTCAAGGAATCTGGCACTCGTTTAAAGTCGGATGAGGAAATGCAGTGGATATGCTTGCATAATTTGGCAATTCATGATGAGAAAAGGCATTTTTTTTTCTTCTTTTTTTTTTTTACAGCATCTAAGTATTGCCTGCAAGAGAACAATATACAGTGAATGAGGGTAGTAACATTTGTTAAATGGTCTCCTGGTCTACTGATCCTGTGGACCAGTAATCATACAAATAAAGAGGATAAAAAATAAAAAGATGCAGTCAGCGGGACCCGGGGAGCCATTCTGGTGATGACATTAGTCGTATACCGGACTGCAGAGGCCCGGTAGTCGTGTTTTCTGAAGACTCGGCGCCCGTGGATGAGGCCGTGGAGACGGCGCGGTGACGCCACGACTGAAGCGCCGGGGTGCCTAAAGTTTAGAGGGATGATCGGAGTCCTGAGTGGCCGGCTGCGTCGGCGCAAACTGAGTCAGTGAACGAGCAAAAGGGGTCGGATGTCGGTTGAAACAAAAATGTGAGAGTGAAATGGATGACGAAAAAAAAAAAAAGGTGACTCATGAAAAACAGATTTCATCTCGGGTGCACTGTGTGTGTCTCTCTGTAAAGAACCAACAACAAGCATCACCACAGATGACGCCAGTGTCGTTAATGAATCCCGCGTGATGCGGCGCGGCCACGCCGGTGTGTGTGACCGGCGCTAATGGTGAGCTGTCGTCTGGTTGAGGCAGCAGCAGCTGTAGCAGCTACACTTACAGGGCTGCAGCTGTCTAATTGATGGATCATTTTGCTCTTAATTTGACCTCCTAAGGCTGGTAATGCCAGGCTGTTCCTCGCCATGTACAAGCTCTTACTGTGCTATTACACCCGATGGAGAGAGGGGGAAAAAACAACACAACTACACAGCTGCTCTTCACTGAAGAACTCCTACGATCTACTTTAAAGACTTTGCACCGTGTGGCCTTGTGCACCTCTGAACCTCTTGTTTCTCGTTTTGTTTTGGCGACGACGACGTGATTTTAAGTGCCTTGGACATGTCACACAGGACAGTGTCGGATGCAGAAAAGACTCCCATGCAAACTGCTGGGAGAAAAAAAAAATGGACTCTGTCTCTCAGTCAATTCATTCAAAATGCCAATGCGGAATTGATCGCGCGTCTCGTTGCCCCGCGGTGCCGCTCCCCCATCTGATCAATATTATCATTATCCTAATTACGCTGTGGGTTAGCCCCCGGCCCCCCGGTGAACCGATGCTCCCTATTAAGAGAGAGAGAAATATGCCGGCACTCGGGAGGTGAGGAGCCAGAGAGGAAGAGGAGGGGAGTCGGCTCTCGCCTGCTGAGAGCAGCTGGAGGAGCTGGAGAGGGGGCGCGGCCCGGCAGGGACCACCGTGACACGGCGGATGGGGTTATTTTTTGTATTTTTTTTTTAACAACCTCCGTCAAAGCTCATTTGTATATTTTCTATGAAGCACGTTACGATTGCTGTGCCGTCTTTTACCAGCTCGGCCGGGGTGGCACTTTCACCGCGCTGCTTTACGGTCAGATTATCTGCCACATCGCGGCTTTAATGAAGACGTGGAATTGCTCTCGCTTCAATTATGGGATTGAGAGCGGCAACATGGCGGCGTGCGGCGGCCGCCATTGTGTCGCTTACTTTTGGCACTTTTCTTCGTCGGCTGACACGACAACGGCGACAGATCACACCTCCGAGATGAAATGCTGTGGATGAAGCAATGAAGTGGCAAAAGAAGATTATCTGAACATGCCCGAAACAATGTCTAACCCACATATTCTACGCCACTAAAATAGTATAGCTTTATACATATTTTTTTTTTTTTACTGTTTTGTTTTAATATTCCTTAAACCCAGTAGCTATAAATGTAAAAGGAAAAACAAACCAAAACCCCCATTTCCTCTTCTTTGTTTTCTTTTTTTTTTTTTTTTAAACCTGAAGCTAGTTATTTCTTCTTAAGTTTAACTTGTAATATTATTATTAGTAGTTTGTAGTATTAGTATCATCAATACTATATATTACTGTTCAGAACAATAAAAATGTTTGGTCCTTTGGTCCCTTAGGGGTGAAAGAGTTGCAGGTCTACTGTCGCTAATGGAAACCTCAGTGACCTCCAAGAGTCATAGTTCTGCACTTGCTGAGAGAGGCGGTGAGAGAATAAGAGAAAGAGGGAAAGAGAAAGAAAGTCTGTCAGTGGACGAATAGAATAGCTTCTTTTTTTCCACTGTTTTTCTTGATCTTCAAGTTTTAACCCTCATTTGTCCAGTACAGTAAAAGCCACAAGCGCCTCTTCCCTTATATATATGTGTATATAATATGTATATAGAAATCTATTTGTTGTTGCTGCTTTTTTGTTTGTTAGTTTGTTGCTTAATTAACAATTCAAGTCTCAACAAGAAAAAGTTCTGTTGTTCAGTCTCGTCACATCTTTTTTCAGTTTTTTTTTTCCTCCTCCTCCTCGTCTTTCTTGCACTGTGCCATCTGTTACTGTTAAGTCCCCCGGTGAAGCGCCGCCTCCTCTTTCGCATCTTCTTTTTTCCCGCCGTAACCTATATCTTCATAAGTAAATGCTGATATGTCTTCAAAAATTCCTTATGTGTTGATTTTTTTTTTTTTTTTTGTGTTAAACATATTTTTTGCTTTCAAAGAAGAAAAAAAAGTTGAACTCCTCCGAGATATCTTCACGTGTCCTCTAAAACCTGGAAAATAGAAGAAAGAAGGGCAATTTCAGATCTCGCCGCTCATTAAGCTGTCATTGCAAAGACCCATTCCTTTAAACTTCGGCTAGTCCAGTACGGCTCTATTATAATCGGGGAAATGGTCTGGAGAGAGCTAACCCGGCGCCGGCACACCGATCAATCTTTGTCAATCACCTCGATGACGGACTTTCTCACAATTATTACGCCTGCTGTGAGGAATATGAAATCAAACCGTATGGTTTCTGCATGTCTGTAGATATGGAAAAACGCTCGAAACGCGTTCAATAATTCAGCTTTTCATTCGCCGGACATATTTAACAGACAGATAAGCTCTTAAATTCAGGCCATCCGAAGAAGTAGGGAGGGACATCGGCTGTCGAGCTCAGTTAAATCTTCGGCCTCAACAGAAACAACGTCGCGGATCTAAATCTTGGATCTTTGACACTTTGCTGGCTCACCTGTGCTGCTGCGATGCATACTGAAGGTAGGCTGTGTCAGTAAGGGCGGCTGGCATCCTTCGGTCTCTTTAGCTGGACTTTCAACCTCTTCATCCCGATCTGAAAGCCGTTCATGGATTGAATAGCCGCCTGTGCACTAGCAGGGTTGTCGAAGCTCACGAAACCTGCGAAAGGAGAACAACTTCATCAGCAACCATCAGCAACCATCAGCAACCATCAGCAACCATCAGCAACCATCAGCAACCATCAGCAACCATCAGCAACCATCAGCAACCGCGGGGAATCAAGACGCTCGGCGAGACGAAGCTTTAACGTCGCGGCTCAAGTCAATATTTAGAGATGATATCTGTTGCAGAAGGCGCCGCTGTCTGGCAGAGAGGTGAGAGATGAAAACAACGTCTGAACGATGTTGTCGAGGCTCGTGGCGCCTTTGTGCTGCCAAGAAAACACAATGCAGCGCCTGTGGCGGCTTTTCAACTAAAACGGGCTTAAAATATTAGTTTTCTTTATCAGAGTTGAATGTGCACACAATGAACAGCAGTGTTGACCCCGTTGCTTCTAATCAACAGCTACAGTAACTCGTGATGCAACAAGTGTGTTTTTTCTTTTTTTATTGTCGTAAAGCAGCCAGTGCAGGTCTCAGAGGTGATATCTCTCAGGGAGGCGTGTGAAGCCCTTTCCCCACTGGACCGAAAGCCCACAAACATCTGCTAACATCTGGCTTTTGTCTTTAGAGGGAAAGGTTTCAATTGGCGTTGCTTCCCAGGACAAACGGCTTTGCAGTAAATTACATTTTTTACTATGCTTTGTGACACGTTTAATTAGTGTAATTGTTCCATCGCCGATCGTTGAAAACACACTTCAATTCAAACTCCAGCGAAACTAAATCAAACTCATCAAAGACTTCTCGGTTTGTTTTTCCTCTGTTACAACAATCACCAGCTCTGGTTTGATCGAAATCAACCCCTTAATTCACAGAGTCAGATGGAAAAGTAAAACAGTTTCATGCGCTCCTCAAAGCTACCAGACTCCATTGAAATAAACACTGTTTTTAACTCATTGATCGTCTTTCTTAGTCTTTATTTTCACTGTTTCGCGCATTTTTTGTCTCGAGGCATTGAAGGTGACACACGCTTAAGAAAGGCTACTCATGAAAGGAGTCTATCGTCTATTTTAGAGGGTTTTACTGTGTCAAAAACCTGCATATATGCGCTAATTTTGCAAGAAAAAGAGTATTAGAGAGAATGTGTCCAGAATATTTTGAAGGTTAAGAAAGAGAACAGCTGGTTTTGGAGTGATTGATGGGGAATAAACACATCTAATTAATCACTTATCCCACATAACTTGTTACTTTTCCAAACCAGGATCATGATCGGTTCATGTTTTACGTCCTGACCTCCGTGGAAAGCCCAAAATACAGAAACGTGAATGAGCACAGGTCCCTGTGCAAAGCAGTTTGACCAAAACAAGAGCAAACATAGTTCATCACAGGGAGACAAGTCTGCATGTCCCCCAAGATGAACCCCGCCTTCCTCAAAACCTACGCCGAGCATCCTGTTTTTCATCATGTGTAAAAAATAAAATAAAAAAATAAAGCCTTGAGAATGCAGTGACCAGAAACTGCAGTGGAGTGTGTCTCCGCCTGATGCGCTCCCCTGTGTCGGCGGTGTCATTAGGAGCAGCCGGTGACCTGCGAGAAGCAGCAGGAGCCTCCCCACGTCCACGGCCACCTGGGAGCGACGTCCGCCTGGCCTGCTCGGCTCCGGGTCGGCCCATTAGGGCGAAGGCTCGGGGGGGGGGTGGAAGTCTGAAGAAAGTATGGCGGCAAGGGGAAGGAGGTGACCTCCTAACCCGCCCATCAGGTTAACACATTCGGGGGCTGGGAGCGGAGATGAGATGGAGAAGAGATGCGGGCTTACAGCCTTAAGCCCTCCGCTCAGTCCTGTCACACATTACAAGTGTGCTCTCTCTCTCTCTCTCTCTCTCTGTGTTTCCTTGTCTTTTTCACACCATCAATCTACGTTTATCCCCTCTTTCTCCTCCTCCAGATTAATTACACCGGTGTGCTCCCTGTTTCCCCAGGCCTAACATTATGTTGTAAATGCATAGTGTATAAGTCAATACTGCAAATAGCTCTTCTTTCATGAATTTATATGTTATTAAGTCCCCCCGGGGAGACGGGTCCGCCGATCAATTTTGCCCAGGGTTCTGCTGTTCCCTGAAGTGAAAACAAATGCTGATCCATAATTGTCCTTTGCCTTTACGCCCCCCCCCTCCACCCCACCATCCCTGCTGCTTGTCTCCTCAAAGTTGTTATAAGCCCTGGGGCTCGTTGGTGTGTGTGCAGGCTGACGGAGCTAAATGGGACGGGGCCGGTGTGTGTGAATCGGCCTCGGCAGTGAGCGTATTGACAGATATTGGGGTTACGGCACGGTGATGTGGATGCTGATACAGCAGCTCAAGCTTCTCGGGTCACGCAGCTGCCAAACCGAAACAAGGACGCGGGCTCTGATCGACTGCATCGCGGCGAGTTCGGCCACGAATGCGTTCAGCACTTTTTTTCCTCTACAGCACCGGTGGCTCGAAACGCGACCGTCATCAAGATGTAAATTCAGGTCAGACAGTCAGTCAGGGGTAGGATCCTTCAATGTACTGCGACTGGGTGCTGTCAAACACCATCAGACTCCTCAGCACCTAAAAGGATATTTGTTTAACAAGTAGTTTGGAGCACAGCATGAAAATAAAACCACAAAAAAAAAAAAAAAATAACGGAGCTTACACCATGAAGCTTCGCACCTCGGCTGTGAGTTTTTACACAACACCCACAAATGTCTGAATATTTTAAGAACAACTTTAAGAGATCAAGCTGCAAAAACAAGTTTTGCTTTGTGTCCAACTCCTGAACACAACCCATTGTACACTTCCCTGGAGTGTATTCATACAAATAGAGAGGTGTATTGCTCTTTTCTGCGTCCCTGAAAGCTGCAGGTCTCCTTTAAATCCAGACTGAAGACCTTTTTGTTTGCTGTTGCCTTTAATTGAACCAGATTCAAGGATATTAATAAAAGTCTGGATCTCACTACTGCATTGTATTTCTTAAACTGCAACTTTTATTCAATTAAATGTTTTGCTTTTTAACAGTTTTTTAATGTTTTAATGAATGTTCTTAATTGTTTTTCAATCTTTTTTTCTTCTGCATTGTGTTTTGATGCTTTTAATGGTTTAATCGCCTTGTTGTTGAAATGTGCAATACGAATAAACTTGCCTTGACGCATCAGTAGTCGAGGCCTGAGCTTTATGTCAATGGTTCAATAATTACATATTTTACATTACATTTCATTTAGCTGAGGCTTTTATCCAAAGTGACTTACATGCTATACAGTAGGCCGTAGACACAGCAACGGTGAGTAATTAGGGTTAAGTGTCTTGCTCAAGGACACAACGACATGGACTAGCGGAGCCAGGGATTGAACCACCGACCCTCTGATTGAAAGACAAACCTGTTAACCACTGATCCACGGTCGCCCATTACAAAGAAATACAATCATACCCAAAGCCTTATAGAAGGAAACACAAAATGAGTCCCATATTGCTATACAATTACTTTGAGTCGTGGACTCGATAGCTGTGTGTGTGTGTGTGTGTGTGTGTGTGTGTGTGTGTGTGTGTGTGAGAGTGGCAGTGACTAACTCACCGAAGCACTTGCTCTGGTTGGTGGCTCGGTCCATGAAGACCTTAGAGGAGATGACGCTGCCGAAGGGCAGAAACATCTGCATGAGTTCATTGTCTCCAAACTCCTGTGGCAGGTGGTAGATGAACAGGTTACAACCCTCCGGACCTGAAGAGAGAGAGAGAGAGAGAGAGAGAGGGAGGGAAGGAGGGAGGGTGTGCGAGGGAGGGAGGGATAGAGACAGCTGTGAATTTGTCATTTTGATCCATGCAGTCTCTCGTGTCGACTAAATTAAGATAAGTGGAAATAGATTTTCGGGGCGTCTCTCGACATTATCAGCGATAGAACATAAACTGTTCTTAAACACGCAAAGATGAACGGAGGAAAAGTTTTTTTTTTGCGTTGATTTGCTGATACGGAACGGACGAGAGAGAGTATTCAAATTTATTTTTCAATTTACATTTTAAAAAGCTTTTCCTGATCAAAATATGAATATGAAGGCCGACATCTAGAAGACAGATGAAATATTCTCCAACTATCTGTAATTTGATCGATGTGACGCAAAAGAAATCTAATTTAATTTATAGAAACTTATACAAAGAGTTTTATGCAACACTTTCTGACGCCAACGTCTATAATGCATTATAAAATTACATGTGTTTATAGCACTGTATATTATTGTTATACTCATATAATAACACTATATGAATTATTTTATAATGACTTATGAGCTCAAGCGTCATAATTCTTCATATTTGCTCGTCACTCACTTGTTTTGTAAGAATCAGGACATTGTTGTAATACATCTTTAGGATGCATTATATGCACTGATGTGTTAAAATGTGAATATAATTTACTCAAAGTGGTCACTGTTTGCTTGAAATCAAGTAAAAATGTATTTTACAACATTTAGTGTGTTGTTCTTGCATAAATTCAATGAAGCTTTTGAAATCTGAAAGCAAGAAATGACCACTGAGTAACTTAAAAATCACATAATAATGCATTATCACAGTGATTATAACTACAAAATGTGTTTTAAAGCATTATGAATATGTACGTAGGCTTATAACTATAATTATAAAGTGCTGTACGCAGTTTATAACTCATGCATTGTAGAAAATGGGCGTCATAGAAAGAGTTACTGAGCTTAAAAAGAGAAAGAAATGAATCCTGTCATGTAAATGCTGCACAATTGAGGGCTTGATTGCTTCATATAAGGTCTTCAATCATCTTTTCCCCGCCTGTCTGACACAGTTTTTCACTAATATTTTAAACACATCCACAGAGACAACAACAAAAACACAGCTGTCCCTAATTCACTGAGAATTACACGACGTCGGCCTGGATGTAAACCTGCAGGAAGTTTGCAGTAAGTAAAGCCCTACTTTCTACATTTTCATTATTTTAATTTTTCCATCTGGGTTGCCGTTATTCTTACAGCAAGGGATTTTATTATATAAGCTTTAATTATATTTTATGAAGAAAAAAAAAAACGGGCCTATGCAGATTATATGCAGCCTATTCTCAAGATGTACAGAATAATATATTCGGTTTGACCTTGTTCATCCTCGTGCTTTACACATCTATTACCTAAGAGGAGATGTGGACAACATCCAGTAACATTGTTCCACTTTACTTATCTATTACCGAGAATGAGATGTGTACAGAGTTAAAGTATATAGTAGTAATATTCTGCTCTCCACACATTCCTTATATAAGCATTACACGGGAGGAGGTGTGTTTAGCTCTAAAGTCATATTGCTTTCTCGCGCTCATCTTCTTTATACGTCCATTACGCGGGATGAGAAGTGTGTAAGTGTGAAAAAAAAAAGTAATAATGTTCTCTCACCCTCACCTTCTCTCTGCTGCTGCTGCTGGATGACCTGGGGTGGCTGGGGCAGCGTCTGGCCAATGGGAGTCAGCGTGGTGGTGGGGTAGATCGCTGCATGGAGAGGGGGGGAGAAAGGGGGGAGAGAGTGGGGAGAAAGGAGGGAGAGAGCGTAAAAAACGGAGAACCCACATAGAAGGACGTCAAGGATGCTTAAGGTCGATCACACGAGCGTAACATGTGTAATCAAAGGCTCTCTGATGTTGTGTTCTAAGGCGCTGTCCTTTGCTATCTCAACACATTCAGCCTCACGCTCCCACAACCCTCACCCGGCAGTGATTGTCTCGAAGCGGCTACACATTTAGCGTTTTTTTACGGGAAAGATTGCGAAATCAGAGGAAAGGCAGCGTATGGAGGCACCTGTGTACTGCTGCACTCCGGTGAAGGCTTGCTGGAGGGTGTCGGCGGCGGTGGGGCTCTGGGTGGAGTAAGGCGGCAGGCCGTTGGTGTACATGGTCTCCACCGCGGGGTGCCCGTTGGGCTGGTGAGGGTGAAGGCCGGCGAATCCGTTGACGAGGGGCGTGACGAGGCTGGGCACGGCGGAGGTGGTGATGTTGGCTGGTGGAGAACTGAGGCCTGCTGGGAAAAAAAGGCAAAACCAGTTTAAAGTTACTGGCTCTCTCTACACATGATGCTACAAACCAGTTGGAATGTATTAAGACAGTGATTTTCAACCAGTGTGCCGTGGGAAAAATGTCCAATTTCACTTAATCGGTCCCAAAAGATATTATTTTCCATTGTTGAGCATCAGAGCCTACAATAAAGTGGCTGGCCTAGTAATTAAATACTCTTCCATACCAGTAGGTAGCGCAATAATAACGTTCCATATACGCTGTATTATGCTACAATGTGACATTTTATAACTTTGTTGGTTGTTTGTGTGTCGCAGGATTTTTTTTTATTGTATAAAATGTGCCGCGGCTCAAAAAAAGGTTGAAAAACACTGTATTAAGACGTAGGTATTCACATACAGACATGCCTTTCCCACAGGGAGTAAACACACAAGCAGCACAAGTAGATCTACACACACACACACACACAAACACACAAAGCACTGCATCTCCTCTCTAATGCAAGGACACGGTTGCGACGCGAGTCTGTCACATATCCGCCGTTTGTCGTGACACATCCTGCAGAAAAGCCGTGAAGTCAACCTGTGAAAAATGAGCCTGTCCGTAGTGTTTGTGCGATACCCTGCTGGCTCCCACTGCTCGGGATGATGAAACCACGATGCAACTTCAGAGAGAGGGAGGGGGGGGGGGGGGGGGGGGAAGGAAAAAGATCTAGACGAAATAGGAGATTACAGAGGGAGATTTGCTTCAACGAGCAGGTAGCAAAAACAAAACAAAAAGATGCCTCTTACTTTTATACGTCATATAAAAAAGACAAACTAACAACAGTTGGCACTTTGACAAATGGGTGGGTCATAACATGTATGCTACACGCCTGAAAGGCAGCTGCAAGACGCTTCATGAGTGGAATTGAAATTGGATGCTCCCTGTCCTCTCCCGTTCAATGCATTTTAAAAGGACCCTCCTTCGGAAAGTGTTTCCAATTATGCCAGGAACATCAAAGTGCCCATTTTGAGCCGAATCTCACTGTGTGATGGTCTCTCTAAAAGGGCCGCTCCGTGGCAAAGCATCCAAGCTCGTTGAAGTACAGCTCCCCTGAGGACCACCTCTCAATCTGGAAAGCCTCGCCCTGATTGGACGGGAAGCCCAGGTTGTCACGGAAACCCTCCGGCAGGCCATATCCCCACAATCTGGTGCCTGAGTAAAGAACCCCCCTGTGAGAGGTGGTCCAGATAGGGTAAACAATCACATCACCGTACACACAGAGCACACGCCGAGATTTATGCTAATGCCGCGGTGAATGTGCTGTACATCACACGCTCAGAAAACTCCCACAACTGAGTAATATCATCTACATATCCATATGGATTTGCTTCTCTTCTTCTTTACCTTCAGTATTCCCCCTCCTTCTCCCCTCTCCTCTCCCTGCCTCAGCATTTAAGTCGTGAGGAGGCTGACAGTCCGGCCGGCAGGCAACCGCAGTGACCGGGGGAATAGCCCGGGTCCGGTGAGAGCTGTTGTGTCTTTTGCGCTGGTTTTTTGATATATATATATATATTTTTTTTAAAGCCTCCCCCACGATTGCTTGTTTCCTGCGGAGCTGTGATGAATTAGACTGCAGCTTCAGCCCATTCTCCCACCAGGACCCAGGAGACCGCCGCTCCTATTCTGAGGGCTGGAGACAGCGAAGCCTGCTCGGGCCACACGCACTCCACTGTACCGCCAGATAATGCACCCTCTCCATCATCAGGCAAATTCATTTTTTCCAAGGCTTAGCAGTGCTGTGGGAGCGCGCCTCCATGTATGTGGTGGCGGCGGTAGCGGGAGGTGGGGTTCAGCGGGCCCTTAACACGCGATAACATAAACTCTGGGGTCAGCAGCTGGACGTGACGTCTGAGGTTAAAAAAAAGGAGGCCGCCGAGTCCAGTCCGGGTATCGTGCTGCAAATGTCCCAGCAGGGAAAAGGCATAAAGAAGTGTAATAAAGACGGCAGTGATAGGGGCGACTGTGGCTCAGTGGTTAGCAAGTCGGTCTTTCAATCAGAAGGTCGGTGGTTCGATCCCCGCCTCCGGCAGTCTGCGTCGTTGTGTCCTTGAGCAAGACACTTAACCCTCATTGCTCACCGTTGCTGTGTCTACGGTCTAATGTATATCATGTAAGTCGCTTTGGATAAAAGCGTCAGCTAAATGAAATGTAATGTAATGTAGAGTCGAGAGGCGATCACCCACAGTAACTAAACTGACCTGAATGGTGTCAGACACTACATTATATGTATTATTATATTTATGTATTGGCTCACAAGATGGGGTTTTGACAATAAGCATCAGCACGGCCAATAAAACAACGGTTACACGAGAAAGCCGTCGATGCAGTAGTCATCGTCATCGTCTTCCTCCTCACTGTCACAACGACCCAATATCCAACACGAATGTTTCCCTCTGTTGGAATGGCAAAGTACTTCCTACTATCCTAACAAGACATTTTTTTTTTCATTTTATACCTCAGTGGACATGGAGTTCTTGCATTGTGGGAAATTGTATTCATGGTCTGCTTACAATGCACACACCAGAGCGCGGGGCGTGTGTGTGTGTGTGTGTGTGTGTGTGTGTGTGTCGGCCTGTAATAATGACACGTTGTTCCCCACTCCTGCACGGGCGAAGCTACGGCACACAAAGATTACATATTCTATACGGCTCGCTCTTAACTATCACTTCTCCACTCTTATTACCACAAGAAAGGGGCCCCGCGCTGCAAAAGAAACCCAGTATGAATATGTGCATGTCACATGCAGTATATTTATGTTATCGAAGCAGAATTACAGTCATATTCTTGCAGGCCGCTTCTTGAAGAGAAAACTGTTGATTTGCTCCGAGCCGCGATCGCTTCACCAAAGAAGTCTTCACACGCGACAGAGGCATTTATTATGCTAATTATGCATTCAAATCAACGAGCAATGCTATACCCACACTGGAGAGTGCAGTCATTACCAGCACGAGGACCGTCTTTCGCTGGAGCAAGCAATAAGCACTCAAAACAGATGCTTTCATCTAACCGATTTAAAATGTGATGCATTTAGACTCAAAGAGAGAATGTCTCTCTGCCCCTTAAAGTATGAATAATACATATTTTTTCAGAGGCCAGTTGGTAGACCAAGAGAGACGATGCGATTTTGAATGCTGCCCCTTTCAAAGCAAATGCGTCTCGTACACGTTTAAATGCATTTTAAAACAAAGGGTCGACTCGGATCAATAATGTCATTGACAACTGATAACTGTGTAGAGTCTTTCCACTTAAGGCGCTGAATCTTATCAATCAGATTCTTTCCATGAGTCAGCAGCTCCTACACGGAAACATTTCAGTTTTGGTTGCTATTTCACATTTACATAGATCTATATTTGTCTGGTGGGCTGCCAGGCCTCTGTCAATTACCCCAACCCACACGGCCCTGATGACGCAGATTAGATGATTCATGTTTCACTTTGATTTTGGCTTATTTAGTTATGAATATTCTATACAGCGGAGACATATTAAAAGATTTTACGTCAAGTTTTCAGGGACTTGAAAGTTTTAATTAAACACTTGCTGCTCTCATAACAAAGACTAATGATGTGCACTATATCTGTACTCTAAATTTGAGGGATTTCTGCTTGGGTAGAGTGGGATTAGAACCTTAATTAATGTATTAAAATGTCCTCCTGTTTGTCATCTCCACTGATGACCTTGTTAATGTTTGAGAGAATGTGCTTGTATGCGGATGATGCAACGCTGTACAGCCATATATATTTATAGCATCTCTGCTTGAGAGCTGAAGTGGAAGCTAGCCTCAACCAATGAATAAACAAACAACATCTCCAAACTATTGAAATACAAAGTCCATGACCCTGTAAAGCGGGTCTGCAGTGTCATTCACACCAAATCCGGTGTTCGTCTCATGCGATGAAGTCGTGCTCGAATTAAGCAGGATGCTGTGGATCCAGCTGCCTGTGAGTGGGCCGTCTCTGGCTGTGGAGCATCTGCAGTGTATTTTGTTTAATATGTACTTGTGCGTGTACATCTTCAGAGAAGAGCAGTGCCATGCAACACAACATTAAGAGTGACTTTGATTACACACTTCTCACTTCCTAACAAAGCATCCTTGACACAATGTGTTCTTCACCACACACACCCAGCAGGATCCGCATCATTTCTCCCTTCCTCCCCTCCCTCACCCTCTTCATCTCCCCCTCTCTTCCTCTCTTACTGTTCCTCCAGCTCTGCCTTTCTCTCTCTCTCTCTCGTTTTTGTTTAACTTTTATTTTCTTCTGCCGAGCAGCACCTGGTGAACATTATTTTCAAAAAGCATCATCATGCATCATTGTAAGGATACATGCTCTAATCAGCTGAGCCATCTGGCAAACGGCGTATGCACCATCAAGCTTAAATGCTTTGCATCTGTTGATCAAATGGATGTCTCATTGTTTGCAGAGTAACACCCTTAACCTCTGAGCCTCTTTGTTTTACCTCGGCTCGCTGTAACGAACACGATTCTGTTCGTGTTGCAGAGGTTACGCTGATCATTTAAATACAAGATTAACGTCACGCGTTTACCTGAAGATCAGGCTTTGAAGCTACGACTGGAGCGTCATGTTAACGCGGGGTAGGTAATTCAGAAAGGCGAAAGACGAGCTGTCGATTGGCAATTGTTCTCATTTTGGAAGGAAAAGGGGATATTAACCTTTTCTTCTCTTTATGCAACAATTGACAAATGTAAAAAATCTATAGATTTGTTTTTAAATCTGATGATGCGACTTAATGCATAACTTCCACCTCTGTTGAAGAAGGGAAGCACTCTGCTCCCGGACCCCTAAAGCAGATTCAGATATTACAATGAATAATTCCACTGACGCGTGGCAGACATCCTACGGTCTCTAGTGTCAGAGTCTCTTGGCCTACTTATACAGACAGCCTTGCCAGTAATGTTGTATTCCTTCAATGAACTCTAAATAAGTCATAGACACAAGTGTGAAACGGGAGAGAGAAAGGAGCTGTGTATACCAAAGCTACACTACCACTGCTGGCAGCCGCAATCAAATTAATGAATGAAGAAAGGGGAAATAAAACATTTCATATTGATGACGGTCCTTGAGAATTGACGAAAGCCATGCTTTCTCTCAAGGATTAATAATATATCACATTCAATAATGAAAAGTAATCAGCCCGACGGAAGCTTACGCAGACGCATGTCCAAGAGCAGATAAATGACGGCACTCTCCTGTCTTTGTATCACAAGCAAAAACATGCTTTTTCTTTTCTTTTTTTTTGTCTTCGCCCGAGCCAAGTCGTTAGCTCTTGGCGTCGCCAATTGAGAAATAAAAGAATTGCCTTACATTTCCCGAAAACAGAAGCAGTTTTGTTGAGCTTTTAAAGAGCGTCTAACAAAATACGGCAATATTTCCTTTAGACTGGGGCACAGATCTTGGTTTTCGAGAGGCTAAAAGAGACACGAGAACGGCACAAACAATGCAAACAGACTGGAGGACAAAGACGCCGATGCACACACACACACTCTTGCAATACAGTTGCACACTCTTTCATCAGCACTATTGTGTGGCAAAATATAGGTATGCATGCAGAACACAAAGATCTGAATTGCCCACACTGTCAGAGCTTTGCCCGTCAAAATAAGAGGCTTCTCAGCAAAGGCTGAGCTCCACTTTTAATCACTGCCTCTGATTGATTATGCCCGCCCAAAAGTGCACACTTTGCACTGAAAACATCACTGTGAAAATTTGACAAATGGAGCCCCCTCTCTGGATATATTGAACCGTGTTGAAAATGATTGCGGATACACTGTACATATGTAGTGCGGCGCGGTGCCGTGCATGCGTTCACTTGGCTGCAGGCGGAGGAGACATGCGTGTTTAAAAAGGTTAATAAGGGTCCTGCGGCATTGATTTCCACACCTGGGCTGCTGTCTGTCCTGTTTATTGTAATTGAACCCACTGTAAACAGGGTTTGCTCAATAAAGCTGTCCTCTCTTTGTGTCTGCGGATGAAGGAGTGAACACTCTTCCAACTTCAGGGAACCTCGGTGCAGAGATAACTTGATGTAGTGCAGCAACTTTATAGTAAGGGTTCCTATGATGGCTTTAAAGATGATCTACAATAGGCCTCGCTGCACAGATGGCGGTTCTCTCTCTCTCTCTCTCTCTCTCTCGCTCGTTCTCTCGCTCACAGTGATTGGCTTAAAGTTACCAAAGTCATCACCTTACAAAGCAACAAAGACTTGGATACTGTATTATTTATTTCGGCTCATGCTTTTGTTTAGTGGAGGATCTTGAAGTTTCCTCTGTCTCAAGGAAAAGGAAGCACTGCTGAATAAGCAAATGTTATGCAGTGGGTAGGCATTTCAAAGTCCTTCCCTTTCCTCTGTAATGTATCTGCATAGGAGGTGTTTGTTATGGAAAACCAAACCAACTGCATGCACATCATGCACAAGTGCTTCAAAGCACAAGGTCAAAATACTACAGGGAAATTAGGGCCTTATCTGTGAACTTACTTATTGATAATCCTGTATTCTGCTGCGACCATCCCCAAATATTTTCTGCATTCACAAACAAAATAAAAATACAAATTCCAATTGACTGCATTTTTCATCATAGCCTCCCTTTCTCTCCAGTGGAATCATTTTTGAATACCAGTAAGCAGGCAATCTTCCTTTCGGCCAGGCTGCAGCTCTAGTTTTCATTCTCACACTGTGTGCACACATGCACATGCACACACACAGACACACACACACAGTCCTACAGACATGATAAAAAATAAAAGTTGACTTACAAGAACATTCGCTGGCATGTACAAATACACGCCCACACAAAACCGGCACACCGGAAACAGTAAGAGATTAACACAAGCATACAAGAGACCCTGCTGGAAGCATCACTTACCCACCCATAATCCACAATACACACACACACTTTTATGAGAAAAGGGAATGAAAACCAAGAGCTCACCCAGGGCTTGATGAAAGTCACCCGACACCTGGGTCATGGTGGTGGGTGGGAGGCTGTTGATGTTGAGCGCCCCCATCTGGTGGATCTGCGTGGCGGGGAACGCCACGCTAGGCGTGAGGTAACCTCCGTGGCTTGCTGCCATGATGGCTGCCTGCTGCTGCATGAGCTAAAGAAGAGGGACAGGGGGAGATGGGTGGAGGGGAGGAGGGTTGGATGGTGTGTGTGTGTGTGTGTGGGAGAAAGAGAGAGAGAGCAGGAGGGAGAACAGGGTGCGAGAGAGGTGAGGGGAGGACAGATGGTAATGAAAAATATAGTAAGTTGGGAAGGAGTCGGACAGAGACGGGAGAGGTAGCGAAGGTAGAACAGAGGGAGGATGTATGTTGAGGTTGATGGATGGATAGTGCATGGGAAGTACAGAGAAAGTAGAGCGGAATAAAAGAAAGGGGAGAAAAAAAGAAGCCTGTCAACCTATGTTTAGTGAATCTGTCGATCTTCCCAGCAGGAGGCCTGTCACCAGCTGCAGGAACGATTTAATAGCTGTCTGTTGGGCTCATACAAATCAAGACATTGACATGTGGACATTATCTCGGCGCTCGGGGAACGGGCAAAGTTTGCAGAAGAGTTTGCGAAGCTTTTTCTCCCTCACTATCGTCAAACTTCACCCACTCTGTTCGGCTGTATGGAAAAGGGGTTGGAACTTCATCAGGACCAGTTGTTGGGAAAAGTTGTTTTTTTTAGAGACGAACGCTCGCCAAACAAACACTGCGTGCTTCGGTCTGTCTGTTCGGAGGAGTCACTGAATCAAAACCCTGAGTCATGAAAACAATATCGCGTTAGTAATACAGCGTGTTAGTCAGAAAATTGAAAAGGCAGTTGATTTTCAGCCATTGGACAATCCGAGATAAAATCAATAGCCTTTTTATTCACTCTGCATTTCTACTGAGCATGAAGTGGGAGCTGGAACTATTTTCCATCAAAATGCTGCACGCAGAGTGTTTATTCATGCTCGCACACACACGCACACGCACACACACACACACACGACATGCATGAAGGGCGATAGAGACTATTTGAGTTTCTGCACTCCCCATGCAAACCACATGCTGAATGCCTAATTCAGAAGAAAATACATCACTGTGGAAATTGTACTTTTTTGCAGGTTGTGAACCGGTGGATTTGAGCCGTGGAATCGACACTCTTTTGCCGGCTATGCAGCCGTGCAGACCTGTGTGGTAAGAGGCACACAAACACAGCTGGACCTGCATCTGTTTAATACTGCATGGCTGCCACGTGTCAGGGGAGCTGCTGATGGCCGTGGCCTGAGAATGACTCGTATAAGCAGAAATCAAACTCCTCTGCCACTGGCACTAATGACGATATTGTGAGACACTGGAGGGAGAGAATGCCGCTCCGCTGGTATTTGCATGGGGACCCTGCAACGCAAAAGCCAATTATTTTCCCTCAGTGGCCCTGTCAGGTAACCTGAAAGTGGCTGTCCCGCTGCAGAATGCCCAGCGCTGGCATCTCATCCATTAGCCACATGCCTGGCCACCGCTATCTATTAACTCCTTTTTTTTGTTGTTGTTGTTGTCATTTGCATAATTCCAACGTGACAAATGGGAATCATCCATTTATTTCCAAACAAGATGAATTGACAGCAAAAGGGGAACAAGAAACTAAACAAAAGCAATGACACAGAAACAAACAAAGAGGTCTGGAGGATCTGGGGCTCCCTTGCAATGCGGTGCCTGCCCCCCTATTAGGACGTGAGCTGGGTTGGACTTCAGGATGAAGGGTCTGACTGGGCTGGTGTTACAGAATAAATACACTGTCACACCACTCACTGTACTTTTCTCTGGCTCTGCTCGGGCCAGACGGTGGACTCAGGGCTGATTCTAATAAGCTTGCAGCCTATCCTGATACGAGGCCCGGGCCTGGATGGAGTCATAATTGAGTGGAAGTGAACGCTAGCCTCTCTCCCTATGCATGTTTTAGATAATGCAATCCTTAAAGCCATCCGTCAGACTGTCGTGGATAACAACTCTGGCATTCAATGATGCTTCGTTCCAAATTCAACTTCTGCAAATTGGAAACCCAAGCATATAATTACGCTGGAATGCAGCGGTTAATACAAACTGGCTCTGAAGGAACCGAAAAAAAAAACAGATAAAGAGCAGAAAGCAGAGCGGTTATGTTGACAGAGATATTCAAAGTTCCTTCATTTTACTTTTCATATGCATATGCTTTTTTTCTTCTCCTCCTTCTTATTCGGAAATTACAAAGGCATTATATTCAAAAGCAATTCCCGTTTTCTTTATTTATGCTCCAGCCCAGCAGATAGGGAATGAGCAGAACTGAGTCTTCATCTTCACAGACGCAACCTTTCCTGCCTCCTCTTGAAAAGAAAGGATGAGGGAAGAAAAAGGCCGACAGAAAAACAAGTGGGGGACAAAAGAGGAGAGCGCGCGAGATGAAAGGGAGCAACGGAAAGTTGCCCGGGCTCCAGCAGCATTCATTTAGTCAGACATCTGCTTTTTTATTGCAACCTGATGGCATTACTCTCCCCTGGTGCCAGCAGGCAATCACCTCTTTATCACATGGCAATTATCTCTATAGCGCTGCTCTGTGACTCGCTGACTCTCAGCTCTGTCACATGTGACCCCTTATAGCCCAACCAGCCGGGGATGGAGGAGGGAGAGGGGGGGGGGGGAGAGACAAAGAGATGCAGAGAGAGAGAGAGGGTGAAAAAGGTTGATAAAACGAGAGAGCGAGGGAGACAGCAGGTCAATGAGGTGAAGTAAAAGACTGAAGACAGAAGACTGAAGCTCAAGGGCCTCGTTTGTTACCCCCATGCGGGCCGGCTGGATGTCCACAGAAAGATTTGAATAGCCCCCCCTCCCTCCCCCTCCATCTGATGCACTTTGCTGTCCTCACAAGTATAATACAGCTAAACCAGGTCACACACAAGCGCGCGTGTGTGTGTGTGTGTGTGTGGGTGTGTGTGCATGCGGCTTTACAGCACAGCTAAATGATGCAGTAATCTGTTACCGTCGTTTCTCATGTTTGCCGTTTGAAGGCGAGTCCCTCCAACAGGGGGAGATGTTTCCTAATGTGAGTTTGCAGTCGTCATCCTCCCTCTCGCCCGCCCACACATTGTCACCATCAGCGCCAAGTTAAACCATTTTCTCTCCTCTCATTTATCTATCTCGCGCGCTCAGTCCGATGCATCTTTTTTTGGGGAGGCGAGCGCTGCCGGAGGCGCCTTTAAAATGTAAAAACTCCTCCCGTGTCCCCCCTGACGCAGCATGCGGTCCTCCACCTAAAGAGACCAGGGGAAGCTAAAATGGCTGTCTTCACAAGAGAGAGAGAGAGAGAGAGAGAGAGAGAGAGAGAGAGACACGGCTTGAGTGAAAGTGACTTGAATCAAATCTAATCGTGTACAAATATGATGTTTGTGTCTTGAAGGGGGAAATACAAGAGGTAATAAAAGCTGGTTTTTTATTACTTGCACTCAGCGATTCACGGGAGAACTATTATCGCTCGCCGCTAACGCCGCAATGAAACAAGGAGGCTCGCTCGCTCGCTCTCCTTCCAGCTTGTGTTTTATGAAATCACCTTTTTGCAAATAGGATGTCTCCTGTCAGAGCGCACCGGTATCTGTGTCTATCGTGAAAATGGCACATTTCTCATTTTTGGCATATGTTGTCAGTGTTGTACCCCTCCAATTTGTGTTCGGAGCCCCCCTCCTTCTCCTGGTTTGACTAAAATCCAATTTACTGGCTGTCAGCTCAACTCTATAATCCCATCCACTGCTGTAGTGGAGAGGTAGCTCTTTGAATTTACCATTTACTGTACTCTCTGGTTATAGCTATGTATATATATATACACACACACCATCTCACCCTACGTCTGTATTCTTTGCTTGTGCCGCCTCCTCTTCTCTTGGCCGGTGTGCACTCAGAGTGGGCGAACATGTAGTGTGTCTTTGGAGATAAAGTCCTTTTTTTTGTGTGTCACTGCGGGTTTTCTCGTCTTGGGGGTGAACATGTGCAGTTTATCTTGCAGTAAAGAAACATTCGTCCTATCACTTCGGCACATTCCTGGTGGCTACGAGGAGGGAAATCAAGGCTGCACATCATAAACATGCAGCCGGCACCAATGAACCGAAATGTAATCATAAGCCGCTGCACAAGCAGGACACCCACACGAGAGATAACCAGCACTCCCCTTTATTCCACATTATTTCGTAGCTAGCAGCCTGAACGTGTATCAAAACTCATTGAATAAGTATTTAGCTTTAGAGATGAGAGCGAGGGCCTCGCTGATAATCCATTACTGCCTCTTGTGCACTTATTATTCAATCAACGTTGAATCTCCAAGGTTGTGTTTCCTCCACCAACTTGCTTCATTTAGCTAAATTCCTCATATGCAGGTGCGTGGCACCCGCAGATTCATAATACTAATGCAAGGGGAATCTCACCTTCACTAACATCATTCAAGCCGTATAATCTTCGTGTCGCGGCTCCACATACGTGCAATTCCTCCCGTTTAGATTGAATGCTAATTGATTCTCTCTAATGCCGAAGTATCCTCCGCGCCCTTGTTACTTTCCCTCGGAAACTCAATTTCCTTGCAGCATCCTGCTCTTTTGTCATATTATATATGTGTGTGTGTGTGTGTGTGTGTGTACGGGCGAGAAAAAACGAGAGTGAGGACAGTCGAAAAGAAAGAACATTTGCTGCGCTGCGCGGTGTGCGTGTGTACACTCTTGTGTGCTTCTGTATGAGTCGACACGGGTCTCTGCCACAGTAAATAAGAGTCATGGCCAACCTGAGCGGGGCCACAATGGCCTCCCCGCAGACCGCCACTGCCTCCGCCACCGCCACCCGTTAAACATTTACATTTCTCCACATTTCCTGGGAAAGGGGGGGGGCTGCATTTCATGAATGGTAATGAAGGTGGGAGTTTTACTGGGCAGAGCACGAGAGATGGCCTCGCAATTACTCTGGGATGGCCAATTTGCACATTTCACACTGGGTCCCATGGCTGTGATGTGAGAATGAGGGAGATGGATAAGCCCCCCAAGACCCTGGCTCACGTCAACAATTAATCCTGGCATTTAGAAATAACAAAACGAAAAAAACTTTAACATTCAAATAAGTGCAGGAAAAAAACAAATGTGTGTTCCCCTCCTCTGTAAATAAATACTCGGCTAATGTTTATGTGTATTCATGCAGTGTGTTGTGACAGAGGACCAGGTTTTTTTTTATCTCTGGGTGGAAAGCTTTAAAAAAAAACAAACATTTCAGCCTGTTTCAAGTAGGCTGTGTTTGAGTGTATGCGCACGCACGTGTGTGTGTGTGTGTGTGTGTGTGCTCCACCTCGGCGGGGAAGAGGAAAGTTTGTGTGCAGATAAGTTGCCCATGGAATATTCTGAGTCAACTGTGGCCCCTGAAGCATCTCACGGGCCCAGAGGGAGGGAGGGGGGAGGGGGGGGGGGGCATGGTGAGCGGCGCTGTATAGGCTGTCTGAACTCATCAAAGAGCCGTGGGTCTGCTGCCTGCGTATGGTGCCATGCCCCGAGGGGGTTACGGTGGGCGGGGGTGGGAGGGCAGAGGGAAGCTGATGAAGGCGTTGGAGGGTACAAGCTCAACTAAATGTGTGTGTGTGTGTGTGTGTGTGTGTGCCTACGTGCAGCGGGTTGTGAAAGCCAGAGCGTGACGGCATAGCAGCGCTGCTTTAAGAGGAGGAGGGGTGGACGAGGAAGTGGTGCTGATGGGAGTGATGGAGGGCGACTGTGGCTCAGTGGTTAGCAGGTCCGACTTTCAATCAGAGGATCGGCACCGGTAGTCCATGTCGAAGTGTCCTTGAGCAAGACTCTTAACCCTCATTGCTCACCGTTGCTGTGTCTACGGTCTACAGCAGGGGTATTCAACTAAAATTCTGCAAGGTCCAGTTCGAGACAAGTTCCTTATGCAAAGGTCCGGAACATCACAATAATGTCTAATTTGCACTATATGATTTTGTGCTAAACATATTGACAAAGCCAACAGATGAATTAACATCTGTATGTAGTCAACGACTGACTATTAAATAAAGTACAATGAATTAACATCTAAACAATATTTATTATTACAGATTTCAAATTTAACTGGAATAATTATAAATAGTACATACTCTAATAATAGATACATTATCTTCTCTTATTTCAAGTAAAATAAAGGCTGGATTTAAACAGAAAGCTTTTGAAAAATGCGACTATAAATGACATTAATAAATAAAGTCCTTAATTTTAAAAAGAATTTAACTGAATTGTGATCCATCAACAGTTAATAATTCGGTAATAATAATTAGTTTTCGGTCCAGGGTCCAGAGACAACTACGTCTGGGTCCGGACCCGGACCGCGGTCCGCCAGTTAGTGACCACTGGTCTACGGTATAGCATGTAAGTCGCTTTGGATAAAAGCCTCAGCTAAATGAAATATAATGAAATGTAATGTAATGTAATGACGGGTCGGCGAGCTAATCCTCCCTTACGACAACGTCCTCCAAGTCGGGATCAAAACACAGGAAAAAAGTGCAAATAAAAAGTTAGAAACTGCACATATCATTTTACATTACATTACATTACATTTCATTTAGCTGACGCTTTTATCCAAAGCGACTTACATGATATACAGTGTACAGTAGACCGTAGACACAGCAACGGTGAGCAATGAGGGTTAAGTGTCTTGCTCAAGGACACAACGACACGGACTGCCGGAGCCGGGGATCGAACCACCGACCTTCTGATTGAAAGACCGACTTGCTAACCACTGAGCCACAGTCGCCCCATGTGTTGATGAGCAGAGTGGGTAGGCACACCAGTAGCTAGCGTTAGCGTCGCTATGCTACGTAAGCTACTGAATGTAAACACACGCTGCGTTCGCTTTTTAGTGGTCGTAACGAGGATTTACAGGATTTTCCCCTGTCCTCTGTCTCGATCTCCTGGTGATGTGGTGGTTCACTCTTAAACAGCTGAAAGTGACGCGACGAGAGTGAAACAAAGTCGTTAACACGCGGGACCATAAAACTAAAACCATGTGCAGGAAGATGCTGAGACGGTGGGGCGCTGCAGAGTCCAGTGATAACTCTCTGTTGATTCATCGTTATGGGCGATACCTTTTACAAACGCAAAACCATTGTTAATATAATAAAAAAAGTATATTATTTGATCACGATTATTGCAGATTGACGCAGATTTAGTGAATAAACCTGTGAAAATACATTGATTTATGGATTAATCTACTGTAGTACTTCATAGTGCATGTATCCAGTAGGCTAGAATTGAATGCGTTTCCAAATGAGTTGTGCGTGAGCTACGAGTGTCTTGTCCAACTCACCGCATGTGCGTAAGAACTGTAGGTGCTGAAGGGGAGAGCGATGGCCGGGTTGAAGATGCCAAACTGCCCGACCATCTGCTGCATGCGTCTGATGGTGCGCTCCTTATCTGTGTCGGCAAACTTGACCACCAGGCTGGAGGAGGCACCCTGGGGGGGCAGAGAGAACTGAAAATCAGAAGATAAACAGCATGGAGACTTAACCCTGAAGTACAGACAATGGATCATCAACAATTATATGCAAAGAGTGTGTGTGTGTGTGTGTGTGTGTGTGTGTGTGTGTGTGTGTGTGTGTGTGTGTGCGTGTGTGTGTTCACTATACATCAGCCGTGGCTTATGTTTGTATAGAGAATGTGTGTCTTTGGGTGTGCCTGTCTATATGTATCTCACAGCATGGGTCGTCTCTGTATGTGTGTGTGTTGTGCCATGCTTGTGGGTTCTATCTATGAGTCTTCCTTTGACACAATTGTCTCTAGAGCTTGTCAGATCAATGTAGGTGCATTGCTGGTGACAAATAAAAAAAAAAAATCGAATTTGGTGCAATTTGGAGGAGCTTCACATTCAATATCAATACATAAATTAAAAAACAAGCAATGCATGTGCAGCATTGAGTGTGAAGTTGTTCGTATGAGCGGTTCTTTTTGGACAGGCCTGTTTTTGGACGTGCCCTGAATTTCAGATTCAGCGCCTTCAATGCTAACACTTGCTCCGTCAGTGAGCAGTGGCGTTCTCATCCTCTATGCCCATCCTCTAGGCTTTGACCCACTTCAGTAAATCATTTGCATGTGTGGATGTTGGGATTTTACCACGTTTATAGAGACAGCCACAAACAAAAAAAGGCCTTAAAACACAAGAGCATGCAGAATGCTGTTGGTTATTATTTCTCATTTCTTAGTATGCCGTGTTCATTAGCGACAACAACAACAACCGGTGTTAACATCAATATCTAGTGTGCTCCTCTAATTGCATGTCAGAGGTTTTTTTTTTGTGCAACATCATTGCACATTTGTCTTATTGCAAAGTAATCGTGCTTTTTCCTCATTGTGTGGCCGGCATACATAAACATATGTGGAGAATAAAAAATATTCTACGTATCGAGTGAACAGCTCTGGGAGGCAGACGTGTCGACAGAAACCTTCCGTTTTTTTTCAATCAGTGTTTAACATGTACAAAGTCACTCGGGGCAGAGCCGCCTCGCTGTGCATGACATAAATACTTTATATTTCCCCCCCCCCTCCCCCCCCCTCCCCTCCGGTAGAGTACATATATGCAACCTTGGTGCTCCTCCCCACAGATAAGGTTAAAAGATCTGCAATGTACAACGATTTGAAATAAGAGCTGAAATTGGCGGCTCCCATTGACCTTGCTGTAAGTGTTCTTCAAAAGAAAATGTTGCTTTTTTAGGGCAATTTCTCTCCCTCGCTCCAGTCCTCTGTTTATCCTCCCTCTTTTCCTTTCTGTGGCTCTGGCTCGCCATCCCCTAATCAACACTATTACCTCTTTCTGCAGCCCAATAATGAAACAGCAGGTGTGTCTGCCACACACCCTTCATTAAGAATCTTCAAATGATTTAGCACTACAGTTGACCTTTCGTGCGCTCCGCCTCTTCCTCCCTCTACGCCCCGAAACTAGCCAATCGATCCACATAAAAGGCCGAAATATTACTCTGATCTGACAGTGTTGAAAGGTCGTGTGTCAGTCACGATAAGAGGCCCCCCCTGAAATTGATGCAAGATTGTCAATAACAGTGGTGACTGGTTGGCTGGATTGAAGGGTGGGGGGTTGGGGCATTTGACGGGATAAAGGGGTATTCCTTTTTTTTGGTTGGGGGGGAGGTTGGATCTGGGTTAAACCTGGCAGGACTTCTGTTGGATTACAGTACCATGATTCATGATTATGTTTGTATTTTCCCTTTGCTTCCTTATTACCCCGAGGTTTCAGGGGTTCTGCTAATAAAGACATCCACAGAGGTGCTCAAAGACAGGCTCTGGACCTTTCGATTCCAGCTTATGGATTGCATCCTCTCTTTCTCCGCACTTTCCTCAATAATTCCCCCCCAGCAGTCTCCTCCTGGCCGGCTCGCTGGTTGAATCACAGGGTTTGAAGGATTGCAGGTGAGAGGCCAGTCGGTTAGTTGGATGCCTGACTAAATGGCCGATTGCCTGGTTAGTTGAGTGATTGACTCGTTGGCAGGCTGGTTGGCGGGACGGTCGGCTAACCGGCTGACGGACTAATTGTCAGACTGTCAAGCCGGCTGACATCTGTACTCTGTCCAGCTGAGTGACTAATTGTTTTGCTTCTTGCTGTGAGAGCCATCATGTCGCAGTGCAACAACACTTTTCCTGCTCATTAGGAGCTCTGTGGGGCTCTGCAATAACAGCAACAGCAGACAGAACTACATCATGTATTAGAGATGTACTTTCTGTACGATCACTTTTCTTTAAAGCCCGGATCCCGAGACGCGACTTTCAAAGTCGTCAGATCGACGCACTGTTCACGCGACGAGCCTTTAAGTCGAGTAGCTGGACGTCACACAAGGCGAAGAAAGGTTCTCACGGTTACCGGGTACCCCTCGGCTTCGCCCCCAACCCGTGTCTCGCGCTCTCATTGGCTGTAGCGCCACGGTTGGCGAGCAGGAAATCAGGGCTTAAGTTACGCAGCGTGAACGGGCTCTGTCGCTTCAAGGTGAACTTTGGCACGTTTACAGGTTTACGGTTTGTCTGTTGTGTCTGACCTGCTTTTCTTTCTTATCTTTTTTTTTTTACTATCTGCATCATTAACTTTATTATGAGGTTTAACTTTGAGAGAGTCCAGGACAGGGTAGTGCAGGACCAGAATACAAAGGAGATGTGCTAGTACATATAAATAAGTCCTTCTCACGGTATAAAAGACGCTATTAAAGGGATACGGAGTTTGGTAATAAGAGCTGTGTGTTCCTGCTCTGCTTCTCTAATTCTTAGATAATTATATAATCTGAGGATGTTGGATTTGAATACTGAAGTCATCCTCTTTTCTACAGAAAGGTACTGCTTGGATGATAGAAACATGGTTAGTTGTGAATTGGCATGTCTAGTTCAACAACAGCCTCATGCCATTCTCTTTCATACTCTTGCATGTATGTCCCACTCTTTGCAAAGCTTCTTTTTTTTTTTCCAACAAGGTCTATACACTGACTTTGCCCTCCCACTGGTTCTGCAAAGGATCCTCCCAATCGTGTGGCTTATCGGCTAAGCATCCGATGCCACATTTGTTTATCTCACCGGTTTTCCCAGTTAGGCCTGTCAGGGTATCAGTGAGTGGAATCTGAAGTGTGAAGTAAAAGTCTCATTAAATTTTTAAGCTGCCATGTGTGAGCAGAATCCCCCCGGCGGGCGGCTTCCAGCTGCCTAGAGAGCCGCTGAAGGAAGGGGCGTTAAACAGGGAGGATATAAAAAAAAAAAGGCCCTACAGAGATTCAGAACCAAAAGGAAAGTCTGCCTCTACAGTTCCTTCCCGTAGCTATGCATCCCGTACTTTATGAACTTTAAACATATGCCGGCTGACATTAGTGCGGGGTGCAGCCAGAAGGAGGCCTGATCCTGTTTTAGTATATAGCTGCATTAGCTTCACGCGTCACGTGACCTTAACCCTCGAACACTGACGTACAGCGATTGTGTTTACGTTATTTTCATTGTGTTGCTTTTTTTTGAGTTGCGTGTAGCTTCCTGCTTCTCACTGACGTTATTGAAAGTGGGCGTGTCTCTATTGAAGGTGGGTGTGTCTTTATTGAAGGTAGGCATGTCTTTACTGAAGGTGGGCATGTCTCTAGTGAAGGTGGGCGTGTCTTTATTGAAGGTGGGCATGTCTTTAATGAAGGTGGGCGTGTCTCTCTGCTCAAATCCCTGTTTTTTTCAACAGGCACGCGTTCGGGTGATTTTCATCCGACGTTAGTGTTAGAGGGTAAACATTTTTCGGATGGTTTTTACATTGACATGTGACTTTTCCTTCACAGGAAAAGACTCACATGTCCCAGGAACATGTGGACCAAAGAACAACTTCATAGCTCCATTATTTATGTTTTTAATCGTGTTTTATTGACGATTCCCTCATTTTTCACCCGATTTTGAGCCTTTTTTCAGGGTTCCCCCATGATACCTGTTTTTCATTTTATGAGAAATTCTATAGGTTAAAATAATAGAAGAGGACTTCAATTTGCCTTGTATTGTTGTATTTTAACATATTTTGATGAGAAGTATTTTTTATCAGGTACTTTATCGGGTGAAAATCACCCGACGTTAGTGTTGAAGGGTTAATGGTGTCCCAGTCTGCACGGGTTAGTTAAACTATGATTCAGTCGGTGCGAGCGCAAAAAAACAAAAATTAAGAAAAACATTCTGTCTCCCTGATAAACACGATTTCAGCATCCTTGCAACAGACTCCTTTTTCATCAGTGTCTGCAAACTAAAAACAACCCGCCTCTTTTAATCATAATGTATTGCCACTAAAGCTGCCGGTTCCTGCACAACAAATGGCATCACATGCCTCAGTGTTTTAAAATCATGAGTTATGTATTTTGCCCCCGCTGAGTTCTACATTGATGCTGCACATACAGTTGGGTGTAATTTATGTCCCCTTGCATGATACTATTCTATGCTTATTGTGGTGATAATGCATTACCACCCATGGAATCATAAATACACATCCTCTTTGAGCTTGGCTGGTAAAATAATGGATGACTGTAATCTATTAGGTTATTAGAATGTAAATTGCCTGGGTAGAAATACTTGTGGGGGAGATGACAGATCGTAAACAATCAACGTTAACTTAAAAAATATAAAGGCAGAACACTGTTTAATGAGTAGCGGCGCAAAGATCCATCATCCTTGTGAAATACTGACATTAAAACTCTGCATCTCATTGAATGCACAATGAGATCATTACCGTTTTCTGACATAAACCAGCATTTATGTACTGCAGGATCTGCCATTTCTTTCTCTCTTTTTTTGTGCCTTTCCACCTTTAATTTTTATCATTAAAACACCGTGTCTCGTCGAGTATTAAATCGTAGCACTTGCATGTGTTCTCTGTAATAGAGAAGACCCAGCAGCTGGGGAATCACATTTTGGATGTGGACCGTCTTTGCTCCTCTCTTCACTCTCAATCATCCAGCTCCGTCTTTTATGCAAACTTTACCTCATTTGCTTTCCTTTGTTCTGCTCTTATCCCTCCATCATCCAGCTCCAGTGTGTCTGTGTTAGTCCCTGCATGTGTCAGCTGAAACTGCCTCAAACTCAGCTGATGCGGATATGGAGCGGAAAAAAAATCAGCACGGCCCTACGGACCTGACCCCCCACACACATACACACACACACACACACACACACACACACACTCTTTTCTTGGTGTACTGCTATCCCGGGACGTACTTCCTACACGGCCCTGCTGAATCTCGACAATTTGCTTTACAGCTCTGGCGTTTAAATGTTTAATTGAGCCACTCGAATCCAGAACTGCGTGTGTGTGTGTGTGTGTGTGTGTGCGTGTGTGTGTGTGTGCGTGTGAAAGCTGAACAGGGCTGAGAAATGGTGCCGGTGTGCATGGGAGGCGGATGTACGCATGCTTGAAACATGACGGGTTAGGGTGTGATGGAGATCCAGCCAAGGTCTTCTATGTGACCTGCCGATGCACTCCTATAATTCACACACTTGCACTACCTTGCTACCATCCTTCATACACTGACATTATGTTGTAGTTAGCTATTGGCAGATCATTTTTCATTTAGGGTACGTACACGGAAACACGTATGCTGCCGCACATTTAGAGGTAAAGTATTTTTCTGCATGCACTGCCTGTCATATATCTGCATACATATATATATACACTCTACGCATACCTGCACGCACTCCATGCAGATTTCCTCCTTCCTGCCCGACTCACATATACAATACATGCAAAATGCCCACTCCCCCTCGACATGAATAACACAAATGTATTCAGCTCGAGTCCTCCGAGCTGGAAAATAAGATCAGTCAGGGAGCCTTTGACCCGAGCCTGTGGCTGTACGAGCCTGTGACAGTGAAACAGAGAGTGGAGCGATATAGGAAGTGTGTGTGTGTGTGTGTGTGCTCATGCAAATGCACTAGCCACAAAGTGCTTCTGTTTGTACATGTTTATGTATGCACACACATGCATTCCTGTGTGTGTGTGTGTGTGTGTGTGTGCACTCATAAACTTTAAGAAGCCAGTGCTCATGCTTTGGGGGATTGGCAGTAGATCTGTAGTTAGTCGCAGTGTTAATATTCAGTGCGCCCCAACACCCAGCGAGCGACGCCATTGGCTGGGCTTTGCTCACGGTCATCTCTCTGAGGCTCAACAGCCATGGCCTTGTGTGTGGCAGTAAAGATGTGCACACACACACACGCACACACACACACACACACACACACACACACACACACACACACACTCACACAACTGCGTCGGGTTCAGGTCGGTCACTAATCTCAAGGACTCAGGTCAGTTTTGGACAGAAATATGCGGCCTGAGCCTCACTCTAATATTTATATATCTTGAACGATTATGACTTGATGCAGAACACCCAATAAGCGAACATTTAAAAGTAAATTCTCAACGTTACGGTCACCTGTAACCATCCTGTGACACTGGGCTGTCCGTTCTTTACCGCTGCCCCTGAACGCAACACATGTAAACACATGTAAACACACGTGCCCCTCGTTCTAAGCTCGGCTAAACACCTAGTGGCGTTTTGGTGAGAGATGATGGGATACAATCCGACTGGCGCCCCCCGGCTCAGACGCTAACATATGAAAACATTTAGCTTCTTCTTCCGCACATCTCAGACTGCAACTTTTTTATGAACAAGGATTTTGCACACACAGTCATTCAAACCCGGAGCTCTACTATGTGTGGACATCCGTAACCGCACACCTTTATCTGTATAGTTTCACAATGTATATTTATATTTTTGAGCTGAATGCTTCTTCTCTTGTCTATATTGTTGTGTGAAATGACTCAAAAAATGCTGACGTCGGTGTTTTTTCCCGACGAGGATGCTGCTACAGGCACAGTTTTGTATTTATTTTCTTGTTGCAACCCTCCAGTTGCATCTCCTCTATTAGTCACGAACATTGAATGAATAAAAGGTAAGGGAAGTAAATTATGAATCATCACAAATATGCATGTGTTTTAAGAGCAGAAAAAATAAATAACGCATAGAAAGGTTGTGAGGCATCAAGATGAATCGATATTCGGTTCATAATCTGAATGCTATCGAGAGGTGCCTTGAGATTCCCACCTCTAATACATACATAAATAGTTTGTTCAACAATTTGAATATAATTTATATTAGCCCCAGAGAAATATAAGAGACAATTGCTTATAACTGGCAGCGGATGCCCTTTGTAGCTTCAGTGGGTTTCCTGTTTTCTTCTCTTTCTTTATTTATGCATTCATTTTTTTTAATGCATCCAAAAGTGGATATGAAAGAATACTTATTCATTCATTCCGTCAATGTCCTTGTACGTGACTTATTTTTGCAGCCGCGAATCAACACGAACCCAAACGGATACAGGATGCACGGTCCCAGGTTTTTCTGCAGGATCTCCGCCACGTTGATGGACACTTTGCTCTGAATGGCGCCGTCCCGCTGAGGCGAAACGGTCCGCCGGTGGTCTCGCTAATCTCGGCGAGGCAGGCACACTGTGTCCTCTCCTCCAGCAGCCACAGGATATGAAATGCTGATCAGATTTCTATAATCAATTTACCAGAGCAGGAGGTATAAATCCTGTCCATTCACTCATTCTCCCTCGCCCCCCCTCCCTCTGTCTCTCTCTCTCCAACTCTAACTCCCCTCCCTTCTGCCCCCTGCTTATAGTTAGATGAATAATTCAGCAGCCAATGTGGTGAAAGGTGGAGTAAACAAGTCTATTGCCTAATATCCCGAGAGGCTGCCAAAGAGAGACGAGTGAGGGCAGAGCGCTAGCATAGATAGGGGGATGGAGCCACGGAGAGAGGAGGGTATCTATGGAGAGGGGACATCCAGAGTCTTTCCTCATGACCTGCAGTCATTTGCACTTAGATTGACTCGGAGGTTGCGCCAAAAATGGCACAGCTGGCTTCCTAGTCCTTCTCCCAGCTCGCGTCTCTTGAGCCTCACATTGGCAACCATTAATAATGAAATCATACAGTGAAACACATCCTCCCGAGATAAGGCGGGAGAGAGTTCAGGGTCCCTGCTTCTCTGAGGCGAAAAACGAAACAAAAAAAACGAGCAGAGTCTACTGTATAATACGGGACGTGACTCGCTGTCCACGTCCCGGATGTCACGGAGAACGACTCTATTCAGCTTCGGAGTGCAGAGTAAGTAGCTTTTATTTTGACACCATCAGGTGTACGGGCGAGCTCGTCCAAACACGAGACACATACAAATGAGCCGCCCGGCTTCGGCGCTCATGGTAAATCCAATACAGAGAGAAAATTCAGAGGACACGGCGTGCTTACATAACGAGCAAATGTAATCTCACACTGGAGTTATATTCACTGATTATGCAAGCAGAACTACTGATTGATGACTCGCCCAAAATTCAATTATCATTCTAAACAGTTTTATCTGGAAATTAGATTTGGAATTTCTTTTTTTTTTTTTTTTTGGGGGAGGAGGGAGGGAGGGGGAGAGGTTGTAAAAAGTACCGTGTTAATTAAAGAGACAGAAGGCTATTTCTGACTGTATCTGTTTTTAACGCCGGGGTATTTATACGGGTGGTTGCACTTTCTATAAATTGATTAAAACTTTACAGTTGGGAAGGGAGGGTGTGAGTTGAAAACTACAGGTTTACGGCTCTTAATCAGGAGAGGCGGACTGCACACAGCTATTGTGATTGGTGCGCTGAGTGTACGTGTTGTGCATGCGGCGTGTGTGTGTGTGTGTGTGTGTGTGTGTGTGTGTGTGTGTGTGTTCCTCTGTTCGTTATATGTGAGTGCGAGACAGAGCTGTACTCACTGGCATGGTCTGGCTGCCGTGGAGGGCGCTGATTGCA
This sequence comes from Cottus gobio, assembly GCA_023566465.1. Classification (NCBI taxonomy): domain Eukaryota; kingdom Metazoa; phylum Chordata; class Actinopteri; order Perciformes; family Cottidae; genus Cottus; species Cottus gobio. The sequence continues at coordinate 5,341,285 of CM042217.1, forward strand.
GACTGAGCCTCGGTGTGTGTGGAGAACTTGACAAAGGCGCAACCTGCAAGAGAGGAGATGCACATCACACACAGTCAGGTACACACACAGACACACACACACACACACAGGGACGCACACAGCATATATATACAGTAAATGCACTCAATCGAGCGCGTGTAAAAGCCTACGGTATATTAATAAAGGATGTTGAATTGTATTTGACACCACAGAAATCACTGTGCAGCGAGAGGCTCTCATTGCACAGCAGGCTGCTCCACTCCGGGCATTAGGCAGGCAGACAAGCAGGCAGAGGCTGCCGGCTAAAGATTGCACTGATGAAGCAGAAAAGCATGCTATTTAGCACCACATGCCTGACTGTGCATATTAAATACCAGCTAAACCGGCTAATCTCGTGACAGAGCAGAGAACCGCTCCGTTTGGGAACTTTGGGAGAGTTTATTGTGCCCACAGCAGGATGTTCTGATCAATATTTGCTAGTACGGGGCGACGACTGTCCGGAGAACCACAGAACCAACACCCTGCACTCTCATGTCCTTGAGGAATATTTTGACAAGTAGACAAAGTGAAAGAAAAGTTGAAGGTGGCTTTCGTGGGTTCACAAAGTGAGCTGTTGCACATCGATTATTCAACAATTAAACTGAAGTACGGCCCCCTGATAGGACCGGGACGCTTGATTTCCTTTAGAAATAAACTCATGAAGCGGCTTTCAAGACCAGTTCAGTGTCTCTTTGTACCGGAGGCCAAACATATTGATGGTATATCTGTGCAGATTATATGCCAGGGTCCCATCCACTGCTGTGCATGTCTCTGGAGGGGGTTTATCAATCTACGAGGGCAAAGGAAGCCCACATGCATATTCTCCTGAACCAGGGTGTGTTGCAGCCAGGCAGCAGCACCAACCACGGAGCTACCGGCCCCTCTTGTAATTATACCCCATTTCACCTAATTTCATTTCATTTTAAGTTTCTTTTCTACTCCTTATTTAATCTCTCACACTTTACTCTTCTTATCATCTCTACTGCCTGACCTCGCCGCCCCGCCATTCTTCCCCTCTTAATGGGCTTACCCCTGTGGACACCAGCCAATCAAGATGCCCATTCAGCTGTCAAACCACCGCCCTCTGTTGAGATATGGGGAGAAAGGAGCGGGAGCTCGGCATGACCTGTACAAGGACTTTGCTTCAGTGGTATTAACTAGATGCCAATATAATTATGAGTTTAACTCTTTGTATGCTTAGCAGGCTGCAGTGTGCATTGACTCTGTTTAGTTGTTTTAATGAACCAAACAGTTATTGTGTGATTGAGAATGTGGAACTGTGCAATAGCTGGTGAGCATTAAGCATTATGCTATCAAACCTACAGTAATCCTATTTTTGCACATCATTCTGCACAAATAGGTTTTTGTGATGACCAGGGACAAAGCACTTGTTATGGCTGGAGACGTTTTGTTTGGTTGTGGTTTTTAATCAATAAATAATAATAAAATAACTAATATAACTAATACAGACACCCATTGGTAGACAAAGATGGATATGATAGTAATATTTGGATTCAGATGTAGTTGGCTCAAATGTTGTTCAGCCACAAAGAGCGATGAAGTCTACATAAGTAAAAGTATACCACAGTGTATAAATACTCTTATGAGTACAAAGAAGCATGCATTCAAAAGTATTACATCAGTAGAAGTACAGAAGCCTGAGCACCCAAATATACTTTGAGTACAAACAGTAAACATACTCATTACCCATTTAATACTGAATATGTTAAATGTATAACGCAAATGTTTGTATATAACTGTATATATCTTTGCATCATGATTCATTTGTTTAATGCACAAATAATATGACTGTGCAAAGAGAACTTAACTTACTAACTAACTAGAGACTAATTATGGAGTGGAGTACAAATATAAAGTATCATGAAATCCAGTAGAGTCGAGAGCATCCACATAGTTCTTATGAGCGGTGCTTGAGTGAATGTACTCCGTTCGGCCACCAGGTTCCCGGCTGCCCTCATCCTCTCAGTGGGGACACTGGGATGGTCGTGACATCCATCTCTCCCGTCTCCTCCACAGCACTGCAGAGCCGGAGCGCTCGGGCTTCAAACCCCCTTCTGATAGAATTCCTCAACAATTTTCCTTAAGCGCCGGCTGGGGACCGGGCTTCAGGGAAGAGCCACTAGTCACTAGTGGCTTTGCTCTTTGCCGAGAGTCGGAGAGAATCGATGTCTCCAAAAGTTGTTGGCTGTTTTAAAAAAATTAAAATAAAGGCCTGGAAGATATCAACACTAGAGTGTAGGGTACGGTCCCACCGGCACATGCAGTGGACGGATTAATGCAAAGGAGGAGTTTGAGGAGTCAGCATTTAAATAACACGAGCATTGTTTTAATCTTTCTTGCATTGGGTGGGATGCATTGCTATAGAGAGTCTTGGTTTTGTATCTTATGTATGCATGTTTATATACAGTCCTGTGCAAAAGTTTTAGGCAGGTGTGAAAAAATGCTGTAAACTAAGAATGCTTTCATTTTCATTTTCATCAATTAACAAAATGCAAAGTGAGCGAACAAAAGGAAAATCTTGTTAATTGATGAAAATAAACTGTTAGCACTTCTATTTTTGAAAGCATTCATAGTTTACAGCATTTTTTCCACACCTGCCTAAAACTTTTGCACAGTACTGTATGAATCACTGCCTTTTTTTAAAGTATCATACTCAAATGCTTTCATTTTTGAGGGTCCGCCGCTTCAAAAAAAAAAATGAATGCATTCTTTACCAAAACTAATTATCCATTCAACGTCTCTCGTGGTTCCTCGTTATGATAAATCAAACAGCGTGTGACACATCAGGCTCAACTATTTTGTCGTTGCTTGCGGCCGACGAGCCCGTCAAACAGCGCAGCGTAAAGATTTCTTTGCAATTACGAGTCATGTGACCTATATCTGGTGCGTATGTCACATGCACTCCACGAAAGGCCGGCTGACGCAGACGCTCACTCACACTGTCACTTCTCCGTCGGTGACCTAAATGAAGCCGACAGCTGGATCGCTGGCATCCTACCTTTGCTGTTTCCGTCAGGACCTCTTAGGACCGTGCACTCCTCGATGACTCCGTAGGGTTCGAAGAGGCGGTACACGTCCTCCTCGGTCTGTTGTTTGTTCAGCATCCCGACAAACAACTTCCTGTCTTCTGGAACAAACAATGAGACAAAAGGTTAAATTATAACTTTGACCTCAATTACTAAAGCAATTTTGGGAACACACAGCAGTGAAACCTCATCATTGTTCGCTGGCACAGGATTTGATTCGGAAGAAGTATCTTTTTTTTCCCGGCAAACACACACACACACACACACACACACACACACGTATACACCGAGCCGAGGTTTGCTGGGCCCGAGTCACATTGTATTATCTCTTTTCCAAGACTGATCATTTTAATCTGCAGTACAACTGGGTTTAGTCCCATATGTGCACATATACTGTAGCTGCGGGGGGTAAGTGAGTGGTCAGGGGCTGGGGGGAGCAGTGGGAAGACTAATGAAGAGGTTTCACACACACACACATGCACACACACACACACACGCGCGCGCACACACACACACACACACACACACACACACACACCAAGGCCCAAGACAATGTGCAAGTCTTTGGTCCTTTAAAAGCACCAGGGGCTCCAGGCAGCTCCAACCTCCTAAACACCACACTGTTACTGGCTGGAATCTCTCTCTCTCTCTCTCTCTCTCTCTCTCTCACTCTCTCACACACACACTTTTGCACCCACTCTCTCCCATGGTCTCGTTCTCTCTTTCCTCTCTATTCATCTCTCTCCCTCTTTTCTGCTTTTCTTTTTCCTCTCTCTCTCTCTCTCGCTGATTCCACATTTTTCAACCTCATTCTTTTTCAACTGCCTCCCTCCCTCCCTCTCTTTATCTCTCTCTTACTCTACTAATTGCTGCTGATCCAGTGTTTTTTGTGTAGCTGGAGAAATATTTCAGTATGCTCTTCAGTGAACAATGGCGTGTCTCTCCTGCGAGCACCGAAGGCTGCGAGACGCACCATGAATAACGCTGACTTTTCAATAGATAGCCTGTATGCTATTGAGTCCTGTTAAATGCTGTGGGATCTGATCTTTACCTTGACCTGACACACTGTGTTTACTGATGTACTCTGGCCGTGTATGATTAATGCTACAGTGCAGCGAGTCTCGGCTGGCAGCAGAAGCACTAAAACATTCCCTTTTTACAGATTGTTTCTCCAACTCTGAACCCGGCGGAGTCGCAGCCGGAGAGGCCGACGCCGGAGAGGCCGACGCCGGAGAGGCCGACGCCGGAGAGGCCGACGCCGGAGAGGCCGACGCCGGAGAGGCCGACGCCGGAGACGGGACGAGCGGCCGCCGCCAGCGTGAAGCACCCAAGAGCGGCATGAGATGTGTGTGTGCCAAGAGGTATCGCACGGTGTCGGGGTGACCTGTGACGAGGTGCGGAGGGCGCCGTGTCGTTGTGGTTCCCTGACCCGGACACAAGAGCCAACATTTCGGCGAGCGAGCGCGTGCAGACTGATGCACCTTTAAGATAATCACCCGTGTCAGTGCATTGTCTGGGGAGGGGGCGTCCCCGGTGCTGGCTCCTTATTGCAAGTGGCAGGATCAGAGGCTATGTATCGCAACGGAAGTGATGCAATGTGACATCTGTCAGGGAGGATTGGGGAGCATTTATCTGCAAAAAAACAAAAAAAGAGAAAAAAAAAAAAGGAAAGCCCTGAACTGGAAAATGAAAGGCCAAAGATGGTCCTTCCTTTTTGCTGGAGGGAGAATATACAATTTGAGGGGAGATGAGTCAAGGAGTAGAGGATGGGGGGATGAGATGGGGGGGGGCTTGATACAGCCAGACCACATCCCTCATAGGCTCCTGTACACAGCTGGAGAGCCGCCCCCGTGGGTTCCTCCTGCCCTTACCGTGGCTTTAACTCGATCTGACAAGTTTTGAATTAATGCACGAGCCTATCAATTTCACATGAGCTGCACTCTCGACGATCAAACTACGAACGGCTCTTGGCACGTCTTAAAATACGACGCCGCATCCATCCTCTCCCCTCTGAAGGATTTCTAACTGGCAACGTCACCTCCAGCTGAATGGAATAATATTTATATGAATCCAAATATATAACGGGGATCACGTGGGCGCGATACATCACATGGCTTGTGTATTGGTTCGCGGGGAGCGGCACAAAATCCGAACACGCTCGAGTCATGTTCAGTGTTCAGGCTGCCGGCTTTTTGCATCACATCTGAAACAAAACAACAACAACAACAAAAAGATGCAAAGGAGGCAGGAGTTGCAAAGTAAGAAAGGTGTGACTGTATATACATTTTATGTTTACAACAGCAGCATTTAGCGCGGGCTCATCATCCGTGTCTGAGAGAGAGAGAGTGCATGTTCTGCACAGTGACTGTGCTTTGAAAACCAGCTAACAACGCATGAAAACAGATCATCTAGGAGATCTGTTCCACCGTCTAGGATTCTGCTGTGGCTGCTCTGAACTAAAACGCTACCTTGGGAATTCAGGTGTTGTGTTCATCGCCGATGGAAACATTATCTCATTTATCTACACCGCCGCCGCGCAGACAAGTGTGCAAACAGACACAAAGAGAGTGCAAAGCACCCACAGTCATTCACACATATATAAAAGGTGTGTGTGTGGACCCCCACCCTGACCACACACACACACACACATACAAGACACACAACGAGTTGCACGTCCCAGTAACGCCGTCGCCGCCTCACGCAGTACGATAACTGCTTCTGCTGCAAACCTCTCGCCGTCTCAGCTTTCAGGATTATGTCCGATTCATGTCATGCTGCTGCTGGAACAGATACGCTCATATTTCAATCAATCCAGCTGCCTGCAACAGCATTTTCTTCAGATTTTACATGCATTGGGCTCCCGGCGCTGCCGAAGTGCGGGTGACCCACACGCGACACTGTGCCTGAACGCACCGTGCTTTTATTTATGCCGTTATCGCGGTGCTGGCTTGTGTATTCACGGTGTAATTGCGCCGCTGCTGCTATCGGTGGCCTAGTGGCCACAGCTGCATTACAGGCTGCAGCGAGCGCCCAATAATCCTGCTTCATCTGTTTGTCCTTCTACTGAAATGTAAAGCTGGGTGCATATGATATATGTCTGAACGTTCTCTATACATTCATAAATATGCTTCATCCCATGCAGCTTACTATCTCTCTAACCGGCGACATAATCCACATGTATCTGCTCACTCAGAGATCTACAATCCGTGCATTTATTCTTTTTTTAATACAGAACAACTAAAATCTTGTGCAGTTTTCTGTTTGTAAAAAAAAACATAAAAAAAAGGAATGCTCCACCTATGAGATGATATTGTGAGCTTTGCATACAGTAAGAAGGATTTAAAAATGCGTGGACAGGAGGAAGAAGGAGTCCGACCCTGTGGAGGAAGGGTCACTTCTCATTGATCAGCTGCAGGGGCACGGATCAAGCTCCAGAGCTTCCCAATAATTGCGCCGGCTACAGTCTCATAATGAACTGACAATATTTTTTGACTCCTCTCAACGGGGTGGGATTGATCTTTCCGAGGCGATCAGCAGAGGAGGTGCTGCCGAGCACCGCAAAGAGGAAATGGCGAGGTCGGGGGAGGTCTCACAAGAGGATCCTCTCAAGTTGACCCCCCCCCTCCACCCGTTGACAAGTGTAGGAATATTGTCTGTTCATTATGAAACTGTAATGGCCATAATGATCAAAGGGCGGCTCACAAGGTGGAGCGAGCCGTCTATTAATTGGCCATCGCATGTCTGAGTGTCCTTGGGCCGGATACTAAACCCCAAATTGCTCCCGAAGGCCGCGCCATCAATGTCAGCACTTTTTAGCCATTGTTTGCATGGTTAGCGCCTGTTAGCCCCGTTAGCAATGAGCCACCGGCGGCTGCGAGCTCAAACGTGTCCTACATAATTGATAGGAAGTCATGAAAAGAATATTTTCTGATTGAATCGTGTTTTTCTTTCAGAAGTTCCAGCTGTCAGTCACACGCAACCCTGAAGCACTCGGGGAAAGCGTGGAGGTTAAAACATGATTAGCGGCAAACGCCGTTTTGGATCCCTCTTTTCTGTTTTGCAGCCTTCGAAAAAAGAAAAAAAAAAAAAAAACGGCTGAGTCATCTTTCTGCTGCAGCTCCTCACCTGTGGTAAATGGCTCCTACTGTACGGGTGCACGTGAAATAAGACGAGAAATTATGAGTTGTTTTTGCGTACGGAGCCTGGCGAGCGTGAATGGCATCCTAAATTAGAGCACTGTAGTGTTTCGCAGTGAAATGTCATCGCCGAAACAATTCAGGGGTCTAATCACCGCCGGCAACTTAACTGTGAAAACGGTGCAGCATGCTGGCATTAGGATGCATTTACAGCTCACTGTGGCAGAGGAGTACTGTATGCAACTTCATTGCGACACACCACTTCTATCCTGAACCCCCCCCCCCCCCCCCCCCCATCATGTTTAATTTACTCCGAGTTACTAAACAGATGCTTGTTTGGAATAAATGCATCGGAAATTAAACTCCGGAATAATGAAATGGCAGCGTGCTGCCTGGTTACACATCCTGAAGATTACCGGGTCCATTTGGACCCCGTTCTAATCAATTTAAGCCGTTTGCTGTGTGGCCTTGTTGAAGCCTTGCAGCCACATATATCTGTACTACTAAATATTTGAAAGTCTTCAAGCTGTGGACTGACCGTCGCAGCATGCGCATGACAAACAACGCCGGCTGTAATTCCTTCCCAAATCTTCCGTTGCATAACGTTTATTTCCAGGAGGATCTCCTTTACAGTCCATACTTCCTATGACTGGACGCTCTGCAGGCCGCTGAGCATTTCTCGACGGTGAACTGAGACTTATTGAATAGCGTTGAGACCGAGTTGGATATTTTTTGAGGGGGGAGAAAGAACGAAAAGAAGAGAGCTAGGGGAGGCAGATAAGTAGAGAAAGAATGAGAGAGGGAGGGAGGGAGGAGGAGAGAGGGAATGTGTAGCAGACTGTAAGTTGATGTGCATACAGTCCTGCAGTCCTTGATAAGCCAGGATGGATGAAAGAGGTGCACCATTGGAGTTGGTAAATCATTGTCAGGGGTGGAGAGGATGAGGCAAGGGAAGGGCGGGAGGAGACTGAGAGAGGGGGTGGAGGGGTGGTGGGAATAAGGGTGCCTTCTCTGCTTCTTCCAAAAAAAAATCACCCTCCTCTGTCCGTCGCTTTCTCCGTCCGCGAGGGAGAGAGTGATATTGTGACGGAGGGAGAGAGGGTGAGGATGGAGGAAAAAAAAGCACTTGTCAGAGGGATGGGGAGGTTGCTATGACAACTACTCACACAGCGGGCTGTCAGTCATGTTTCGTTGGAGTTTGGAGGGGAGGAGAGGAACGGAGGGAGGAGAGGAACGAAGGGAAGGAGGGGTTGGAGAAGGGTCATTTCTCCATCTGTCGGCTGAGCCGGAGTGTAAATTTGGCTGTCAGCCTCGGAGATAAGGGACAAATTATGAACAATATTAGCTCGACCGATAGAAAGGGAACAATAATGAACGGATAAATATATTAAAACCAAATGAGATAGCATCCAGGCAGAAACAGGGGGCGCCCCCCACGAGGAGCCGTCCAGGTTTTTCTCATTTGGAGGGGAAGATAAGAAGATGCTGCGAGGAGGGGAAGGATCCAGCGTATTAGAGCGAACAGCCACTGCAGCGCACTTCCTTGTCAAAGGAAAAGGAAGAAAGGGTCGAAATCACTTTGGAGCCGGAATACCAAACGCTGTGGCTTCCTCTCGCTCCTCCACGAGCCCATTACGCTTCTCCAATGAGCAGGATGCCGCACAATAACAGTGTCAGCATGTGTTCAAGCACAAAAAAACACGGACGGAGTGGAATTAAATTAATTAACCCTACGAGATCACAGTGCTTAGCCAGTGGAATCTAATCCAATTTATTACATATAGGGATCTAACTAGGGTTGCGTTTGCATTAATGAGACGGTGAGTATGGACGTGTGTGTGCACGTGCACAGGTGTGTGTGTGTGTGTGTATAGGTGTGCCACGGGCATCATTCCCATTCCTGTGTACAGTAAGGGATCAGCGGCAGAGGGAGGGAAAGACCAGCGAGGGAGGGGGGATGGGGGGGGGGGAGTCTGGGGGTTCGGCACCGCCGGAGGGTGAGGAAAACCCCGGCAAATTAACTCCCGAATAACGAGCCTTTTATGTGCGGCGTCACCGGCGCCAGAGCGGCCATGAATTTTGTCACAACGCGTAGGATCCACCGGCACACCTTCTATACCGAGTTGATGGACTACTTTGTTTACCAATTTCCAAAGTAAATTAGCACTCCTGTGTGTGTGTGTGTGTGTGTGTGTGTGTGTGTGTGTTGTGTATCCGCGGCTGTCTTTTGAAGTTGGCGTGCTAACCCACAGAGTTGACAGCGTCGACTGCAAGGCCTACCACGCACCGGCCCTAATGAGGTAGCTTATTAGTGCTGTTTCCCCTCACAACTTCAGAGATGTTGCTTGGAAACAGCAGTGCAAAGAAGAAGAAAAAAAAAAAAACAATGCTGTGGAGTTCCCCCCCCCCCGAAACGCCATCAGTGATTCTCACACCAAAGCACGCGCGCCGCAGACTTCTATTGAAACAACAAATGCCAAAAGGGAATTTCAAAGCAGCGTTTAAACATATATGAATGTTAAACATCCCGATATTTTTTGCTGCGATGCCGACCAAGGTTGGCCTGTAAAGTCACCCGCCGTGTTCTGCGTGTGCACCGTATATATCCGGCCTATAATTCAACTTGGACGTTAACAGTGCGGGGACTGTGGCGCCGGCGTGGTTTTTCGTGTCATAGTTTCATCATTTCGGTGTCAAGGCCGCTCGTCAGCAGCTCGGCTGCGACCCGTAAAAGCCATCAGTAAAAAAAAATGACAGAGAGGCCTTGATAGCCGCCGAGCATCCTTCACTAAGCACCCCTCTGGGATGGATTAGGCCTCTCCGCTTCCACATACATGTAAATAAGCACACGTAAGGCTGCTCGTATATGCATAAACGCTGTTAACATAAGGCAATACACAGAGTAGCTGTAAAATGATATTCACACACACACATGCACGCAGTCAGAGAAATAAAACAGCTTGCAAATACGAGCAGCTACACCTTCAGACACACAGCATGCGGCGCATGGTGCGCTGTACATACAGATGCATGCGGTGTGGAGAGGCACAGCGCACACAAACATCCCTGCAGTGGGAGGCTGCTGTTGGTAACTGTTGCATCACGGGGCCCTATAGCGCATTAGTCGGGCCAAAGAGCCGGAGATCAAACTGTAATGCGTTACCGCACGGCCGCCTCGCGGGGAGATGGCTTCTGCATTCCAACCGTACACATTTCCTCCGAGTCGATTCCCTCTCGGAGGGGATCGGGAGACCAGTGATCATGAATTCTCTCTGTGCCGCCGGCAGAAAGGATGATGGATATCGTATATGACACCTGAAAGACTCACCCACACATCTGTGCTCACACACACACACACACACACACACGTGTTCGTATACGGGACATGTGAAGACAGGAAATGCGCATGCAGCACACACAGGACCTCGTGTTTGTCACTCAACGGTCTCCGAAGAGCGCCGTGCATTGTATGCATCAGTGCGATCTAATGGCTGCTGTGTGCTGCGCCGCCGGCGGGCGGGTTCCTGCTGCACCCGGAGCCCATGCCGGGAGCCTTGAACACACAATTACTCTCCTGACTTGGCCCCGCCCCCTTTCCCCCCTAAATGCTCCATGTAAAACCATGTACAGTTTGCAGCCCAGTCATCAGACCCTCCACCACCACCACATCCGCTAAAAGGAGGGAAAAATAGAAGGAGAAACGGCTTCAAAATATTTTATCGCCGCCGTATACGTCGCCGCAAATTTACGCTCAATATGATAACAAATGTGAAATATTACTCACAGCCTTGTGTCGAATTCGGTGTATTACGGCCGCGGTCATAAATCCTGGGCCTGCCGCGCGGGCGTGTATACGCAGCTACTGTATATAAACATTTACAATGTGGCGGTGCTATTTATATTGTCTCCCTTCATAATGCCAACTGAAGGGCACTTTGGCATCCGTTATGATATGGATTTTCTCCCCCCCCACCCCACCGATCCCATTTATTGCCATTCTTCTCGCCCGTACAGATTGTGTTCATACACGGCAGAATGGGCCTTTTACCTTTGGCAGTTTTTAACACAGCGCTAGCCTGTTTCTTAATTATTTTCTCATCGCTCCACTGACACTGATTCATGAGGGTAATGTTGGACACGCCCCCCTCGGCCAACCCCCGCCTCCCTCCTCCTCTTCCTCCCTCTTCCTTACAATAGACTTGCTCTTGGCCTTTTCTTGTATCATCTCGCCGACATATTTTTTGCTCTCGTCGCACATTTGCGTGCCTCTGCCTTACGATCTCCATCGCTCGCTCTTTCTCCCACATTACCTTGTGATTATCTCTGATAGCTAATGAGTTACCATGAAGGTAACTCATTAGCCTTCATGGTTGCTCTCAAGTAATTACCTTTTTTTCCCCCTCATTTGGAAGGTCAAAATTGACTACAGCGGGAGACAACAAACTTGATTATATGGCGAGCTAAACTGAGCCACATGTGATATCCGGCTTCCCCCCCTTTTTCTGATCTTATTGTGTGAAATACAGAGCACAATATCCTCTCACCTCCTCACCTCTGACCAACTGCAATATCATAAAATATGAAACCCGAGCCGGGAACCAAAACCTCTACTGGAGATTGACAGACCGAAAGCGCTTGATATGCAACGCCTAAAGATGGCGGTATTAACGCTCAAGAACAGCAAACAAAAGCAATGCAATTAGAGAGAAATGCGGGAAGAGAGAGATGATGAGAAAATGTGGGAAGCATGCATGAGCAAGAGGGAGGGAGGGAGCGAGAGAGAGAGAGAAATGAAAGGGAGGAGGCTTAGGAGATAGAGAGCGAGGGGCCATGCCCAACTCCAGCTCAAGAGAGAGGGAGGATGTACCAGCATACGGGCTATCTCTCTGAAGCTTTGTCTGCAAGAGCAACTGAGCTGGCAGATGACTTTGCTGCACATGGACAAAAGAGGCTTACAGGCCACCCTGCATGTCAGCTTTCCCCCCCGGCCGGGAGCGGGAGCGCTGTAGGGGAATATAGGGTGCGCTCCGGCACTCACCTGCCTAGACCCCGCTCTACGCATCGGCGACATCAGCCAGCAGCTTCATTTTGCATATAGTCTAGTTCAGTGCAGAGCATCACTTTACTCTGGGAGAAAGAAAAAAAAAACTGCAGTGTTAACAGTTATGAGAAGGGGGGGAAATGCAGCATGAGGTAAAGTTGCAAAAATACATAAATAAATACATAAGCCCTAAAGCGTGTCACCGGTGTACTTTCATATTTCACCATTTCCATATTGCTAGTTGGAGCTCATGCTGAACTTGGAGCTGTCGTGAGCCTTTGGTATGCACGGCCTCTGTAGTGCTGATGTGACTGCGGGGGGAGAGCCTCACCCTGTCACTCACCCTGACAGCCAGGCCGTCTTATCCCTTTCTCCATTGGCGATGGTGCACTTTAATTAGGCTAGAAGGTCAATCAGCACTTTTATAGATGATGCGTTTCCACTGAAAGCATTTCATAATCCGGGACAGCCGCAGTGTTATGGGCGGCCTAAGGCGAACACGCGTTGCATCGCTTCCTCGCCCTCCATTCTCACTTATTTCATCCCTACTTGTCTGAAGGATCAGATCTAGTTATATCACATATTTCCACAGAGCCCTGCGCCGCCGAACTAATGAACGGCTGCAAAGGTTTCTGCAACACATCTTCCTTATTACATCTATAAGAAAAGGAATGTGCGTGACATACTGAGGGATATTGCTTTCCTTCAGGTTCCCGACATAAAAACCTGACTGGTTGCCGTCATTAACTTTCCTGGATGAAACGGCTCCACATGTGCTAGCAGCAGGTTGTTCCGCTGTAGCACATTCACCAGAATTATCCACCGCAGAGAAACAAAGAGCAAAATGCTGCCTTTGACAATTTGGCAATTTACTTTGAGCTTTCCTCCTGCCTGCTTTATTTCCTCTGCCCTGCTTGGATAAATGCATTTCAATTTTTGTTGCGGAAGCTGTTATGAAGCTCTACCATCAACAACCAAATTGGCTTCCTTGAATCGCCCCTCGCAGGTGCATAGTAAGCCAGAATTGTACACTGATGTTTGTGTATTACTTTTCTTTTTTGTTGTCATTTTCAATTTATATTTGATATCTAATTTAAACAGCGGCCCCCTGAACCAGCGTTTCTACTAAAACAAACACCTTTGTGTATTCCAGATGGCCACTTTCAGCACTCTAATTAATTAGCGATGTTCCGATTGATGTGCCGCCGATTCTTAGCGCTCGATATTTCGTAAAAAAAAACAAAAGCAATTGGGATTGCTTTGTCGTCGCCGCACTAGCACTCGACAGCTGACGAGGAGCAACAAGCGGCTGGTGTGTTGTCCCACGTCGCCCACTGGCCGGGACGTAGCCACTCCGTAATTGGCAGGAGAGCTAGTTACCGTTAGCCGGTGGGCAGCGCAGTCGAGACACAGGAAGCTCGACAACCACACAGCTGAGACTCACCGAGGACCGGCTCCTTCGCACACGCACTACAGCTGGCATTAAATGATGGATTTAACCGGTTTGTGCACCCGGCCATCGTTGCAGCCGGGCCGCTTATTAGGCTTCAACCGGCGAGAGGTTACCGGCAAGTTGCCGCGGTACACGAGCGCAGTGTCGGACCCGACACCCGATGCTGGTGTGGGCGAAATATAATAATGTAGCTCCCATCCTTCCTATAATTGCTTCTTTACTTTCCCACGATAGTTTCCTCCCGAGGAACTCAACAGGCAGCCGCACCGAATGTGGCATCAATTTATCCAGCTGTCATTTGTGAACTCGCTCATTTACTATGATTATTGGCTGAAGCCGGGCTCAACTAATATCATCCATCTGCAGCGCCGACAGAGTTTATAGGAAAAGATAGAGACGTGTAACAACAGATACGGACATGTGTGTCGAGGCAAAGAAATGACCCCCGCAATGTACACACACACACACACACACACACACACACACACACACACACAGACACACACACACACACACACACACACACACACACACACACACACACACACACACACACACACACACCCTCTCTTTGTCTCCCTCCTCCGACCCCCAATCTTCTTGACAGCCCCATTTGTTTTCATTTCCAACATATTTCATATCTAATGAAATAAATATCTATATATCGAACAAATCATCAAGAGGGGGCGGGCTGGAATTGTCCGTCGGATGTCAGTTACATTTTCCCCATCGCTGTTTTACTTCACGCATCAGATTTATCGGATTTGTTTATTGTCATAGCAAATCATCTGGCGTCACGGCATGCATAGAAATGTATTGTAGAGCGCTCGCTGCTGATGGGACAACTCAACCGAGAGGCTCAATTTAGCATGCAGAACGCACAAATTCAATCAATATCTTGGAATATGATAGATATGGAGGAATGGAGACATTTGGGCCTGTCAAGCTAATACCTAATAGCATTGGACTGCAAAAAGCCAGACTTATTCCTCTCCCCAACTTTGACTAAACTATCAGGCAGATGGCCTTTTCCTCTGGCTTTCTATCTCCTCCTCTCTCCCTCCCTCTCTCTCTCAAACCTTACAGTAAGCCTTTTAATTCCCCCTGACCTTTACTGATCTCACCCTGGCAGTGTTGCCCGTTGCTTAGGGCCAAAACAAAATGAAATTTGAATTTCAGATCAGAATAATTTAATATGATCCTTTCTTTGCAGGGAGCCTCGTCCACGTCGTAGTTCGGCCGCCGCCAACCGACTGAATGGACTCGCTCTCTGTTTCCCTCTTGCCTATGGGACTGTGAGAGGCGTACAATGTGATGCCAGTGAGCGAGGAAGAGGAGGAGGAGGAGGAAGGAGGCTGGGGGAGGTTGGGGGAGGTTGAGCGAGGATAACGCCCCGACTATTTACATGTGTGCATGCACGCATGGGCACAGACACACACTCTGGCACGCGGTCGGACTGCAAGACACTGAGCACCGGAGGGCTTTGTGTGCAGGGCTGAGAAATGCCATGTCAGCACGCACCACATGGAAGTTTAGAGGGGAGGGGAAAGCTAAACAGTGTAAAGAAATAAGGGAGTGTGCGAGGAAAAATGCATGCGGGGGAGACGGGGGGGAGGAGGGGGGGGAGGCAGTGGCTCCCTCTGCACAGCTGCCTGCAGATCCTCTCCCCTCTTTATCCGGCTGTCTCTACCAACAGTGCTGCTTCCCTGACTGACCACACACACACACACACACGCAATTCAGACAGACTGTACACACACACCCTCACACTGAATGTGTTGCCGCCATAGATATAAATAAAAATGTGCTCAGTCAATCAATCGCACATTAACCTACCGACTGCCGTTGGATTTGGAACGTGATCTAAGAAACGTGAATGTTTGTGTGGCGTCGTTATTTCCTCCCTCGTGCTTTACTTAGCTACCCAGCATGCACGCAGCCCTCTAGAGACACGTTTGTCACATTTTGTGACTCACAACTCATCGGTGAAACAAAAAAAACAACCCCCACACACACACACACACACACACATACTCACACATACTCGGCACAAGTGGGAAACACACCCAAACCCTTTGGAGAGTATTGTAGTGTTCCTGCTCCACGGCTGCCAGACCATCGCTACACTATTGTAGCTACACATGTGCGTTAGCTTTGTTAGCTAACATCCAGGCAGCGTTACCCTCATAGCTAGCTAGAGTAGCATACAACCTGACATGTGCTTGAAGAATTTATTTTGGGAAAAAAGGACGCAACAACAAAATGATCATTAAAAAAATTATCATATCAAATGTTTTCTCTGAAAACACACCAAACGGCGTCGCAACTAAAAATGCACCAATCGACCAGCAGGGGGTGTTTGTGAGTCCGGTTCAGGTTATTATTTTAAAAACCCTGCTGGTGGACGTTTTGATGTAAATGACATGTCGTTATGTAGATATGTTGCACCGGTTCTCTTCTGGGAAAATCAAACAAGTTAAATGAAGTGGAATAAACTGCAATTCATTTTCATTAATTATATTTATCCAGTAACCCAGAGCACGATTTGTTTTGAGTGAGAGTGATGTGAACATGCACAATTGACAACTGATGTTCCCTGCAAGAAAACCAACACAAATGTGTGTATGCCGTCAATTATAGTTCTTAGAAAGAAGGAAAATCAGTATCGGCAGGCAGAAAAAAAAAGAAATCGGCGAAGAAAAATTGAAATCGGTGCAAATATATCGTTCCAAACACGTAAGACACGGTCGAAAAAACATCTTTTCAGAGCAGTTGATGGAGAAGCCTGTCGGCTGTCAGTTCCCAGTCCGATGATGGTCGTAATCAAAGAACCAGTATTCTGCCCCATTCTCGCCGACAACCTTCACAAGATTCCCTAATCACACGATAGGAGTGATGTAACGAGAGAGAAACGCCGGCAATTAGACACCTGCAGAACAACTCAATCACTCCTCAGATCTTCTGGCCCGCCGCAATCCCTTCACACCTTTCACTCACGCGACTACACGTGTACTCTTTCATGCACGTACAGATATTCGGGGTGTTTTTTTTCCTCCATGCACACACACACACACACAGACACACACACACAGACACTGATGGCGGATGTCCGGTCGATCTGTCAAGAGTTCCTTCTTCGGCTGTGAACGCAGCGTGTCGTCCTTTTCACTCTACAACTGTCTGACAATGTTAATCTGCGTGAGTGGCCCGTATTGACAGAACACATTATGGAGATTTAGGGTGGGGAGGGGGGGGTCGGCATCAACACGGAAATAAAATATTAAATCGGTAAATCTCTTATTAGGCGTGGACTTTTTATGAGCGAATGCCCACCAGACTTAACCCTGGCCTTCCAGATTAATTAATTACGACTTGTTTACTTATGCATGCTGGTAACTGTGGCCCGTGCTCGAGGTGGCGCCTCTGAGTGTGCGCTACTTGTACATGTGTGTGTGTGTGTGTGTGTGTGTGTGTGTGTGTGTGTGTGTGTTTGTCACATTGAGCTCGGAAAATTGTTTTAATCTCCTCAGAGCTCTCATCAGCAGTTTATCAACCACGCCACCTTTACCGGGGGGGACTCGGGGGTGGGGCAGGGGGAGGGGGGGTGCAGCGAAATGACTGGCAGAAGTCAGAGAGGAGGGGCGTCTGCTTTTCAAATATCAATTGGCGCCGTCAGCGGAGCCCGGCGTGGTGAAGGATTATCTGAAATTAGTTTAGTTAATTCATCATCTTAAAGGGCAGTTGCTTTGCCGCTGATTAGTTATTGTACACACTTGTCAATTAAGGGTCCCCGGAGAGTCTCTCCCGGGAGGAAGGAACGCCGGCTTTCAAACGCTCAGGCGGAGGAAGAGGGAAAAGGGACAGGAGGGGCGTGTTCGGCAAAGTGGAAATGAAAGAAGAGGAAGAACAAACACAGGTGAGACCCGGCCAGCTTCATGTTGACGTCCGAGAGCTGAATGTTTGTTTTTGTCTGTTTGTGTTGCAGCGTCAGGTGGCGAGAGGCGGAGGTGGTTGAAGATGTGGTGAATTAGAAAAAGAAAATCAATGTGCACGCCTTTGTGCAAAGAGGCCAAGTGGAGGCCATCCCACTGACCTCTCCACAGGTTTCTATTCCCATAGTAACTGTTGCTACGATACTGGATTCGGCTCACCATGCTATATGTGGCCGAGTAGAAATCCCCGGTCAAAACCCTGTCAGACGCCAGCGGTTATAATGGAAATGTACGAGGCGTCACTGGTTGGAAGACCAGCATCTATTGCAGCTGCAATGGTTAGATTTTGAATAAGATTTAGGATTGGAAGCAACTTTGCTTGATTTATTTATTAACAATATATTACCAATAATTCTGCAGAGAATATTATCCCTTTTACTTCGTTTTTTCATTTTACTTAACCAAGATAAATATCTCAGCCCCAAAAATATTTTTAAAGCATTTCTCCGTCCCCTAATTTTTCAAGCACTTTTCTGCTTCATCATATCGGACAAAAACATTATGAATCTGCATGTTTCTACACAAAATACACTGAGTCTGGGGTGGACGAACCCTATGATACAAATATACGTTCACACATGTTTAGGAGAAGCCCGGGTGTAGTTTAAAACTCTAGTTAGATAAAGAAAACAATAATCTTCGAGATGTTGATGTTGGAAAGCTGCTTCGCGCGGCCTTCGGTAAACATTTCTCACCTTTTCTCATCGCTTTCCAATACGGGAACAGGCCACGGTATGATTTGTCACCACTGATAAAGCATTCCACAGCGGTTGTTAGTCCTCTTCCCGGGGACCCACAGTGCTGCTGGTTTATAATCCTATCGGCTCGCGCCGTATCCGTCCATAAAGTTAATTACATCCACCTTTCATCCCAGGTGGAAACCAGTCCCTGATAAGGTGTTTGGAATGAAAAAGCTACCCATTTAATCCCATTGGGGCTGTGGCATTCCTACCGCTCATTCACTAATGCTTTGTCCGCTTTCTTCCCCCCTTAAAAAATCTCCTGCAGTGGCAGAAAGAAACGCTCCTCGACGGCTCAGACGTCTCACACTGGACACCTCCGATCGGGGGCTTCGATTTCCTGAATACATTTGTAATGAAGCGATCTTTTTGAAAAGTAAAATTTGCTTTTCTTTCCACCCAGATGCCCCACTCACCTGCACTATCACTCCAATACCTCGCCCCCCTTTCCCCCCCCTAAAGGTAAACTATCTCAGGAAGCAATCCAACCAAATGTGACCCGATGTTCTGCACAGAGGGAGAGCAGATGGCACGGGGAAAGGGAGAAAGGGCTCCCATAAATGCAAACCAAATGCGGTCCATAAAACCACAGGGGTGAACGTAACCTTTTGCATTGGAGGACAGAGAAGCCAAAGTCAGAGCAGTCATTTAACTGTTCTGACAGTAACTGCTCCTCCCCATTAGTTTCAGGGCTGACTTCTGAAAATACAGAGGAGGAGGAGGTGGAGGAGGGGGGAGGCAAAAAAAAAAAAACAACACACAAAATGCCAGAAAATGAAATAATAGAGTGTTTCTACAATTTCCAAATCAATTTCCTCTCGCTGACCTGCAGTAACAAGAGAAATCAATGCAGCCGGGAGTAAAACATTCTGAATTGAGGGATGGCAATAGCCTCTTTTTTTATTTTTTTTTTCTTCTCCTCAGCAACTCCAAAGAACATCTTTGTTTTGGAAGATCACTCGGCGGAGAATAAATCACTCTGGAGTAAAACGCGGGCACTTTGGCTGTCTGCAGAAGCAGGCACCAGCCCTGACATATGCACTTTAAGTTTGCCTCAGAGACATTAGTATCTCGCAGCTTTTTAACATCCTCTGTTTGCCCCGGTGCACGGCGGAGTCGAGCCCGGTGGAAATATATGAAAAGAGGACGCAAAAAACACAAATATGTACAGAGCGACCTGAAGCGCTACAGGATGTTAATAAAGAACGCAGCCTGTGATGTGCCTTCATTTTCTTGTGTTTGCACGGTAGTACCGGTGAAAAGGAGCAGAGTGAGAGATCTCCTTCGGCGAAACGCATCCATCACACGCGTTGTCAACACAACAATCTGGCTGCTTGGATCGCGGTGCGAACACCCTTTCGGGGTCTAAATGAAATCCTTGATCACAGGCCCTACCTGGTTATTAATGCAGGTGCTCGTACTGAACACATGGGGGGGCTTAGACGGGAAATCCAGCCCAGAATTATCAGCACGACTTCTCTCCGTGGACTTTTAAAAGATGGAGGGATAATAGGCAAACGAGAGGGATGAGAATAAGCACTGTCTCCATGGCAGCCGGTGATGGAGGCCCTGCCCCGCGAGACCATTAGAGCGTCACATCTGGTCCTTCGCCGTCACGACTTTCCGACTTCTGAAGAATAAAATGACACGTTCCACCGCGTGCAAACGTATAATTTAGCGAGCCAACAAAGATTTGGTTTATCCGGTCGAGTGAGCCGTCTTTCACATTAATGTGACAGATTTAAATGTCTGGTTAATCTATCCATCTTAAGTGATGCTCAACATTCTGCTTTCACCAAAAGCCTTTATGTATATATAGTGTTACAGGATGCGGAGAGCAGGTTTGAAAACTTCTGGGAATAATAAATGGGGTCGGAAACTTTCCATGGGAGTTTATGAGAATCTAACCTTTCACCATATCACACAGCAGACACAATGCATTCATTTTTCAAATACATATGCCGTGTGGTTGGTTAGTTATTTGGCTAGCGAGTTAATTAGTGTGAGAAACTGAGAGGAAAGGCTGTGAGAGCATCCACTGGCACACTCACGCAATTTACACTTTTCGCACGATTTTCTCACGCAACGAAAAACAAATGTCATAAGTAATAATGTACCGCATATATATAATGTATAAATATATATATACACCAAACAAAATGTCAGCAAAGAAGTCCTGATTTTATAAATTGCGGAGATGCACTGAGGATTTCTGCTCAAAATGTTCCCGACGTCGTCCGTGAGTTCACTGGACGGGGAAAGTCAGCCGAGTAGCACGTTGAACATCCTCCTTCTTAAGCTCTAATTAATTAGACGTTTTCTGCTATTCTCATTGTTATGCTGTTCACCGTGACACGGACTAGGCCCGTGTAAAAAGTAGTTTCATCATCTCGTTCTTGACAACATAAAAAAGAAAGAAAAAGAAAAGTGCTGGTAAACTATAATACCATGAACGATATATGGAGTATAATCAAAATGTACATGTGGCTCCTGAGGGATGGTGTCCTCATCATCCATGAGATTTAATGGGAGACACTGTTGCATTATGGGAAATATAGGATCCAGCATTTTTGGGACTTCAAAGTGGGGATTCCTTGCCCAATTATTTTTTTTTTTTCATCGGTACCTCCCAACTTGGGGGGGTGACTATGGCTCAGTGGTTAGCAAGTCTGACTTACAATCAGAGGATCGGTGGTTCGATCCCCAGCTCCGCTAGTGCATGTTGATGTGTCCTTGAGCAAGACACTTAACCCTAATTGCTCACCGTTGCTGTGTCTACAGTCTACTGTATAGCATGTAAAAGCCTCAGCTAAATGTAATGTAAAATACACTATTGCATTATGGGAAATATAGGCAAACCAGCATTTTTGGGACTTCAAAGTGTGGATTCCTTGCCCAATTCTTTTCCTTTTTTTTTCATCAGTACCTCCAAACTTTACAGAAGAACAATAAAAAAACGCAGGAGCCGTTTAACATGAAACATACGTGTGAAGTCAACATGTGAAGAGGTTGAACATGGACGCACACAGAGCTGCACCGAGCGCACAAACAGGAGCATGACTGTGCGGCTGCATGTGCAGCAGCTGACAGCTTTAAATTGACCACAGCCACAGCCCATGCATAATGAATAGTTTGGAGTGTCCAAAAAACCCTGCAGCCAACAAGGAGAAATATTGGTGTCAAATCACTTGCAGGACTTTTAAGATGAGAGAAAGCGGCCCCTGCACCATTATGTCTGAACTCTGACCCCGACCTTGGGAATCTATCAAAGTCCAGGACGCCTTTGTTTTTTAATGCCGCCGGCTCTTCTGCTCTTGTAAAAGAATATATATGAAATATTGTTCCTCTAAACTTATCTTCAAACATGCCTTTCAACCACCACTTGTCTTTCCCGCAGAACGAGGGACCTTTGCTTTGAAAAGAGTGTCTGAGAGAAAATGGAGGAAAAGGTGTCTCTGACCACATAACAGAAGAAAGGAAAGAAAAGAAAAAGAGGCCAAATAACTGTTGAAGCGTGAAAGTCTGAAAATGTTCTTTTCCTTTTTTTTTTTATCCTCTCGGAGCAAAAGAAGGCTTTCAAGTCCAGAGATTGCAAAAATGTTATTTTTCATCTCCTTTTTTTTTTTTCCCAGGCACAAGGAAACCTGAAAAGCCACGGTTACAGCAGTTTAGTAACCATCCTATTTCAAAATTGAGGTCTTTTCAGATGTTGTGAGCCGTTCAGACCTCCTGGGATCCTCGGCAGTGCGCTGTGTGAGTCCGACCGCTTCTTCGGCTGGAATTGTGGAGAGCTTTCTTTTTCCTTTTCCTGTTTTTAAAGTACGCCGTCACGTTTTCCTCTTCTTTACCAGGTATGCTTTGGCCCCGGCACCATGCGGAGCGGCTGTCCGGCGCTGCTTGACGCCTGAACTGTTCTCATGTGAATAAGTCCTCCACCCCCCCCCCTTTTCATCTCTTTCTTCTTTCCTCATATAGATACATAACTTTATCAGAGCATTGATCCCCTCAACACTAAATTAGGTCGCTTCGGGGCCGGTAATTCCCAAACTCCGAGACACGCAATCGCAGTTTGGGCTGCTTACACGCCTTATCTGCTGTGACAAATGACTGTTGAGCAGCAGCAGCCGATTGCCATGCAGAACGTGGCCCTTTAACGCAGCAGCAGCAGCACCAAGCAAAAATGGCTGTGAAGCGGCAGCTGTTATAAAGCAGTAACTTAATTTGCGCCAGAACCGTTTTCTTTCATCATATTAGAGCTGTTAAACAGAGCCGGGGCCGCTGCAAGGAGATGTTATTCCTCCCCTGTATGGAAACTCATCAGAAGAGCCTCCCACGACTATTGTCGTCACTCATCAGCGGATGAACAATAAACCTCGGGTGCTCCAGACATCCTTGATAGCCATCTTAAAAAAACACCCCTGGGATTACTCCTGTCAGCAGGCGTGTGAAGTGTACATTATGGTAATGCGAGCCATCAGAAAAAGAAAAAAAATGATATTTCTTGATTTTTATTTAACCCTCTTTCCCCACCTCACCCGTCTTCAGCTCCAAGAGACAATTTAGACTCGTCCTTGGCTCAAAGGCAGTACTACTTGAAATGCCTTTAGATTTGGTGCACACACACACACACACACACACACACACACACACACACACACACACACACACACACACACACACACACACACACACACACACACACACACACACACACACACACACATCAAAGAGACCAGGAGCTTATTTTCAAGTATTTTGCACCCCGAGGCTAGGAGCTACTTCTGAGGCTGCTGTGTTCCCCCGTAAATAGCTTGGTTTTCTGTTCCACAGATCCCAGCAAAGCACCATCTACCAGAGGGCTGTGGGCAGAGGCCCTCGTGCTCTGCTACCACCAGAGGTAACAGGGGGAGGAAAAAAAATAAATACAAAACACCGCTGTGCATAATAGTTCTGCCGATTGCTCTCCTGAGGTGTTGATCAGTAATGCTCACAACAACTAAACTAAAGTCTGCCGGGGCGAAGGCTGCGCTTCTGGCCTTTGAAAGATCAAACTTCTCGCCCTGCGTTTGATGGCGGCCACCCTGTGATGTGCGAGACGGTTTCGGAGCGTTCAAAGTCTCTTTTATCCCGTCTTCATCTTGTGAGGACGTAAACAGAGACGTCCCCGACCGGGGAGGGCGATCCACAACGAGTATTCCACCTCATGATGCTGTTTGCACTGTTGTCACTCGAGAGAGATCCAAGAATATGTTGTTAAAATGCGGAGAACTTAACCAACACGATCCATTTAGCCGATAAGCTGATTATCTTTACACGAGGAGGGAAGAGGAGGCGGCTGGTGGAGCGAGAGACAACGAGAGGGTCTGACTCAGATGAAGATGAAAGACAGGGAGAGGCCGACTGAGCCGGTGTCGTTGATTCATTACATGCAAAACCCCAAAAAACTAAATGTTCTATTTGTGTTCCTCATTTCAATGTCTTTGTGACTTGCTACTGCCTTTTTCTTCCTATGGTTACATAGCTTAGTCTGTGTGGGGGTACAGGGCGCCACCACCAGGGGGTGCCACATTAAATCCTGGCCGCCTACTAAAAGTGTCTCTCTCTCTCTTCCCGTACAAACAGACGGAAGCTGGCCAGCCGGGAGGGGGACGCCCGGCGCTCACAGCTGTAACGCATTACATCATCACGGCAGGGTTAAAGGCGCTCCTCTCCCGGCAAGCCAGCGTCGGGTGATTATCATGCCAAGCTTCGGTGTCGCTACGTCATCTCGCTGCGACGCTACGAGCCGGACTACTGTGCTATGCTGATACGCTACAAACAGGACATTGAGCAAAACGCTACGCTGCACCTGAGTATTGTCACCACCTACCTGTCACTCTATACTTGTGTTGTAAATAAAACCACGACTTCTGCACCAACTCCTCTGCTTCACGTGCCGTCTGCTTTTGGGTCCTGTCACGTACCCTGACAGTCTGGGGACAAATAACTCACAGACCCTGTAATGTCATTGAAATCTAACTATATATATATATATATATATATATATATATATATATAATATATATATGTATACATCAGATTTGTGAAGCGACGTCACTCAATGTCTCTCTGGATTCAATGTAGAGAAGAGTCCTGGTGAAAATGTGAAAGATTCGGCTCAGAAACTACACTTTCAAGTGTAATCGCTGCAAAAAAAAATGAATGTCAGAAACTCTCCCTTCCTTATCTCTTTCAAATAGCATCAATCAACATTAGGAATAATGGCACCTTCCCTTGGTAGGGGAAATGTGCCTTTAAAGAGTCGTTTTAAAGTCGTTTCAGTCTGCTGTGTCTATTGCTTTGTCTAAGCTCATCCTTTCTGCAGCGATGCCCTTCCTCTTTGTAATGACTGCTGCCAGCCAGCGATTCTGATGCCTGGGAGTGCAGAGCATCATTCATAAGGAGACTGCTTGCTGTGATTAGCCCTGTGCCTTAAGCCATATATGAAAATTCATTTTAAATGTCCTTTAAAAACCCATAAAACATCCATATTGACTTGAGGCTGCCAAGCTGTAGGGGGCTGCTAATCAGTTCCCTCTATGGTCCATTTAGCCTCTGTGTCATTAAAGATAATACAAATAAAATAAGTGTTGGAAGCACTTTGAATCCTTCCCCTGAATCAAAAAAAAAAAATAAAATAAAACAGCCTCCCCTCACCAACTGTCAATAATTTGCACTAGAAGATTTTTTTAGTATTTTTTTTTTTTTTGGTTTCCCACGCCTGCAGTGCATTTGTGCTGAACAAATTCCAGTTAATTACAAGGCAAATGGTACAAAATGTGCTCTGTGACCATTACAATCGTGTTTGCTATGCTCAGCAAGGATGCATCACTCATCACACCCACACAAACACAAGCGAGCACAGATAAATGAAAACGCATAGATATAAAAGACTCCTGCTAGTGCGCTCGCACACACACACACACACACACACACACACACACACACACACACACTGTTCTGTCTCTCCTGATTAGACACATGCATCGTTTTGAGCGCTCAGCTTTATGCAGATGTACCAATGCTAGCTCTTACCCTCTCTTGACTTTGACCAATATAGCGAGATCGTAGTATTCCAGCGATGGAACTTTAATGAAAGCTTTTGCAACATGCGTGGACGCTTGGTTGATCTAATGAGATCCCTAACTGTTCCTGCCATCTGCCAGAGCCCTAGTCATGGCATTAGCTATGCAGCCATGCTAAGCTTCTCCGCTCGGTGTCGAGTGCCGGTGTGCAAACGCAAAGCCTGCTTTCAAATTGCGTAAATATATATATATACAGTTAGGTCCATAAATATTTGGACATTGACACATTTTTCATTATTTTGGCTCTGTACACCACAACAATGGAGTTGAAATGAAAAAATCAAGATGTGCTTTAAGTGCAGACTTTCAGCTTTAATTTGAGGGTATTTACATCCAAATCAGGTGAACGGTGTAGGAATTACAACAAATTCAAATGTGGCCACCCTCTTTTTAAGGGACCAAAAGTAATTGGACAATTGGCTGATCAGCTGTTTCAAGGTCAGGTGTGTGTAATTCCCTCGATATTTCATTTACAAGGAGTAGATAAAAGGGTCTTGGGTTCATTTCAGGTGTGGTATTTGTGTTTGGAATCTGTTGCGGTCAACTTTCAATATGAAGTCCAAAGAGCTGTCACTATCAGTGAAGCAAGCCATCATTAGGCTGAAAAATCGAAACAAAACCATCAGAGAGATAGCAGACACATTAGGTGTGGCCAAATCAACTGTTTGGTACATTCTTAAGAAGAAAGAACGCACTGGTGAGCTCAGCTACACCAAAAGACCTGGAAGACCACAGAAGACAACTGTGGTGGATGAAAGAAGAATCATTTCCCTGGTGAAGAAAAACCCCTTCACAACAGTTGGCCAGATCAAGAACACTCTCCAGGAGGTAGGTGTATCTGTGTCAAAGTCGACAATCAAGTGAAGACTTCACCAGAGTAAATACAGAGGGTTCACCACAAGATGTAAACCATTGGTGAGCCTCAAAAACAGGAAGACCAGATTAGAGTTTGCCAAAAAACATCTAAAAGAGCCTGTACATAGGAAGAACATCCTATGGACAGATGAGACGAAGATAAACTTGTACCAGAATGATGGGAAGAGAAGAGTATGGAGAAGGAAAGGAACTGCTCATGATCCAAAGCATACCACCTCATCAGTGAAGCATGGTGGAGGTAGTGGTATGGCGTGGGCATGTATGGCTGCCAATGGAACTGGTTCCCTCGTATTTATTGATGATGTGACTGCTGACAAAAGCAGCAGGATGAATTCTGAAGTGTTTCGGGCAATATTATCTGCTCATATTCAGCCAAATGCTTCAGAACTCATTGGACGGCGCTTCACAGTGCAGATGGACAATGACCCGAAGCATACTGCGAAAGCAACCAAGGAGTTTTTTAAGGCAAAGAAGTGGAATGTTCTGCAATGGCCAAGTCAATCACCTGACCTGAATCCAATTGAGCATGCATTTCACTTGCTGAAGACAAAACTGAAGGGAAAATGCCCCAAGAACCAGCAGGAACTGAAGACGGTTGCAGTAGAGGCCTGGCAGAGCATCACCAGGGACGAAACCCAGCGTCTGGTGATGTCTATGGAATCCAGACTTCAGGCTGTCATTGACTGCAAAGGATTTTCAACAAAGTATTAAAAGTGACAATTAGATTTATGATTATATTAATTTGTCCAATTACTTTTGGTCCCTTAAAAAGAGGGTGGCCACATTTGAATTTGTTGAAATTCCTACACCGTTCACCGGATTTGGCTGTAAATACCCTCAAATTAAAGTTGAAAGTCTGCACTTAAAGCACATCTTGATTTTTTCATTTCAACTCCATTGTTGTGGTGTACAGAGCCAAAATAATGAAAAATGTGTCAATGTCCAAATATTTATGGACCTAACTGTATATATATATATATATATATATATATATATCGTGGCTGTGCTGGCTCACTGTTGAGCGCAGTTTGAACTTTATTATATATCCGAAGCTTCGGTCCGATGTAATGCCTTTCTTTCATTTCATCGGGCCTTTTGTTGCGGTATCGACGTCCCCGCTATATACGGCCCTGCTTTCAGTCAAACTCATCTGCAGTTTGCCGGGGTGCCATTGTTCGCCTGGCCGGGGAGAGGTCACCGCGAGGGAGGAGGATAAATGTGGAGTGATTGACTAGTCTCTGCTGGAGAAATGAGTTCTCCATTCATTGCCGGGCTTCCAGAGGTGAAACGTCCTTCAGGGAAGTAAACACAATCTGACAGGACCCTACAACAGACGCAGAGCCCAGCGTGGCGCAGGGCCGGTGAGGACGGCTCTTTGCTCCACCCTCCTCCTGCCTCCTTCCTTTCCTCTTTACCTCCTTCCTTTCCTCTCCTGCCTCCTTCCTTTCCTCCCCTGCCTCCTTCCTTTCCTCTCCAGCCTCCTTCCTTTCCTCTCCTGCCTCCTTCCTTTCCTCTCCAGCCTCCTTCCTTTCCTCTCCTGCCTCCTTCCTTTCCTCTCCTGCCTCCTTCATTTCCTCTCCTGCCTCCTTCCTTTCCTCTCCTGCCTCCTTCCTTTCCTCTCCTGCCTCCTTCATTTCCTCTCCTGCCTCCTTCCTTTCCTCTCCAGCCTCCTTCCTTTCCTCTCCTGCCTCCTTCCTTTCCTCTCCTGCCTCCTTCCTTTCCTCTCCTGCCTCCTTCCTTTCCTCTCCTGCCTCCTTCATTTCCTCTCCTGCCTCCTTCCTTTCCTCTCCTGCCTCCTTCATTTCCTCTCCTGCCTCCTTCCTTTCCTCTCCTGCCTCCTTCCTTTCCTCTCCTGCCTCCTTCCTTTCCTCTCCTGCTTCCTTCCTTTCCTCTCCTGCCTCCTTCATTTCCTCTCCTGCCTCCTTCCTTTCCTCTCCTGCCTCCTTCCTTTCCTCTCCTGCCTCCTTCATTTCCTCTCCTGCCTCCTTCCTTTCCTCTCCTGCCTCCTTCCTTTCCTCTCCTGCTTCCTTCCTTTCCTCTCCTGCCTCCTTCATTTCCTCTCCTGCCTCCTTCCTTTCCTCTCCTGCCTCCTTCCTTTCCTCTCCTGCCTCCTTCATTTCCTCTCCTGCCTCCTTCCTTTCCTCTCCAGCCTCCTTCCTTTCCTCTCTTGCCTCCTTCATTTCCTCTCCTGCCTCCTTCCTTTCCTCTCCTGCCTCCTTAATTTCCTCTCCTGCCTCCTTCCTTTCCTCTCCAGCCTCCTTCCTTTCCTCTCTTGCCTCCTTCATTTCCTCTCCTGCCTCCTTCCTTTCCTCTCCTGCCTCCTTAATTTCCTCTCCTGCCTCCTTCCTTTCCTCTCCTGCCTCCTTCCTTTCCTCTCCTGCCTCCTTCCTTTCCTCTCCTGCCTCCTTCCTTTCCTCGCCTGCCTCCTTCCTTTCCTGCCTCCTTCCTGCCTCCTTCCTTTCCTCTCCTGCCTTCTTCCTTTCATTTCCTCTCCTGCCTCCTTCCTTTCCTCTCCTGCCTCCTTCCTTTCCTCGCCTGCCTCCTTCCTTTCCTCTCCTGCCTCCTTCCTGCCTCCTTCCTTTCCTCTCCTGCCTTCTTCCTTTCCTTTCCTCTCCTGCCTCCTTCCTTTCCTCCTTGCCTCCATCCTCTTACGCCTCATTCCTTTCCTCTCCTGCCTCCTTCCTTTCCTCCCCTGCCTCCTTCGGTCGGTGGTTCGATCCCCGGCTCCACTAGTCCATGTCGATGTGTCCTTGAGCAAGACACTTAACCCTGATTGCTCACCGTTGCTGTGTCTACTGTATAGCATGTAAGTCACTTTGGATAAAAGCCTCAGATAAATGAAAAGAAATGGGATACGTGAATCTAGAGGGACGGGGGGAGGAGGGGTGATCATTCAAATAAGGGTATTAGTGCAGTTTCCCCTGAAGACTTACGTCCCAGGTCCGACAAGATCCCGGGTCCCTCCTGGAAAGCAAATTGAAATCTGGAGCGGCCATCAGAGACCAGATTAGGCTGTTTTCCCGACATGCTTAAATTGCAATAATCTCGAATGCAGATCACATCTGCAGCTAATTGATGGATTTGCCAGAGGATCCGAGAGCGGTTAGGCTCCACTGTGAGTTCCTGTTTATTTTCCAGGAGGCAGATGCTTTTAACCCCTTCTCTGGCTGCTGCCGGCAACTCGAGGCCAGCGAGACCTTTGGAGCTCGCGGCACGCCGTCATCAACCGCGAGATAACTGTCCAAATGCTTCGGCCTTACACTCGCCCACGAACTCTGCCTAATTAGAGAGAGAGAGAGAGATGTGCCTGGGTTTCTGTTGTACGTTGGGTTAGCATGAATAATTCAAAGCGCATAAGGCTTGCTGTTGTTCTTCAGGCCCTCCCTTGCCATTCATTGTGGAAGCTCCAGTGAGTACAGGGGGGCGCCTGCCATGCACTCGTGCAGCATTGCAACATGCAGTTCTGTTAGCGGCGGCCATGACAGTTTACACACACTGCGCACAACTAATGCCAAATTATGTTTTCACACTCCATAAAGAAAAGAAACGTGTGTGTGTGTGTGTGTGTGTGAATCAGTTAGTGGGGAGAGGGAGTACAGAACAATGCTTTCAACACGTTTGCACACGTGGAGGCTTTTCTGCATGTGATTGCACACACACACACACACACACAAAAAAATGTACTGTATGTGTTTGAGGATGCGCTGTGTGTTGTGGTTGTGGCAAGCAGTGATCTATTTTTTCCCATTACCCCCACTGCATACGTGTGGTTCATTTACATTCATGGTTATCCAGATAATGAAGCTTTCAATCCGGGGGATCCTGTGGTGAGAACAATGAACCCAATTACCTCCTGCCGCCTGTGAGATGGGATGGCAGACTCAGAGACAGATGGGAGAGGCTGCACTCGGCCGGCAATCCAATCACATTCATCTCGCTTGCTTCCCTTTTTCCCCTGTTCGTGTGTTCTGCAGCAACTTATCAACAGGCAGGGGCCAAAGAACCTGGGATCATTACATCACACACATCAACAATTCTGCAAACACACACACACACACACACACACACACACACACACACATGCACGCACACACACACACTCCCCGAGGTCCTCTCGGCCCCTGCAATCTCCCCCCTACGTTCCACGCCGCTAACATGCACCTCAGGTTTCTGTCTTCCTCCGAACACAACGTTGATCTTAAGAGATCACATACTTTACCTGCTGGAGGAAGAGGAGGAGGAGGTAAGGAAAGGGTTTTTAAGGGCGAGGTAATGTCTACCTCAATCTCGCTCTCCTTATCAGTGAGCCAGGGTATGAGTAAGAACATTCCTAATGATTTATGCAAGAGACTCAAGTTTCCTTTTTCTGGTTAAATATTTCAGTTATATGCTCTGACTGAAATCAGTCAAAGATGGGCTCAGCAGAAGTTAGGGGCTACTTTATCAGCCCTTTTGTGGACGCGCAACATGACGGAAGGAAATGGAAATAGTGTTAAAAGAAATGAAGTTAAATAAGGGGAATCTTTTTTTTTTTTGGGTCTCTCCTACGAAATGAAATTTGAGAAGATGGCGAGCTGTACTGTAACCTAGACTGGTGTCATCTTGCAATATGGGGACTCACCAGATGACCATGTTTAGTGTTAAATAATAGAACTAATATAATGTAAGTAGTATTAAAATAAAAACAAATGCATAAGAAATCCGCAGCACAGCCTTCTATACAAAGTGTAATGTAGTTTCTGTGAGCGAGGACTTGACATTCAGCAGTAGCCAATGATACAGAGTGCCTGGACCTAGACGGTGCTTGAGGGAATGTATTCCACTACTGGATAATTAGCCTGTGATTGCGTGAGCGCTGATACCAATTCTGCATAATACTCCAATATTTTCTGCATGCTTCATGCAAAATATACCCTTATCTCATATTCCACCCCCCCCCCACCGGCCCCTAATTTTGACACTGTGATCAATAGTAATTGACTTAGTGATTGATGTGTCTCTTGAAGTTTTCCATCAGTCTGTATTGCCATCAGTTGTGTCCACACCATTGTGGGTTAGAGGGGATCTGCATGCTGATGCTTATGGCGGCTCACAGGTGTTTTTATGTTATGTCAGGGGAAGAGATCCCGTTGGTCATCCCTATATACACACACACACACACACACACACACACACACAGGTGTGTGTATAGACACTCGCCCACCCATGCGTGCATGCTTCCTCACACACACACACACACACACACACACACACACACATGCAGAGCGAGGCTGCATACCCACTGAACCCTTGGATGCATTATTGATAAGCTACTAATTACGCTTGTTGCAATTTCAGCTGACCTTTCCCGGGAACATCCCGGATCATTATAAGCTGCATTCTCTCTTGAAATTGCAAAGGTAATCTAAAGTCCACCTCCCTCGCCCCCCCTTCAGCCTCCACCCCCCAACACCACCAAACCCTCTCAACCTTCCTCGACGCACCGCTGGATGAAGATGCGTTCTTCCGTCTCGAAATAGAGAAATAGTTCAGAAAAACGACTCGTGGGCGTAGAGGAGGAGAGAGAAACGCAGAGGCCGAGGAAAGATGGAGAAAAGAAATAATAATATTGGAAATAATACAGCCCGCAGCTGAGCAAATCTTAAGTTGAATGTCAGGTTTGTACTTGAACTGTTCATCTGAGCAATGACTGAAATTAATTCTTAGAGTATCTCTTGAAGTTTACGGCTAACGTGGCAATGCTGGGTATCATCACATTCTGCTAAAGGTTAAAAACTACACCACCGTGGGTTATTATACCTGTTTGCATGCCATTATGACACATTAGTCTGAAACATTCTCATCATAGTTTGCCATTACGGCAAATACGTTAGTGTAATGGCTCGGTTTAAAGCAGCTTTCCTGCTCGGGAAGCCATTTCATTTTGGAAAGGCCACAAACTATAATGTGAGTGGTTGTGCAGTCGGTGCTCAGGGAGATCAATTGATGATCAGCTGATCCGGGCGATGCAAATGACCCAATGTCCTTGCTTGAGCATACACGACGAGCTCCGTTATGGAGACAAATAAAAAAGATCTGTCATCGTTTTCAGTCCAAATGTTTTTGGATGCTGAGAGAAAGACGATTTTTTTAATTCATTATTTTCTAATACAGCTGCTAAATCCTGCGTCAATTGATGGTCATTGCCATTTAACAACCGAGCCATCAATCTGGAGCCGGGGCCGTTTGCATAAATGTACTATATTTTTTATAACATGTTGTACAAAGTGTACGCACAAAGTATGATTAGTAGCACTTTGGGCACCACGATTGTCAATTTCCTTTCAAGCTGCAACAACAGCTCACTGACAGACTTTGTTACTTGCTGAGTAGCAGAAAGTCAGACTTAAAGGGCTCAAGCTGTTCAGCTCAGCTGCCGGTTTCCTGCTCCTCATGTACAGGTACCGTACAGCCAACACATCTGATAATCCTCTCCGCGAACGACGCATAAATGCAGATATTTGTGCAGCGTATTAACGGCAGAGAGGCTCGGCATTGACAGAAAACTAAAAATACCACGTGTATTGGTGAAATTCAGCCAATCTGGAGGACAACAACCTTCTCAGTAGATCTTTGTGCAGTCTGAATGCGTGATGATTGATTTCTTTCCAAGTCGCCTGGAATTGATTTATCTCGGTCTCTCTGTCTTTTTTTTTTTTTTCCCCCGGTCTATTGAACGTGTGAATAATAAAGACGACAGGTAAACTTTTTCATGTAAAAAAAAAAAAAAGTTGAACTACTTTTTTGATATTGTTCACCGAATGTGAACGATTCGATGGCACGCTGTGGCACTCGGAGACCAGCGAGGGCCATTTCAAAGAGCCTCCGATGCACTAATGATATGCAGGTGCACTTAAAGGCCTTGATCTACGACTTAATTATTGGATTCTTTGAAATCTGGCTGTGGGAGACATTTGCTCTTTTTACAGTTCCCAATCTTGAGTTATCTGTCCAAGATCACACGTATGCTATAATTGGAGAACAAGGTTGGGGGGGGGGGGCGAGAAGGGAAATGTATTTAAAAAAAAGGTATTTTCTCAAACCAGTATGTGGTAATGAAGTTAAGGGGAAGAGCTTTAGTGCTGCTTTTTTCAGGTTTGCATGTTATTCAAAAACACAATGGCTATATGAAGGTCATGGTGACAGATCTCTGCAAGAATTTCATTCTCTTTTGCCTTTACTAGTTCACCGGCTTTTATCCCACCGCCTCCACAACTTCCATCTCTTTTCTGAAACACACACACACACACACACACACACACACACACGGCTAAACATTTCCACAGATTCTGCAATTTTCCCTCTAAGAGGCGAGTCTATATACCTAAATAGATATTCAGCTCTTCCAGTGGAATCAGATTTTGTTGGTGATGGGAGCTGACTCGGAACCAAAATAAATAGATAGAACGCGAAAAAGGGCTGAAAACAGCAGTTTGCTGGCAGCGCCGTGAACCAGGTGAGCCCGAGCAGGCAGGGACGACACCCGCCAAAGGATTAATGGTCTCGGGGGAAGCCAAGGTAAGCCTGCTGCTCCTGCGTGACATCTTTGTACTTGTAAGAGCACAGAAATTAGCCAGGCAATGCGGTGAGTAATGGCCGGGGTGCTTCCATCAGTCCCATTTAACAATGCATGCAAAACGCAGGGAGGGGGGGGGAAAGTGAATGTTCTCTTCTGGGCGTGTGCGCCGAGCAGAGGTTCATCACACAGGGTTGTGAATGCAGCAGAAACAATACACTCATGATAATAATAGGAATATTTACATTGGTATTATTGTTGCCGTTGATAATGATGATTATCTTACAACGTACATTAAACACCGCATATCGGTGGATCCTTGATTTCTTTTGACTGCAGCAACCCTTAAAGGAATACTTCCCTTTTTGATGTCTCACGATACTCATATCCAAGTCTCGCTTATCCAGTCGTATGCTCAGAGCTCCCCAAACGCATGCGTCTTTGCTCAAACCTTAATATTTAAAACACCTAGGCGTCCAGGAGAGTCCAGAGAGTGATGTTTTGATGCGACTTTCCTCCGTTCACCTTGGAGGCGTGGGTTTCAGGCAGGTGTTGTTCAAGTAATCAAGGTAACACGGGGCGAGCCACCGAGTATGAGACCCGATCATCTTAAGAACGCCGCGGTGGAACCATGCTAGAACAATAGGGAGCTTCTGGGCCTCTGCTAAAGGCTGATGTAAAATGGGCTGTAATGACTCACATAGGATAAAACTAAATCTGGGTCAGACAAGAAGCCGATCCGCTCTCGGACTCTGTTGTTTGCAGAGGAGCGAAAAAAACTTACCTCGGGGCCTCCCGGTACATAATACTCAAAAATGTCCCGTTATTCCCTTTGTCACTTTTCTCTTTTTTTTGGGGACTATTTGTCCTCCTTGGATTGTGTGTCTTATTTGCTTATCGCTTATATGCACCGCAGCATTCAGACGCTAAAGAGCCAACACACTGCTCCTTGGCATGTGGCGGTCTTTTTGAAATGTGATTTAGTTTTCTCAGATGCAATGCCCTTGATACTCATTTCACCCCTCGCAACAGCTGAATATTCCCCACCCGGCCTCTCCTGCGACTAATCCATAAACAATGATGGAGGAATATGTATTATGCATGTATTTTCCCAGATAGACATAGAGGTATAATATTAAAAAAACATATCATGGTGAGTGCCCACAGCGGTCTAGACCTGTGTGGTGCCCGGGCCCCTCCAGATGTTCACACACTGTATCATGGAGACACGGGCATGCTCCCTCAACTCAGCAGAGACTTTTGTCTCGGCGCACACCAAAATGTCAGCGACTCTTAGGTCAGATGGCATCACAACATGTGCGTCCACACACACACACACACACACACACACACACACACAATACGCTTCCCTGAACAATATCACCACTGAAACTGCAAGGGTAAAGCAAACGTCGGGCTCTATGCTCATAAGCAAAGCAATTATATCCCATTTAGAAAAAATATATACTCCCAATTGTATGCATGCAAAGAACGAACCCATATTCCTCACAATGTTTGTTCTTTCACGTATAATCCATTCAGGGAAAAATATCCTCGCTGAAAATACACTATATGCTGCATATGAAACATGCGTATGATTTTGACTTTGGCTGCACCAAGGTCACGCTGGCTGTGAAAACAAATTGTATCAGGATTCATATGTGCAAAAAGAAAGGAGAATGGAGCGGCGCAGCGTAATCCACAGGGTGGACGGGTTTGCTAGCAGAACTTGGCAAAGTCTTCATCAAGTTGCTTTTGTTCCCCCCAAGGGCAACCAACCCTCTGCAACTGGGAACAGATGCAACCACCAGGGGCTGTTAGATGGGGAAAGGAAATACTGTTTCCTGTTTCAATTTATTCCGTTGCAAACTTTGAGAATTGTCGGCCCCTATTTCTGAATGTCTCATCGACTTTCAGACAATGGGCCGTGTTTTTAATATCAAAACATTGTATTTGTTAAGCTGCAATGTCCCTCTAGAACAACATTACATTTCATTTAGCTGACGCTTTTATCCAAAGCAACTTACATGCTATACAGTAGACTGTAGACACAGCAACAGTGAGCAATTAGGGTTAAGTGTCTTGCTTAAGGACACATCGACATGTACTAGCGGAGCCGGGGATCGAACCACCGATCCTCTGATTGAAAGACGAACCTACTAACCACTGACCCACAGTCGCCCCACAGAAAAAATAATTTCCCCACAGAATCCAGAAAGTTAGTTTTTCCACTTTGTTTGATTCATTTAATTTTTAATCAGGTGAAAAATATGCTCCTCTCTTTAAGAGTGTAAAAACTACCTCGACTACATATTTCTCTCCACATCGGCCCTGCGGGGCGGAGTCTTCCTTGGTCTTGCGTGAGAAGCGAGGAGGTGGAGGAGACGATGGGGGGGATGGATGGACGGACCGAGGAATGAAGGGATGAGGGGCGATGGAGGTCTTCCCAGCTGTCTAAGGCCCCGGCTCGTCCCAGCACACTGGTTCCCACTAATGACCAGAGGCCCTGCATTCCCGCGGCTCCCGTGGGACAACAGCTGCTTCTTGGCGGGGCTTTGAAGGGGGCAGCAGTTGAGCTGGCTGCGATCCGGCCGGGCTTGTGGTGCCAGCAGGGTGGCTAAGCCCGCTGAAAACCCCCCGTCCAGCCAATTACTCCCTCCGAATGCCAGGCCGGCTCTCTAATGGGGGAACTGGGGACCGCGCGCTGTTCGGCCCTCTCGCCGGTTTACAGGTTTTACAGGTAAGCAGTGAAACTCACACTTCTCGTCACGCTTTTTTTTTTTTTTGGTCCATTTTCTGACAGTTCTGACTAAACGGGGGAGAAAAGCTCAGTTTGATTTTCTCCCCGAACCAATTTGTTTAAAATGACAAATTCCTTTTAGAGCTCTGGTTTCTCTCAGTCTTCATGCACTCACACATAGCCCCTGGTTAGGCGTACCCTTTAGACTATTTGCAGAGTGAGAAACCTCCTTATAAAAAAAAAAAGTGAAAATGGCCACGCTAAAGGGGATTGGACGCCTGTGGAAAGACCACCTCATCATTCCGTCCACGTTCCCACTGTTCAGATAAGCAGCTCAGTGCCTCCGGTGAGCCTTCCCTCCATCGACGGCATACGTATGCTTTAACTTAGCTAATGTGTGCAAGACTTGCAGCATTGCACACCATTTAGTGAAACACTCCAGATTTCACTGGAGAAGCAGTGGACCGTATGGCGAGGTAGAGGTCAGAATAAATAGAGCTGCTGCAACAGCCCAGGAGGAAAACATTTAAAATATGTATTGTTTCAACTGTTCCCCCCGTCCGCGCTGGTGAAGTGGCAATCAGCGTTACTGTTTTTGCAAATGCGTCGCAGCAGCTGCGGGTAAATACAGTGGAATGGGAATAGATTTTCTGTGCCACTAAATCAACATAAAAACACATCCAATCCAAGTCATTTAACGCGAAAGAAATACTCCAGCTTTTCTTAATGACATTTTAAAAACAACAGGATCCCAACGTACTGAATCAATGAGGAATATGGAATCACAGGCGGAGAAACTCATTTTGTTACATGTGACAACTTCTAAATTTGTGCTTTTTTAATTTTTTTTATCCCTGTGTGTTTACACAACAATTTGTGGGAGTCCACTGAACCAACTTTCCTCTAACAATGTGTTACGAGACAGAGAAAAACAAGAGAGAATCAATAGGACCTGTGTTCATGTATAATTTGCAGGGCCAGCACCTGGCTGCCAACAAATAAAGATCTTTTTTTATTTATTTATTTTTTCCCCCTGCACGTTGCATTCAAGGATATTGGACAATTTTGTTGGACGTAGGCGGCTGTTTTCAACAAATCCTGGCTGCAGGTCAGCCGAAATGATTGGATCTCTGTAAGCTCTGTGGGTGCACACAGCATTGTCCCCATGTAAACAGGAGGCCTGAATGTGTTCTTCACACTTCTTTGCGTCTTATGTGTGTGTATCGCTGCACACGCTCAGCTGAGCTCTCACTAACTGCACCTAGCAGAAGTCATAGCCAAACCACACTGGCGGCAAAATAAATCTTTTTAATTGCACGGAAAAGCCGCGTGCGATCCTCAGCGTTTTCTCCGTGTACAATCTTTCTCTAACCGGGCACTGTGTGGTCGTGTGTGTGTGTGTGTGTGTGTGTGTGTGTGTCAGGTTGGCTGGCAGGCTGAGTGGCTGCCTTGGCTAGTCAGGGAGCTCTTCTCCCTGAACCAGCTGGGCCCTCCTGCCTCCCTCCAAAGCAGTCAGTGCAGACCACATGGTCTCACCCCCACTCTGAAAGGTGCCATTCAGCCTCACACAGCTACTCACACATGGACACGCACACACACAGAACGACACACCGAAGCCTGGAGAGAGAAGCATTCAAAGGAACACCTTCTGCTGTCCACACACAGCAGACTAACCTGTTCAGCTGAGCCACCAACAGTATTTATAATGCAACAAGCCGGCCAAAGCATATGAAAACATGTAGGTCGTCCAAAGTGAAGAATTACAGCGATTTAATAAATACAGACAGATTTCAACTGCAAGTAAAGGCCTCAGCTGCATGGTCGATTCCACAATGTGACTTGTAGATATTTAATCTTATAACACACTTTGAATTACACTCTTCTCATACTCTGCATGTTTATAGTACTGTTTATAGTCTGTTCTAACTTTTCTGTGCTATCGAAGGACATATTTCTTCAACCGAGTGACTTAAGAGATATGTTTTAATATAGATGAATTATATGTTGCAAGCCCACAAGTTGTTGTTTTCTACTGCCACACTTTGCATTTGCTTTGCTTATTCATAGAAAACAAAAAGCATTTAGTAATAGTTAATCTTTCATTCTGTTCTGTACAAATGTCCCGAGGACACACAGTACTTTAGTTGCAAAATTCTAATTCAAGTATTTTTTCTTTTCTTTATATATTATTGGTACTTTGCATTTTCCACAGTGTTGTTCTGCATCACGGGTTGACCTTCTGAACTGTGCCGTGTTCGCTCTATCACTCTCTGGAAGAGGTCCCGGAGGTGGATGAAGATAAAGAGATGCGTTGAGGAGAAAAGGCAACGAGGAGGAGGAGGAGGCGGAAAAGAGCAAGATGTTGGGAGGTCCAGGTCACATGGTGGGCCCCGGGACCTCGTGGTGGAGGTAGCTCACTTCCCCTGAGCTACATTTTTTTTAGATTAGATTAGATTCAACTTTATTGTCATTACACATGTACAAGTACAGAGCAACGAAATGCATCCAACCAGAAGTGCAATATCAGTAAATACCAATATACAGATAATAATAAGTATTTTATAGATAATAAGTTAGTGATATAGGTACGGGATATACAGATTGATTGCGGTAATATGTACATGTTATACAGGTTGATTTGTGCATTAAATGTAGGTAGACTATAAGCAGGAACTATAAACATAATTTACAAAAGGCAAATGGGCATATGATAAGTTAAGTAATACAGATTGAGTGAACGTTAAATAGTGCATAATAATAATAAACAGTAGCTGCCTAACGTTACTAGACTAGTGCAATGCTCAGTTTTTAGTGCAGACAGTTCAAAAGTGTTTGAGTGCAGGTGTAAAGTCTTTGGTCAGTGGGGGGAGATGACGAGGAGATGGGTTTGTGGGTGGAGGTGGTTGGGGAGTAGGGGGGGTGTCAGCATGGGGCAGAGTTCAATAAGGAAACAGCTCTGGGGAAGAAACTGTTCCTCAGTCTGCTTACCCTTTAGCTGGCAAGCAGCATGTGGACAGAGGTAGGTGGGGGGTGGAGGGGTGGGGGGGAGGGAACGAGAGATAAAGCTGCAGAGAGAAATGTAGCATTGAATCCTAATGTCAGATCAGAGCGGCGGCGGCGGCGGCGGCGGCGGAGGAGATCTCTCCTGCCAGCAGCGTGCGAACATGCATCGGCATCAAGGGTAAAAAAAAAATATTGTGATCTTTGATTATTCCCCTTTTTCACCTTTCATTAATGTTACCCAGACGGGAGGCGAGGCAGCTTGACATGCACACACGAGAGCAGAAAGGATTTCACAGACACGCCGGTGAGATAGCGCCGGGGTTTTTCTTGACAGAAGCCTTTGTTTCCCCCCCCCCCCCCCCCCCCCGTGCCACCGCTGTACATTTCTGCATCTCTGCAGTTGTAGGTCACATCCATTTCATACCGAGACGAAGCCGCCTGCGTGTTCTCAGCTTTTTATGTTGTTTTTTTTGTTTTTTCCCCGATCGTGGGCTCGTGTGATAAGAGCAGAAGCCGGCACTTTGCCCTCATCGTGTGCAATGAAGGCGGAAAGGGACGTTTAATAAATGGGTTACATGTGAGGAGGACCGTTTCCTCACCAACACTGTCATGTGTGAGGGGAAGCAACCCCGGGAGGCTGAGCGATAACGGTGATGTAATCATCACGATCATAATTAGAAAAATTTATATCATTTTGTGTCGAAAAAAAAAAACAGCAATTTACTCTGAAAAAAAAGACTAAACAACAATTTGTTGTTTTAATTACATCTTTGAATACACAAATAAGAGATTTGTAGAGTGATGATGATATAAATCATAATCAAGAAGATTCAGGGTAAATTAAATAAATGATAATATTGCATTATCGCCCGGCCCTAGGTGTGTGTGTGTGTGTGTGTGTGGGGGGGGGGGGTGTCCAAATTAGCGTGGCAGGGACTCTGCACTTTGTTTATTTTAATGGAATCAAATGGTACAAATAAAATCCTGTTTCACTGTCGTGCCGGGATCCCATTTCTCCGGATGAATAATTCAGATTGTGCATGCTGGGAGGCCAAGAATAGATTCCTAAAATAACAGGAGGATTGGGGAGTGGAGGAGGGGGGGAAGGGGGTGAGGAGGGGGGGAGAGAGAGGACGACAACTATCGGAAAAGGAGGCTGACAGCCAGCGAGCCGGGGACTTGGTGATCCCTCAGCATCCCAACCTCCCGTCCATCCCTGACCTGAGATAGGTAGATAGGTAGAATCTCTTGAAACCGTTGCTCGGCCACCGTGCCGCTCGGCCACCGTGCCGCTCGGCCACCGTGCCGCTCGGCCACCGTGCCGCTTGCCGTCGTACGGCTGATTCACGCCACCGGTTTGATGCGTCCCTCCTGTCGGATTGGTTTCGTTAAACCGAGCTGCCATAGATTAGGAGACCCCGATCAGATTAGGATGACAAACCTCCTCCATCGTCCCCCTCCCTCCCCCCTTTTCAAGAGTAAGATGGTCAGAGCGGTGCTTCAAGGTTTTCACTTTAACATTCAGGAATCAATCCCCCGCTTCCAATCCAGCGCATTAGCTTGATGTGTGCCGGCGTTCCGGGCAGGCAGCTGTTGAGGGCTGTGCCGTTCCCTAAAGCACATTGTGCCTGCGCTGCTCCCCGATTCCCTGATAACATTAATGCCAGGCAGATGTCCCTGAACTAGTCCAGACATTTTCTTAATATTAGAGTTGCGGACTGGCCTCTTTTTCTTTTTCTGGCCCTGCCGAATTTTTGTCTTGAAAACCTCCCCGTGGCTTTTAAGAGCAACACAATATTGACCCACAATATCTTCCACATCAACAGCAGCCAAGCCACTCGCTTCCCTAATGGTAGGAAAATCAATAGGTAACGAATGGGCTTATTTATATTTCAAGCGATGATGTGTCTTGTTTTGGGGTTTTTGTGACAAGTTTATTGCTGTAGGTGGATACTGAGGAGGAGGATTTGCAATAATGAAAAAAAAATAAGAAAACCTGTGTCTGTGGATCTCTATCAGCTGTTGTCATTCTACAGCAAATAACATCTGTTCCAGATGGGGATCTCTTCCTTATCGAGACACTGCTCCACCTATGTCATTAGTCCGCGTCCGACTCAGTAGCTAATCTAGAATGAAAAGACAGTTCAGCCTCTCGGATCTCACCCGACGACTCCCTCCCATATCAAAGTGCTCTTTGAAGTTCACGTCGTATAAAAATCGGGTCCGAGTTCCTGCAGCCGAAAGGCACTGCAGTCATTTGAAGCCCCGTTCTTCTTTCTTAGTTATTCAGCCACTGAAAGCCTTTCTTTGTATTCCTCGGCAGGAGAACCTCTTCACGTTTATTGCGGAGAGCCAATCAAGGCGGCCGGCGCTTGGACCCGGCCGCCGAAAGAACCGAAGAGTCTGGGGATACGCTTATTAACTTCCTCGCACACAGACCCATTCGCCAATCATCCCTGACAATGCCCCCGTTCGCCTGATAGACTGATCGATGAGAGCGGGCCGGGGGAAAAGTCAACAGGAGGAGAAAAAGAGAAAAAAAAGAATGAAGAGAAGAAGAAAAAGGCAAACAAAGCACACATGAGGGGGAAGGATAAACTCGGTCCAAATACCAATGTGGGATCAAAGGAGGTCTGGAGAGAGGAGACGAATATCAGCTGTTTAAGAGACGCTACCGTGGACCAGTGGCCAATCAGAGCATGACCACATCCACACGTATGTGAGGAGGCAACGCTGCAAC
This sequence comes from Cottus gobio, assembly GCA_023566465.1. NCBI lineage: Eukaryota > Metazoa > Chordata > Actinopteri > Perciformes > Cottidae > Cottus > Cottus gobio. Next base: position 5,383,771 of record CM042217.1, read on the forward strand.
AATGACTCAGGAACAATGGCTCAGGAATGCACAATAATGCTACAACACTTCCTTCTTCCTTCATGCACCGAAGCAAAGGTTACCCCGATCATCTCGTCGTAGTTTTACAGCCCCAGAGTGTCAGCTGCTCTCTCTCCATTACCTCTGCGCTCGCTTTTTTTTTTGACGGTCGGATGGCGAGCGGGCAACGGCGGCGTGCAGCACGGGGAGGGACGTGGCCGGGCCTTTATTTTAAAAGCCTCTTTGTGGCGCCCGCTGGACCGATGCCGCATTCCCTAATGCTGCGTCGCAGGCACGCCATCCCCGGGAGAGCCCTCGCCAAACCCCGTGCCCTTTGTCCTCGTCTGCTGCCGTTGCTTTATCAGTCTCACATAGGCCTTGCAACACATGCAGATTAAATACTGCATTTCTGTGGGCCAGTGTGAGCGCTCCGGTTTAATCCACGGCTCCCATATCTCTGCTGGAATCGTTGGGTGGAAGCAGGTGTCCTTTCCAGTCCAACGGCGGCATGAAGCGGTGATTTAAGTGGACTGACAGTGAGAGAGACAGAGGGCGATATGAGGGGCTAATGGAGTTAATACACTAAGATGGAGCGATAAAGGACAGAAGAGGTCAGATTGGAGGGACAGACAGAGCTAGCCGAGTTACAGGAACTGAATATGAATGCAGATCCAGTTTCACAGCCGACTGTTAACTTTTGTTGGTTGGTTTGTTTGTACCGTGCCGCTGGAACCGGTTTGTACTGGCACAGCTTACTACGAATGCTCCAAAATATATTACTGTCCTTATGCATGCAGCTAATGTGTGAAAAAAAAAGTATAAACTAGCATTTTCACTAATCTGGAGGTGACATAGTCAACATTATATTATAATATAATGATTATATATACCATTTTCACACACTAATGGGCTCCACAAAACATGGTGTGTTGTGTCAACAAAAAATAAGAAGTGCATTGTATATATATTTCCCTTTCACACTGATTGGAAAGGCATTTTCAGTCCGTCCATATCCCGAGGTGGGAAAAGCTTTTCTTTTCTTCTCTCCTGTCTCTTCCTTTGTCATCACTTATATGCCCTGCCATTCTTTCTCTTGTTCTCTCTCTCTCTCTCTCTCATTTTTCTATTTGTCACTCATGCTCCTGAGTGTTTTCGTGGACTCCGTCATGAGAGATTGTTTTCATATACTGGTCCCCCAAAAAAAAAAAAAAGAAAGAAGGGGCAACTTTAAAAAAAAAAAACAACAACGATTCTCTTCATATTAAACAGGACAAATAATAAAAACGTGTAAACACCGTCACACCTCATGAATACAGCAACTGGAAACAGCAGCGTGGCTCTCCTTGGTGTTTGTGTGGATTCAAATGGGCCAATATTTGTGCATGAGCTACACTTGTTTTTCTCTTTCTTTTGCTCTCTCCATCTCATCTGTTGTTGTTGTTGTTGTTGTTTTGGTATACACACAAAAGCCTCAAATAGTCTTTGGCCTCTCTCTGTGAACAAACAGGACATTTTCTTTCCACATGGAGTGCAGGGAGCAAAGGTCTCCAGAAATTAGGGCAGTGAATTCAGTGCAGAGCTGAGGCCGGGCAGCTGGAGAGAGAGTTCACCTGAAAATATCTCAGTAACCTTTTAGTATCCGGAGAAAATGACTCATCCTTCCCCTAACTCGCTGCAAATACAAACTTCAGAAAGCTAGACCTTCATGCAATTAATTCACACAGAATGTGACTTTTACGCGGCGAAAAAAAAGCAATATGCTTTTGGTTTGGAATAAGGGTGACTTTTTTTCTGAGCTTTCACACCCCCGAATAAAGGCATCAACCAGTGATGTTGTGCGTGAGGGGGGTTCAGCTGAGTCCACATTCATGTGACGACAACACAACGGCTTTGTTATCTGAACCAAGATGGCAAACATTACAGGAGCCACACAGGCCACATCCATTCCTCCCCTTCTTACCTTTTATAACAAAAGCCCTAGACCTATAATATCCGCGGGCGAGTTACGCCTTTTGTTACACCCTCGGGTGCGCGAAGGCCTTTGCTCAACCAAAAGTGGAGAGCGGGGCTCGTACCTCTGATGTACGAGTGTTATATTTATACGCGGGTGTGCATGTGTCTCCAGTCTGCTTTAATCTCCACCCATCTGCTGGTGGACCTCCTCTCCCTGTTCTGAGGCCTGCCGTGCCCCATCCGATCTGCCGAGCCTGACCTCACCGTGTGTGTGTGTGTGTGTGTGGGCTGCTTGATGAGCCTGGTTCCTTATGAAGTGGTGTCATTAAAGCGGAGAGAAGGAGCAAACGAGTGATTGCAGTGATTTGGCAGAGGTTGCACGACTCTGTCCTCCAATCAGAGCCCTCGCCTGGTCTCCTCCAGCTCCACTGCAATCACAGAGCACCAAGTCCACAGAGGACACAGACACACACACACACACACACACACACAAATACATACACTAGTTTATGAGCCTCCTGTATGGGCTCGTCATTGCCATTCATTGCTTATACACCAGCAGATTTGACATGTCCACTTCTAGTGGGCTTAAACTAATATTAACTGCACACATCTTTGGGATTATGTTCATAATTAATCACATGGATGTCTGTGCCCAAACATGTTGAATTCAGAATAAAACATCTGCAGGATTCCTACTTCCAAAGTTAAATTGAGACAGTTAGGGATTAAGGAATCATACCGAACAGCAGAATAAGCCTCTACAGGAGCGGCTCCTCTCCTGATGTCCTGCACACAGGTTGCTTTATGTTAATAGATATGACATGACATGGCCAACTAAATGAAAAAGTTCCCAAAACAAAGTCGAAATAAGGCACGCCTTGAAAAGGTCAGCTTTCTGACTCATCATGTCAGTGTACTGTATACGCTCTGCTCTGGCATCTTGTGGGTCGAAGGGTCTGTGAAGTGTGCAGTGAGATGATGTCGTGCATCCTCACAGCCCCAACAGGCAGCTGCCAGTAAAAAAGATCAGTAAAATGTGACTGATTTTCTTCCATTACGACATTACTTTGATGTTGCACGTCGACGTTGAGCGTTGCATCATTTCTGAAAAGCACAATGCTGATTACGGACCATATTGTTGCATCTAAAGAACCATTGTTAACCGGTATCTAAAGTTGTGTGGTGGCCAAATGAGGAACGGCAGCCATTTAGGGTGCGTCACATGGCGTTTCAGCAGCGTAACGATGGATTCTTTTGAAGCCGCATCAATATCCGGTTCATCTTTGTGTTGCGTTATGGCTCCGCGGACGACAACTCAAACATCAAAGCGGTGCATCTGCGTGGAGCAGAACAGAAGACCTCTTATTGTCACAGCGCCGTCCACAACTACTGTACATCATCTACATGTTTTTATGCCTTCAAAGGGTTCGGAGGAGGAGGGGGGACGAGGGGGGGGGGAGAATGAATTTACAAAGTGCAGAGAATTGAGCTGTAAATTGATCCGCAGTCTGTCCGTCCCCCAAAGACGTTGGAGATGGCGTAATGAGAACGGCGGACCAGATGCATACGGCGGCCGTCGCTTCCCCGTCTCCGCTCCTCTCCGAGAGAAGACAAGTTTGTTTCTCAAGGTGATTGTTGCGGTGATAAGGGAGAGGCTGTTATTAAGGGTGACAGCGGAGGGGCTGAGAGGCAGTGGCTGCCTGGATAACCTTGTCCCCGTCCCCGCCTCGCTTCCTTCTGCATGAGCATCTCCGCCGCTGGCCTGAACGCAATCTGCTGGCTGGAATTACCTCTCGGGCCCCGGAAAAAAACTAAACATGATTTCTGACCTTTCCTTTCTGTGTTCAACAGTAACCTTTGCTGATCCGCCCACGCTGCGAGACCATCGAGAGGGGATGGAGTGGACGGGGATTGTGTGCGCTTTTTTCGTGCAAAAGAAAAGGCGGGTGAGGATCAATGTGTGTTTAGCTGAATTTATGTATGTATGCATATTTTAAAAAAAAAAGGCGAGTGCTGGGGGGAACGGATGCAATAAACCTCGGCAAATACCATGCGATCAAAATACGGCGGCCCTGAAATAAATGACGCCTCTCCGCGAGCGGTATTATAAGGCGTTTCCGTTATTTTGTCTATCTGCTGTAAGTAGCGGCTGTCTCCATCTGTGCATGTGCTGACTGAGTGTACCACAGAAGTTGCAGTAATGGTGCATTTTCTATGAGACACTGTGTTTGCAGAAATACTGCATCTTTCAACTCGCTAAACTCATGACATCATCACTCTGCCTCCTCTTGTTGTTCTTCGCCGTGTCAGCGACTTTGGCATTGGTATTATCATTAGAAGTTTTGTTAGATAAGGCTAATTGATCTCCACCTACCGAGTGTATTTAGCGGATTGTTGTGATCTGCTCCTTCCACTGACTCTGCATAACTCCTCCAGCCTCAGCACAATCTGACCCCCAGGAGCAGAGGCGCATCCCCGTAGAAATGATTTCATCATCTCTTTCTCTCACTCCGTTTGTCGGTTGTTCTCCCCCCACCCCTCCTCCCCCCTTCCCTTTCAAAACGAAACCAGTTTGTGCTGATGCGAGGGCAAACTCACCAGCTTACAGGCAGAGTGACCCGAACATCCCGGGTCGGCTCTCGGTGGAAGTTAGCCGACTGAACTCTCGGGGCTAGCCGAGGCCGGCGTGTTGGTATTGTTTGTGTAAGAGCGCCGGAGGGGATTTGGACGAGCGGTGTGAGCTCTGAATGCGTGAACCCACAGCTGGCCTTAGCATTGGATTAGCTCCCCCTGATCCCCACCACCTCAGAACATGCTCCCTACTATTTCAAGATCTCTCCATTTATGCCCAGCCAAGCACATTGTGACCAGTAATCTTTAGTTTTCTCCCCCCCCCCCCCCCCCAAAGGGAGACTCTGCTTAGCCCCGCCCTCTCACCGGTTTATCCTCACTTCCCCCTGTTTGTTTAGCACTCGTTCCCTCTCTCTTACTCAGTTTAAGTCACTCCTTTTTTTCCCCCACCATCTGTCCTTCCAGGCCTCGTTCCTCTCCTTCTAACTTACTCCTCTCTCCTCCGTTCCTCCTCTCTTTTCTAAAGGGGATCAGTGGAGCTTAGAGGCCTTCCTGCTTGGTTCATTACTGAGCTGCTCTGACATGGGGAGCTCGTTCTCTCCGGTAAGGAACGGAGAGAACGCCACTGATGTTTAATACATGGACCACTCTGTTGTCTTTCACGCCAGATAAATTCATCATCAAAAAACTGAGGGCAGAACAGCAGCCGAGCATGTAAACCTGCTCTCGCAATCTAGATTCCCAATCTTCCATTCTTTCTTTTTTTTTCCGTCCTCACTCTCCATTTAACTTATTGCCTCTCGCTCCGGTTCTCTTTCTCTCTCTTTGTGCCGTCACATCTCAGTGAACTGGAGCAAACCTTTTCATTGTCCTTCAGTCGGCGTAAACACACAAACACAAAGCAACGCCGCTGCAACCTGAAACACACAAAAATCGACCTGTTCCACGGTACGCGTACATTGTGTATAAATATTCAACATACACTGCACACGTCCCCGTGTGTGCACACATGCCCCCATTATCATGTGCATCCAACTTTCCACTGCGTGCATGTGTGTGTCTGCATAAAAGAGAGTGTGTGTGTGCGTCGGAGCCGTATGGGTGAGCGTGTTCGCCTGTTTCCTCTCCGCGTGGGTGTGTGCGTGGGCGGCGGGCCCGCCTCGATAACGCCAGAGCCTGTTTCTAATCCAGGCCTCCTCAGTGGGCTGGAGGTGTAGCCGTGCCAAGCGGGCCTGCTGCAGCACCAACAGATCCCCAGCCGACAGCTGGCCGGCTCCTCGCTCCGCTTTTCTGGACTCTGAGCTCCAAACTTTAAGAATGGGTTAAGCTGCGGAAATGTGAAGACCCACGAAGGAAACCTGAGAGCATGGCGGCTCTTTTAAGGGGTGGAGAGAGAAATAAAATTAAAGTAAAATGACAGCTTGCGAAAAAGGAAACAAGAAGGAGCGGCGACGTAATGGTGGAATGCCAAGGGGGTGCCGTCGGTAAAAGGTTTAGGATGAAATCAAAGTGGTTAAAGCTGATTTATCCCGTGTGAGGACGCCGGGCCCTCTAAGGAGGCACTCAGCGGCCCTTCAAAAGTGAAATATCAGCAGCAGTCAGTGCCAGTCATCAGCGCCATGTGTGATGGAAAATCAATCTATTTCATATCAGAGAGACCTGTGAGGAGAAAACGAGAGAGACAGGCCGATGCTCCTACTCGCTGCACCCCCACCTGAACCCCCCCCCAAACAGCGTAACTTCCCAGAATGCTCTGCGTCATCGGTGACGGAGACATTCGCGGCTGTGAATCGAGGCTCAATGTGTAACTGCTGCTGTTCTGCTAGATTAGGTGGGTGATTGGCCATTAATATTCATTTCACAGTGTGTCTTTGTTAGGCGGCAGCAGGGGCTGACAGAGTGTTCGGATGGGTTTACTCTACCGTGTATTCCCCTTTAATTTCTATAGGCGAGGTGGTTTACTCGTATGGCCTCAGTGAAGCTCTCCAGGGCCCGGTGTATTTTTATTTTTTTTACTGGTTCGTTCTATCGGATAAGGTCAAGGCCACGAACATGTCCGCCAGGAAACTGCTCGGCGTTGATCAACCGGCCGAGAGCCCAGGTTTCCTGTCCGATGTCGACAAGAATTTTAAATTTAGATTTAGTCGGTTTTTGGCGGTTTAAAGTCACACTTTTGTCTTTTGGTTCTGTTTTAGTCAAGATTTAGTCAGTGAACCTTCAGTCAGATTATAGTCAATGTTCTAGTCATCATTTTCTCAGATAGTTTCATCACACTGAAGAATATTACTGCTGTTTACATGCATTTTAAATGTGCACAGTAACCAGGGAGCATACACTGTGCTGGCCTGGGCTCAATGACAGGGAGGGCTGCTCCAGGAGGAGGGCAGGTCCAGCAGGCATAAAAACCACGGTTCCAGGTCTTTCCCTAATGGACGGGCAGCCTAGCGAGGTGATCTGAACAGTCCTCCTCATAATGAGATTAAGGGACTAATTAGTATGACTGTGGCAGGAGTGTGACTGTGTGCACCGAGGAATATATATGCCCCCTATCGGACCGGCCCCGGGGCCCCTGGGAGAGCAGGCCAGACCGGGCCCGTCCCCGGTGTGCAGCCCTCCAGCGCACCGAGAGGCTAATTAATAGCTTTTTGCATCCGCTCTCCCAGCTCCTGTACACTGTGCTGAGTTATAGTCCTGAAGTTATTGATCTGGGTTCTGGCAACAAATCCAAAATTACAAAAAAAACTGTAACGCGGCAATATAATTACAGGAGCCTGACATTTTCAGACAGCTCAATGAGATTCTCTTTAATCTTTTTTCGGCAAATACGAAGCCACGGCTGGTAGAAAGTAGGCCGGGGAGGCGCGTCGGCTAGCGGTAGCAGAGGCGGCTAACGGCGGACCCAGAAAACCTGGATTATCACAGAGAGAATCCAAGCCAGCAAATTAGAAGCAGGATGAGAAGAATAGCAGATTAAAAAACGAGCACCGGATGCCTTCTCCTCCGCAAAATTCCCCGACTCCCCCCCCCCGGCCCCTTTTCGCCTCTACCTCCAAACACGTTAAAGTCACGCCGGTGTTTGATTGCCCCTGCGGCGCCACTTTGACCTGTTCATTTAAGATGATGTGCAACTCTCAGGTCTGCTCCAGCACTCATTTGTTCCTCGGTGGGGTCCCCACGGCCGGCGAGCAAGAGGGCCCCATACTGACCAGAGTGCCCTGGGAGCTTTAAACCCAGCCACTCACAACCAAGTAAAGAGACAGCTGAGTGTCATTGTTAATGTGGACACACAGCTCCACAATGGCAAAATCAATGGAGCTATAGGGGACATCAATCTCAACAGCACAAGACCCTTTTGCTTGTCTCACCACTCCTCTAAAGCTCCGAATGAATGGTCGAGAGAAGGAGGCAAGGCGAGGGGGGAGAAAGGGAGAAGGAAAGAAAGAAAGAGAACATGGAGGGCTGACAGTGATCTTTATTGGCCTTTCCTCCATCCATCTCAAGGGGTTACGCTGTCCTTTGAAGATTGTGTGCATTTGACAGGCAGCCAAGTGGCCAGCCATCCTAATTCACCCAAAACAGGCCGAGGTTTTTTAGGTAAAAGCCTCAGAAGTGCTGCACGGACAGCTGCATGCAGTTGGCATCGCGCTTGCATTTTTTTTTTTGCATTTTCTCTCCCGGCCTGTTCACTTTCACAAATCTCTCTCTCGCCTTCCCCTAAAGGAGCAGAAAGACCCCAAAAAAACAGCGCTCCTCCTTTCAACAACAACAAAAAGGCACTTGCTTCGTTACGGGGTGACACATGAGATGCCCCCCCCCCCCTAAAGAAAAACACACAAAACAGCGATGTTCATTGTCTCTGATACCGGCTTAAAGGATGCCTCCTCAACCCATTAACATATATGCAGATAGGCAGTGAGTAAATGAAAGCCTCCCCAAAAAAAACCGGGAGAGATCAAAGACGACAGAATTAAGGCCAAGTAATGAGGATCTTGGCAAGAACCCTGCAAATTCATTGATTGTTTGGCAAGCGGCATGTGCTGCCGCTCCACTTCGCCCTCCCTCTACACCGTTTACCCTCGTGTTTCAAACGCTCGCAGGCCGAGCGGCGAGGGTTTTAACGGGGCCTTCGCGTGGCGCCCGGTTCCAGCGGCGAGCTTAATCGCGATCTAATTTACAGCAGCAACGATAATGTACTTGGCGTAGGGAACAAGAGAAGAAGAAGAAGAACCATCACAGCCGTACATACTTTCAATAACACAGACTCTTAAATCAATTACATCTCGTACAAGGGCAAAGGCAGGGCGAGGCTGCGTGAGTTTAATCCACAGACCCAGAGGATTTAAAAAAAACAGACATGAAAACAAAGACATCAATGGAGCATGTATGAAGTGGGATTACATTTCTGCTAAAAAAAAAAAAAGTGATGACCAAGATGACATCAAATCTCTGCGTAATGTGTTTTATATATACATTCAGACAGTTAGCTTTCAGATATTTGGTACTTTGTTTGAAACGATCACATCGCTGGTATTACGTATGCAAGTGCAGCTGCAACATGAGAATAAAAAGGGAATTGGAATGAGTTTTTTTTTTTTTTTGTGTGTGTTGGCTGAAGAAATATTGCATTGAGAGATGAGATCAGAGGAGAAAGAATGAAAAGAATTAGCCCAGATGAGGAAGATGAAACGGTGGACATGGATAAATGATGGAGAAAAGAAGACAACTACCTCCACGGCTCTCGCTGTCGGCCGGTTTCACCTGGATGGGGCGAGTCATCTGGAGGGGGGGGAGGAGGGGGAGGGGGGGAGAGAAGAAAGAGCAGCAGAGAGGTTAGCGCCGGCGACTCGGGCTGTCGTTGCTACAACAAGAGGCCACAAACCAGAGGTGTCGAGGAACCTCTCACCCATACTAATGGCCGCGCTGCGCGACTGATCAAAGTGCCTCTCGGCCGGGGGAGGAAACCAAAGCACCGCCGTGCGGCTAACTTGACTTGACACTGGAGTGTTGCTGCTGCCGGTTATTCAGTGTAAACAAAACAACTCGGGTCCACACATGAAACAGGAAATGTGCGCGTCTCTGTGTGTGTGTGTGTGTTCATCCATTCGTGGTTGCAAGGCTGCAGATGTGTGTGTCTTAAGTGATAGAGGCTGAGGCAGTCCCACTAAAAGTGGATCCAGCCAGGGGGAGGAAGGAGATCAATGCGGGCCTATTGATCCAGGCCCTTGGGCTGTGGAGAGTGTCTGGCTGGTGAGGATTCTCTGGTTAGGAGGCTCACTCTAATCCACTGGACCCTGATAAGAATGGCATTGCCTGGATTAGATGCCTCTGTCATCACAGCCTTTGTGTCACGCTCTCCTCCTTCCCCAATTTGACTTTCCTTCTTTCTTTTCATTATTGTTGTTCGAGCTGAACAATTTCACCAGACAGTACAAGTTTGAAAGATGGAGCTGTGATTTGCAATATGTTCGTTACAGATTTTTGTAACACAGGACTCATTGTCACGCATACTGTTCATGCACCCACACATGCATGCATATAATATGTATATCTGTGCTGTGGCAGAGCGTAAAGCTTGCAATATAATTTACGTGCATTGATCTGCAGCCAGTGCGCCCTCTTTTCATGATGCAGGCCAAAACAAATGGATTGAACAATAAAAACACACACATTTTAATGAAATTGGGGCCAAAAGTGGCACCAATTTATAACAAGATTACGGGAACATAAAAGCAAACCTCTTACCACACTCGGCCATTTTACAGTAAACCATTTGTAGCTCCTATTTAAACATCTTTTTACTGCTGGAAACTATTTCCCCATTACCGGGCATCCCAGTCACGTCACTGGAAACCACCCAGCGCTGATATTTTTATACGTACGTGTGTGTGTGTGTATATATATTTCGTCCCATCGCTCTGTCATGTATTTTTTTTCTTTCTGTTCGATACCAGAGCGGGGCTGAAAAAGGTCAGATTTAAAGACAGGGCAGTCCAATAAAAGCATGACATGTTCAAGGAGAAACACCATAATGGGATTTTAAAATGTCTTAATAACATGCTGATATATGGGGGAGAGGCGCAGGCCTGATTCATTAAGTGCTAAACGTATCCAATTTCACCTTGAGGAACTGAGTAACCTTCCCTTCGCCGAAATGATTCCATAAATTTACCCATCTTAAATGATATCTAGCAGCGGCTAAGTCTTTGTAGGAACAACAGGGAGGATGTGAAGGTTGAGGTTCCAGCGCCTTGCTTCTTGGCTCGCTTCCCCCCATCCCGTCCTCCTACGAGGCTTTCTTCCCCCCCTTGTACAACACGAGCAAAGTAACCCTACAGTATGCTAATGCCGAGCCACGGGGCGCGCCGCTCCACAGCGTGTACGGCTAGATTACGGCATCAGCCGCGAACTCCATCGCACACGCGTTCAAAGCAACCTCTGAGACGGAAACACCTCCTGAATGGAGGGTGGGAAAAAACATCCGCGAGACAAATTCGCTGGATAACTTTGACAACACGGGGGGAATCTTTGAATTTGCCTTTGACATGTCAAGCGGACAAAAGAGGCTGCCATTTATTTATTTTTTTCAAACGCAAATTGGAGGAGGCCAAATCCGCGGCTGTTGCTCCTCTTGTGATCTCAGCCGTTCTCCACAGGGGGCGGGGCCTGTGTGGGAAGCAGCTCTCTACACAGCTAGTTGCTGCTCGGCTTGCAACGCGACCAGCTTAATGGTCTATTTATTGGCCCGAGAGCAATGCATTATGGTCCTGAACAGTCACTACTGATGCCTCTCAGTTTGCTTCATTCCCCTTCAACACGAGAAACTGTGTAACTCCAGCAGAAATGAAGAGCACGTTGCAAAGCGCACGTGTGCAACATGCACGCTCACACACACTGCGACTTGGTGGCGTTAAATAAAGCGCAGCGAGGAGACCGTTCATTAACTCCAGATGCTGAGGGGCGGGGTTTCGGTGCCGGCTGGCGTCTGGACACGCCCACATTGAACCGAGCGACGAGGTCACCGCTGCTGCCTTTACAAATAGTAACAGGTTTTAATTGTAAGTGCTCAATCCTTCGTTCAGTGAGTTAAGGGAGTGGTGAGGTGAGAGGAGGGAGTAAAGAAAAGAAGAAGGGGAGAGATTGTGGGAAAAGACAACAAGAGATGGAGAGACGGGAAAGAGAGATACAGTATATACAGAGAGAGAGAGAGAGAGAAGCTGCCTGCAACTCTTAGATAAGATTGCTTTGCTGTTGAGTGACATTACTACTTCTCTGACACACACACTGACACACACACACACACACACACACACACACACACACACACACACACCTGTGTCCCTATAGACATCCCCTGCTGAAAATGTACTGCTTCAATTATAAATTGACCAAAATGATGAAAATGCCTTTTAAACATCAACTGGCATTAAGGGAGAAATATTAATCCGTTTCTTATTTCATCTTTATTTACCCAACGTTGTGTAGCGGATTCAAGTATCTTGATTTATTCAACATGATTTAGCAAACCAGACATTTGGTTAATATAATGCTAAATGCATTTTCTTATGTATATATGTATTCATATATAAATACATAATACACTATAAATGCTTGGGATGTTCCCAATCCAGATTCAAATTCAGTAACATGGATGGCCCCCGTTGGAGATTTAAATGAATAATTAAACTTCACCTTAATGTTGATAAAAGAACATTTTGAATAGACACCTCATCTCAAAAAGGATGACATCACTGTTTCACATGCTAATATCTTGTTGAATGTGTTTTATGCGTCTTCCAAAAAACTAACTATTGTGCAAAATAACGAGGTAAGCAAAAGAGAAATAAAAACGTATTTGACGAGTCTGTGGGTGACTTCTGTTTGGAGGCTTTACAATATTGTATTATGTTGAAGAAACAAACACTGGAGTTGGGCAGGGCACACTTCTGAGGACATTAGGGACATTATTTACATAGACAGCGCTTTGCATTAGTTCTTCTGTCTCTCAAAGGCCAAGTTAAAGTGAATAAACAAGAATAAACAAGCTCCTGTGATGACTCACAACGACTCGGAGGCTCCACAACCTTCAAAATGAGTTACTATTCTGCATCTTTCCCCCTCTCGTGGAAAACGCAGCTTTTTGTTTCCGGCCTTTCTCACTTTCCCACTCCACACAAACTGTGCCGCTCCGAGGGCTTTGACAAATCTATAGTTCCATATGGTTTTATTAAGCCGTCTCATTTGCCAAGTTAAGCCTCCAGTCGGTTGAATTAAAGCTCTTAGCACTAGTATGCTGTTTTTATATGGAGGGTGAGATAGAAACCCCCCAGGCCTGAAGTACATAATGTAGTGTGCAACGGGCCTGGAATACACACACTGTCTGTTTTCTTTTGTTAGCTATTTCTATCCCTTGACTGAAACTAGCTTCAAATCAACGCCTACATGCGACAGATCTTTTTTTTTTTTATCATTAAAGTGGTAAAGTTTGGCCTGGATGGGGGTCAACAGTTATTAGCCACAAAAAAAAAAAAAGGCCTTCTGGGCTCCGGCCACAAAAGACACTCCACTGTCTGATTTCAAATTACACAGAGCCAGTCAAGGAACCGGAGTCGGGACTTGGCCTGTTAGCGGTGTGCAGGATTTAGAGTCTACTGTTGGCACTATCCACGACAGTAATGAGTTCATGACTAGTAGAGTCGAGCGGGATAGAGCGGTGTAGAGTTCCAGGCTCCAACGCGGCTGAAACCCCAGAGAGGGCCAGTAGAGAGGCAATAACACTGCTTTGGAAAGGCTTTCAAAGACCTGGTGAAGTTCCAAGCCCCCCAAAAACTTTGCTCGTCTTTAACTTATACGATTCCCACAAAAAAAAATAAAAGATAGGAGGATGCAGTAAACAGGAATAAAATTGCAATAAATCCTGTCCTGTTTTTCGCGTTTTTCTTTTACGGCAGTTATGCAACGGCACTTACTTACAGTGCAGCGCTTGCAATAAAATAACTCTAATAGCCATACAATATGTGCGATGTCTCCTGGCTTTCACTCAGGTTTAATATAGAGTAATGTTTGTCCTGGGATCATTAATACGTATTAGTGGGCCATCAAAGCTCATGTTGCTGCACTGCTCAGTAACGGGAGCATAAACAGCCCCCTTCTGACTGGGCCGTCTCTGCTGATATAATTAATATTTCCAATTATTGATCTGAAGGAGTGCTGAGTGGTGGCTGTCCGGGGGCCCCGGCTTCGACTAATAAATCTGTACTGTGTACAGTGCTAGAGAGAGAGAGAGAGAGAGAGAGAGAGAGGTGGCGCAATGATTCATAGTTATGAAGTGCTTCATTGCAGTCACAATAATTGTTCATTTACAATACCAAATATTTAAATGAATTGATTGCAAATGAAGATGACGGCTTAGTCGAGCTGGGTAATGAACTATTTCCCAATATTGTAAATGAACTGGATATGAAAAGACATGTCACCACTTTTACATGAAGCGTGATGTGGTTTTTCGGGTGTAGTTTTGCAGAGAATGACGCCATCTTGCATAAACAATGCCATTAAAACACTTTTTTTTACCCCTGCTTCTGTATTCATTACCTAGAGTCGGGTTACAAAGAGTAGTCAGATTACCTGGTGGTTGTAATGAGTAACTGCAACCAGTTATTTAGTTACATCCTCGTTGGAGGAAGCCTTGACAAGCGCTCTTGGTGCGATGCAAAGCGCGCCCTGGGGGATGAGCGTCTGCCAGCTGCGAGGAACTCGACTGAAATTTGAAGAAGCACCTGCACGCCGCTGGTGGGCGGCGAGGAGGAGAGCTACGCCCGTGACTCTCGGCTGTCACTCCCGGAGGCAAATTAACGTTCTCGCGGTGGGAGGGACGCTCCCAACATCGAGTGTGGAGCCGCCATCTTTCCGTAAGATCATTTCTGTATTTCTTTAGGACGCATAACATGGAGGGAACGGAGCAAGATGGATTAAAAAAAAAAGTGGCTTCAGGTGCGACTTTCAATCAGAGGATCGGTGGTTCGATCCCCGGCTCCACTAGTCCATGATGAGTCCTTGAGCAAGACGCTTAACCCTAATTGCTCACCGTTGCTGTGTCTACGGTCTACTGTATAGCATGTGAGTTAAAAGCGTCAGCTAAATGTAATGAAATGTAAATACATTCAAAATGTAGGCAAAGTGGTTCAGTGGGGTCGCGACCTCTGGACAATATAACCAACATGCACTAGGAATCACAGTGTTTTTCATTTTGTGTAACGTAAAAGTTACTTTTCTCAGAGGATAACGCTGTAAAGTAAATGCAAGTAAAAAGAAATGCACCACAAAAAAATGGTTCGACAGAAAAGAAGCAACATTTTGACTTTTGAACAATGAATAAATGATAAAAACATGTTTTTGTCGGATTTTCTTTTCATCCACCATTACCACAGATGAGTTGAAAGAAATGCATTTAATACAAAACAGAATTCCCCTGTTGTATGTTTTGTGTTAACATGATAAAACACCATCTCCTACACATCTACATCACATCTGCTGCACACGCTGATGTATGCATGACACGTTCTGGTAGGTTCGCATGTTAATACAAAGACATGCAGATGTCTGGCCGCAGTGTGATCTTTTGATGTGCCGGAGCTGCACCGCCATGTGTGAACATATCGAATCAATGTGAGCGTGTTCACATGTGCATGTGGGGAAAAAAATGTCTGTGCAGGGGAGTTATAATTTACCCATATGTGAAAATGTGCTGGCGGCAGCGGTGTGTTGGTCCAGATAAGAAGCATCAGTCAGTGCTGAGGAGATGGCAGCAGCTATAAGCTTTGGGATTCCTATCAGAACCGACAGGATTTGCAGCTGGAGGCGCTGACGTGGACTGACAGACACCTGCAGACCTCAGCTAGTCGGTATGGGAGTTGCAGCTCGACGCCGTACTGCCGTGTCCATTTTGAACGCCAAAATGCACCAAGAAAATGCCCACTCTTGTTTAAAAGTGCAATTTGCTTTTGTGGTTATTTTGTACGAGTTAAGTGTTACTTGTTTTGTGTTTTTCTCCAAAAGGCTGAATGGGCCCCTTTTGGAACCAAACTGTTGATATCCATCTGTTACATTGAATGCTTCTTGTAATACACAAACGAGGCCGCCGCTAACTCGCAAACATGTGCAATCTGTAGTACCATTTACTACTAGCACCACTGCTACATCTCTGATTAAGACCATTAGGCCTTCTGTTGTCTGACGCCATCCAAGTTCCTGTTTATCTCCCCACCCCCCAAAACACTAACGGCCTCCCAGGAACAGCCTGAAGTTCATCTAGCGAGTGCTTTCCAAAAGGCTTTCCAACCCCCTCTATTATCATTGCTTTACTAGCTGAAGTGGTGGGCCAGCTGTCTGACTGCTACAGCCCTCATTACGCAGACAGCAGAACTCGGCTCTCATCAAGATTTCATGAAGGTGAATGTCACCCATCAAAACCACCTCATTTGCGGCGCCCCATGACTCAGCAGAGGGAGTCGCGTGGCGTGGGCCGGCGTTGGCGTCTCATCAAACTCTTTATTACTTCTGTAGAGAGTCTGATTAACTCACAACGCCACATAAAAACCATCACCCTCCACCTCAGTTTGCTTATCACTGTCCCAAACCTCCACACACACACACACACACACACACACACACACGCTGTCACTCGCTCTCACGCCATGCTTGTCCCGTCTCCTTGATTATGTCTTCCTGTCTTGTGGAGTATAAGCTCTCCAGCGCTACTCGTATGAGAGACTGAGTCCTACAAGGCTTGTGCACTGGACGAGGGTGTGTGGGTGACAGAAACAGTGTGCAATCATGAGGGGGGAGCAGATAGGGGGATTGAGCTAATGCCTAAATCCTGTCCTACTGAGCCTGAAGCGGGGCGTCCAAGAGATAAAGAGAAACAGAGGGAGAGAGGGGCGAGAGATGGATGGAGAGAGAGAGAGAGAGGATCATGGAGAAGTGACAGAAACGGGAAAAGTAATGAAAAGATGCTTGAGAGATGAAGGAGATTGCGTGGGTGGGGATTTATTAATAAGAGAAAAGAAAAAAAGAAAAAAAAGAAAATAAATAACGTTCCTCTCCCTCTCTTCCTCCTCCTCCTCCACTTCCTGACTTATGAGCCACACTTTGGTTATCAGGGGAAGGGCATCACTCCCAGACATCTTCAAGCCCAGAGAGCTATTGACATGGCGTGTTACTGTAATGCGTGAAGCAGTGGGAGACTCATTGTAAATCTGTGTCAACAAATGCTGGAGCAGCAGCAAGCTCAATCTCTCGCTCGCTCTCTCTCTCTCTCCCTCCCTCCCTCTCTCTCCCTCTCTCTCTCTCTTTCCCTCCCTCCATCTGTGTCTGCCTCGCTTTGCCTCTCTCTTGCATTTACCGACCTATCTAATGAATCTTATCTGCACAGCACACTGGAGGCTTAAGCTTTTGGTGGGCTCACATCTCTCCCACACACACACACACACACACACACACACACAGAAACACAGAAACACACCAACACACACCCTCTCTCTCTCTCTCTCTCTCTCTCTCTCTCTCTCTCTGCTTGCTGTTTGATTCGGTTTCCGCTCTTCAGTTCATTTTGAGGAACTGTCCTTAGAAAGATAAGATCCTGACGACAGGCCTGGCCCACCGAGGGTCCGGATCGAGCAGGAAGTGGGGAAAAGGCAGAGGATGTGTTCCCCGTGACAGAACTACAGATCTCCACTCGCGTGAGGCTTTAACGCTTAGCGGTGGCCTCCTGCACCGGCGCCGTGTTCCCTATCTGGCGGCTGCCGTTTTGTATTCGCTTTGAAGATTAAGACCCGCCTACGACCGTAATGATGTACGACGACATGCATCCGCATCCTCGCAGTATCGAGAAACAGAAAAGTCACGAGTTACGATGAAGCCACACAAAATGATTATGTATATAAACGCATGGATTTCATATCTACTCATTCTGCCGTCTCAGTCGATCTGTGGGACGTTTAGGGTCTGGAGTGATGTGCACTGGATGAAACATGTGGGCCAGCAGCATTTCATACTGCATTACTTAGCTGTGCTTCACGCAGGTGACGAGACAAACCGCTCATGTTTGCTCTCAAAGCCACATCTGTTTTCACGCCAGAGCTCACATTTGGCTTTTGTTTTGTTCTGCGTCGTGTCTACTGAAGCCAAATCCGCACAAATTAAATGGCATCCTTTTTTCTTTCTTTTTTTTTTACCCGCAGCTGCAGTTTGAGTCGCTTTCCTTTGACTCATCCAAGTTTAACTGGTTAGAAAACTCTCGACTCGACTTCCCGCAGAAACGATGCAGGCGCAGCGATTAGTTGTGTTGTTGTGTGGTTGTGTTGTTGTGCTTAAGATTAGACTCATTGTTGGACTTTCTTTCTCACAGAATCAATTCACTGAACATCCCAATGTGATTAAGTTTAGTCGCTGAGAGATCCAGCTATAGGGTCACTTTCTATACATTTTTCACTTCCAACCACACTCATACAGGCTTATACATGGACACACACACACACACACACACACACCCTTAGCTGCGTGTTTCCTTTACCCTCTGTGTTGAGCCCAGAATGCTCCTGCTGCTGTCACAGCAACTCCAGGATTGTGACAGATTACGGCCTGCTGCCCTGACCAATGGGAGCCAAGATGTGTTGGCTGCCCACTGACTCATAATTCTTGGCATACCTATGCCGAGTTGACGTTTCTTTAATGGTCCCTAGACCTCCAGCAGGCATCCTTGTCCTGAGCATTATGATTGCCTATTAGCAATTCACCAACACTTGCACTTTTCTACCCCTCCCGCTCGCCATGCCATCCCTCCTCGGAGGGGAGAGGACATGGAGCCAGAAAAAAGCCAGAGGAGGATAGAGATAGATGGAAGGAGGGAGAGCCGGCGGGCGCAGCCAAGCATGTTGGCTTTGAATGGAAGAGAAGTCCGATGCCAGAGAGAGAGATGGACAACAAGGAAGAGACAAAACAAAAATGTATGTCAGAAATGTAGATAAAAGAGCAATGCATCCCTCAACCATGTGCATTATTAAACAAAATATATAAGTTGATGTCTCCCTTTCACCCTGCGAATATGTTTCTCATCCCCAAATCTGGCTGTCCGCTCTGATGCCACTGGAGGACTTCTCCATTCGGTCTCATTAAGCCGCCACATCTGCCATAGCGGCAGATCAGTATGACATACTGCTTATTAACGACAGGATGATGGACCATTTGTTCTCCTATAGGACCGCCATCCGATTGGTGAAACCTGGACGCGGTCGCCGCCGTCGCCTGGCGGCATGTTTGTGTGTCTCTGTGTCGGTGTCCATCAAAGTGGGCATTGCAGGAAGGAGCCAGAGCTCACAGGATTCGACACACAGGGCCAGCCTGCTCCGTCCATCTGCTCCGAGCCTCGTTCCCAGCATAGCAATACCCCACGTGTCTCACACACACACACACACACACACACACACACACATGCACACACACGACATTCTGTCACCTGCGACTTCTGCTGCTTCCATCACTCTCCCACCGCTCCATCCCTTGGCTGTAAAGCCTGCTTATGTTTCATCCTGACACTTAGAGAAAAATCCCATGCTCGTCTATAAGCGCATTCAGCACCAAACAAAAGGAGGGCCAGGCCCGTCTTCCTAGCCCCGCCTCCCGCTGGAGTCAGCCCGACTCCGCAACACGGCAAACTTGTTTGTCAAATAAACCCGAAAAAGCCCTCTCGCCGTGTCTAATTCAACCTTGAGCGGCGCCGAACCTGGAGGGCCAGACGAGCGGCACACCGGCCTGACCTCTCGCCATTCCTCCCAATCTGCAGCAAACACACTCTGACGAAGTGAGAACAAGAAGCAGTGGAGCGGAAAACACATTGGAGGTGTCTCTGCCAACTCCGGGTGGCTTACTTCATTGGTGGAGTGTGTGTGTGGTGTGTGTGTGTGTGTGTGTGTGTGTGTGTGTGTGTGTGTGGATGTGATTTTGAAAGGCGAGTTTGTGTGCGTTCATGATGAAATTTGGTCGAAATCTTTAGCGCGGAAGGAATAAAAAGAAGCTGTGTCACGTCCTGTGGGTGGTTTACAGAAAAGAGTAAGAAGCAATAAATATGCATGGTCCCGGGTTGGGACCGGTCAAGACAAACTGTGATGCCCTAACCCGAGGTCCAATATAAATGCTGCACACTGTCCTCAGACCGTATCCTCCTCCTCCATGTTTACAGCCGCCTCCTTGACAGCCCATCACCACGCTCTGCCCCTTTGCACCTCCCACCGTCCGGGGACATTTGTATGCATGCATGTATTCATGAGCGGGTATTAAATTTAAAGGTATTTTTTTTTACAGTCAACAGTCACTGATATACAGCCAGTGCAGGCCGAGAGAGAGAGAGAGAGAGAGAGAGAGAGAGAGACAGAGAGGGAGAGAGAGAGAGGGAGACTCTGTGCACTCTGGGTGAACTCCAGCTGAATCACACTCAGAATCCTCCTACACTTCCTCCCCTCCTTGTCTTAGCTTTTATTATTTATTAATTTTAATGATGTTCATCTGAGCACATTCATCTAACAATTAGGACTTAAAGGTTTAAAATTGCGCAGAATAGGAACCTTAAATCCTACTGAAATTACATTTGGGATTTGAGAGGCATCCTCTCTTTCTTCTCCGTCCTCTCCACCTCCGGCGGGCGCGAGGTAGATGTGTTATGTCTGTTGTTTCCTGGGGTCAGGATTGTTTTCCTCATCTCTTTGGCTCTGAGGGCAGTCCGGGGAGCTCTTAATGGCTTGTTCACACTCTGCTTTGCATTATTTCCTAGCTGCGAATACCAAGGGGCCATGTCACAGGGAGAGCCATGCTGGAGCACTTACTGGAGTAACCTACGTACACTCAGGCGTGGACAGAAACACGCATTCAGAGACACTAAAGCACCAACTTAAAGCAGCCTCACACCCCGACACTCCACCGACAGGATGGAGTGTGAGGTGTGCGGCGCTGATTCCAAAGTAAAGAGGACAGAGGAGGAGAGGGAAATAAGAGAGACGAGTGCAGAGCAAATGAAAAGACCTAAAGAAACAGATTCTCCCCCCCACCTCGTAGTTCATCTTCATCTGGGTGTCCTGTCCCAAACCCCAGTTCATGAAATAAGTCCTGCTGAAAATCAATGGCAGTCCGAGCCGTGTAAAGGTCAGCCATTCAGCGGCGCTGGCCTTGGTGGGCCAGTCGAGCCCGGGCTTGTACGGTGAAGCTCGGCTAAGTAGAATTAATGGGGGGATCGATTATTCTGCACACAACTTAAATTGAACTAAGCAGAGGATCATTTTAAGGCAGGAACTGTAGCGTGACATGAAATGAGATGCATTTGCCACACAGCCAACCCCAGAAGTCGTTTAACAAGCACAAAGTAAAGGGTGGGAATAAAAAAAAAATATTAAAAAAAAAATATTTTAAATAACGCTCTCTTCTTCATCTCCGCTCCATCTCTCCTCTTCTGTAACAGTGACCTCCTGATAAAACCCTGAACCCGCCCGGGACCCCCAGCTCAGATTTGATACATCCTCTCTCCATACCTCTTTTTTTTTCTTTCTTCTATTTCGTGTCACCTCCAGCACCTCATTCTTCTTGTATTTTTCCCTTGTTTAAAACAAAATCAATATGGAACCGGAGGAGACAAATCAATGTATGGTGGCACCGCGGGAGGGGAGGGGGTCACATGTTCTCCGCTCCCTCGCTCCATGGCGTGGGGGGAGGGGCGGCGTAAGTGAAGGAAGGAAAGGGCGGATGGGTGGAAGTAAAGATGTAAGGTTTGACTTATGGAAGGATGAAATGATGGGAGACCAAAGGGCTGGAGAGGGATGAAAGGGAGCGGGTGAGGGATGAAACAACGCTCCAATGGGAGGGCATATGGAAGGAGAAATGAATGAATGAGAGAGGGGGATGAGAAAAAAAAGAGGAGAGGGTGGGGGGGAGGTGTTGGGGGTGCGTATCATGGAAAATTCTGCTCCAGTGACTGGCGTGCAGAACGGGGAGCCCTCATCTATAATGTATATCATGGATCCGTCAGAGATTTCCATACATATAAAAATGGAGCGGCACCAGGAAGTGTCTCGTGGATCGCCCGTGGGTGCAATTTCAATATTCCCGTTCGGTTTGTACTCTTCGTACCGTTAATTCACCGACACCCCTGTGTTCCCCCCGCGCCGCCTCACGCTGTGTAAGTCAAAAAGGATTAAAAGACTCCATGGCTATATGTAAACACGGTTTATTCAAGATTATTCAAATGCCGCACGCCGGCGAGAGATTTCGCTCGGAAAAATAAAAAAAAAGCCAACTCGAGTCGGAGAAGTTAACCACGCACAAGTTTAAGAAACACAACAGACAATAGGTGATTTCTATCACTTATATATCCATCATACGCCCTCGCCGCTCCCTCCGGGGCCCTGCATTTTCGCTCTAAACAACTTGGACAGCCAAACATTGGCATCATGTGGGAATCGAGGAAAAAAAAAAAATGAAATAAATAAACATGACAAGTGGCCACTTAGCCACAGCCTCCCTCATTGAAACCTGATGAGGGCCCTGTCTCGGCTAACTTCAACAAACGCTAAGTGACATGCTTAAGTGGGTTCAGGTTGCGCATCCGGGGTAATTCAGTAAAAATACAAATGAGGCTGGCTGGGAAAACAGATCACTATGCACTCATTCAAAATAGAAGGAGAGAGAGAGAGAGAGAGAGAGAGAGAGAGAGAGAGAGACTTTCATTTCTTTTCTCTGTCCTTCAGAGGGTTCTCTCGGCCTCACATTGAACGCCTGACACACGACACACACACACACACACACTATATAGACCCGGTGATTTCCCTCATTGGGAATCGATAACAAATAACCTCACTTTTCACCGGCCATTATGGACGGTGTCGACCATCCTCAGCCGTCTTTATCTGCACACCGGTGTCACGCCTGACCTTGACTCCCCCTCTCTCTCTCCCTCCCTCTCCCTCCCTCTCTCTCTCCTTCAGGTAGATTTCCAGCAGAGGGGTTTCGGCCCTGGTTTTTTGGAACGGTTCAAATTGAGCCCTATGGGAACCAGGAGCAGGGAGCAGCCATCTCCCATGACAGATCAATGGTAGGTCTCACCACAGGGCAGGGGGCCAGAGCCTCGCACAACCTGCTAATAGAATCCCAATGTCACTGCTGACACTACATCGCCGGGGCTGCTGGGGGTTAGCCGGAGGTAGGACGGAAGCACGGCCGCGCTTTAAAAAGCCTTCGAGGGCTCCGTGTTTCACCATGGTCTGTCGGGCGCGGGATACATACAAAGGAATTACGAAAAGAAAGACCGAGAGGGGAAACTATAGTAGTTGTGGGGATGTTTTTTCCCCAATATATGATGCGTTTAAGTGCAGGATATTAGCAACACTTGAGTTCAAAAAGTGCTAATTAAATATATACGACGCTGCGTAAAATGTAAAGCAGGCTGTGCAACTTTCTTTAGCTTTCTCCCTTTAAACTCTTCAGTCCCTGCGTCTGCCTTAAAACCAAATCCGGGCTTTTTGCCTCCTCTCCTCTTGCATTTTTAAAACGATCTTCTTCCCCCTCTCAGTTCAAAGATACAGTGGCAATTTTAGGCCTTCATTAACATCCCAGACATCCCGCCGCAGAGTCGAGCAGTGAAACCCATGATTCATAGCACAAATCATTTCATATGTTCCACTTGAAGGCAGGCTGCAGAGGCTGTTAAGCCACTATAAACACCTACACTCGCAAACACACACACACACACACACACACACACACACACACACACACACACACACACACACACACACAGATGTATGAGTGAGCGATGAGTGCACGGGAAATCTTGGTCACCAGAGGAAACATGTCTCAGAGAGTCTTAAGAGCTCCTGATGAAGATGAAGAGAGGATTTAGACCTTTGCATATTTTACTCCCACTTTTTCTCCCTCGCTGCTCCACTGTGTGTGTGTCACACATACCCGGCGTATATAGCCGAGGACTTTAGAGCCCCTTTTCGCTTTCATTTTTTTTTTTTTTTTTGCTGCTGCTGCTCCTCTTTTGCTGGATTTTCTCTTCAACGCCCACGCGAAAGTTTTGCAGCTTGAGACACAAGTTTTTTTTTTTAAAGAAACTGGGCTGAAGCTCAAGCTCACATCTGCTGTCCGGCCCATAAAGTGACATTTCTGACGTGGACAACAGGCTATTCTGGGGCACGCGATATGGAAACGCACAGACTGTGTAAACAGTTAACGCTCAGTCCGTCTCCTCTACTTTAATTACCCAGTGACCCCTCTCAGCGTACCCTCCTTCCTCCCTGTCAGTGGGAGTCATGACATTTGCCAGTTACATAGCATGTCAGGCCCCCCGGGGCAGACTGGAGATCCCCAGCAAACAGCTACGCTACGTTAATTAATTACCATGAAATTAGAGGACCATCTTTCTCAAGTGGCTGCGTTCATTACACTCTGCCCTCTGTTTTTTTTTTTCCATGACTTCACCCAGAACCATATGCCCCTTACAGTATCCTCTCACAACAGAAAGGGCTGTGCACCGCCCGGCCCCTCAGGGCCACGACAGATGGAGAGTTAAGACGTTCCAGTAAAGACACAAAGAAAAGTCAAACCCAGAGTGGAACAGGATTCAGCGATGCTCGAGTATGATAATGACATTACAACATAGGGCTCCGATGTTAATTGGCTAGATGAGTAAATTGAGTGATATTAGAATAATACAGATTTCTCAAAACCGGGGTGTGTACAAGTCAGTGGCCATGTTTCTTTCAAAATGGTCAATATTAACGTCTCTGACTCGTTATCAATCAGCTGATGCACTTCCTCAATACGCAGTTGTTGTTGTTGTTACTCAACTGGCAACCACAACATACATTTACAGCGAGCTCTAAAAGTTTAGACGTGTTTTATGCCACTGTGTTTGTTCTGTATAAATGCATTTGTTTATGTATATTTTTATATAAAGCAAATAAGAGTTAAGTCGTCAAGTCTGGAGTCTGAAGCAGGAACGTTATCTTGCTCTTTTTTTATTAAGAAATGGTCTTTTCAACATTAATTACTCAATAACACTTCAGTAATACACAACAACAAATTGTTGAAAATAGCATTTTTATATTGCACTAATTAAAACAGCCCTTAATTATTTGTCTAAAATGTATCTTAATCATGTCGTACAATATTATACACTTTAATAACACATTTTACAGTGACCACTATTGGACATTTGTAATTTAGTAACCAGCATTGCACACTATAGTGCTAATAATCAGGTGTTTACTGCTCTGCAATCTCTTTTGGCATATTTGTCATCACATAGGCTGCACTGATAGATCTGTCTCAACCGTATATCATCTGATAATGCATGCCAATGGCTCAGCCACATCCATGATTACATGTAGGCATGCTCACAATTATCTGTGTGGCTGTCAATGTGCAGGATATAAATGATGAGAACCTTTGTCCCGCTAACAAGCACAAAGACAGCAAACACCCCAATCAAATCACTCATATACGGTCTTGGCAAATACTGCAAAAAAAATAACGATTTCCACCCTTGTAAGTGAATCCAGATGTGTATGGAAGGCTGATTAATTTCAGTCTTCAATGACGTTAACTTATTTAAATGTAAACCAACATGAGTGCACACAAACACACACACACACATATCACAAACCGACACTTCCAAACCAGGCAAGCAGAGAGGAGATGCGTGTGCTTCTGCCTGCATTCATTCTGTTAATGATCACAGAGGGTCAGCCTGCCTGCAATCCCTGTCCTACCATTAAACAAATAAAAGCAACACTGATTACCAGGATGTTCACTGGATGCATCAATCTTGAGTAATTAGAGAGCTGTGTTTTGACTTTCTACCCTTTTCTTTCCCTCCTTTCTTTCCCTTTGCTTATAGCAAAGTCTGGCAGCGGCGGCAGACTCCTTTTAATGAACTAATAAGGGCGCGTGCTTGGCTAACCAAGAGCGAGACAGGAAAGAGACAAATAAATAGGAAGAGAGGCTGCTTTACCAGCTAAATAAAGCCGACACCCACTAGCTCTGCCACCTTCCTCTGTGAGGGTTCATCGCTCTCTTTCCTGGAATAGAAGAAAATAATAGCAATGTTTGTTTGTTTGAGTGTGTGTTTGTGTGTGTGTGTGTGTGTGTGTGTTGTGCTGCCTGGAAAAGGACACGGCTGTCACATTAAGATCGCGCTGGCCTGTAGCATTAATCTGTCTTGTAAAACCTTGAGACCTAAAGTACTGTGGTACTTAGGGCTATAGTGTAGTGTGTGTGTGTGTGTGTGTGTGTGTGAACATGTTGGCGATTGCATGTCTACAGAAAGAGTGAGAGAGTGAGAGATGCTACGGTAGTAGGGCATATGGCTCAGGATTCAAATCCAGATGCTCACTCAAACCAATGGCGTGAGATCGGGACGGAGGCGGACGAGGAGAAATGTGCGAGGACGGAAGTAAGATTGGAAACTAGGGGGGGTTTTAAATAAGAGATAGAATAGAAAAGCAAAGGCAATGAAGGGAAAGAAAGAGAAACTGGCAGAACAAAAATTAAAAGAACGTGGCGGAAGATAAACAGGGAGTGTGGTACAGGATTTAGCACCCATGCATTTGTGATGATGAGGCTGCCGGCTCTTATCTGCGGTGCTGAGCTGGTATTCCTGCACTGTGATATGCAAAGTGTACGATGCTGCACGCGTGCTATGCTAACGCTATGCTGAGCAATGCTGCGCTGCGCTGTGATAAGCCGGCGATGTTGTTTCTTTGCTGTGCTGTCCCGGGTGGTGACAGCCTCAGCCACTGACAGGTCCTTTAAATCCACCACTGCCAATTAGAGTCACTCCAGACCTGGTGGTGGGCGCGAGGAGGAGGAGGAGGAGGAGGAAGTGAGAAAACTGCTGGGACGATGGTTGCAGGCCTGACAGGCCTGATGTGGAGATGGAAATGCGGTAATTTGGAGTAATTCGGCAACTCGCTGGCGCTCGCCTTGGCTGCCTGTCTGTCTGTCCGCTGAAATAAATGGGGTCAGCGGCGTGTGATCGGCAACTTTCATTTATATGTAAATGACCCCGCCGTTGCTGCAGCAGCTGCTGTGGAAGCTGCTGCTAAGTCTGTACACACACACACACACACACACACACACACACACACACACCGAAATGCTGGGCCTGAGAGGGAAAGCCAAGCAGCCTTCGCTGACTCGTGGCTCTGCTTCTGCCTTCCTCTCGACCTTTTTTTCATCCCCCTCTCACTCTTTGTTTGTCTCTTTCGTGCCCGGCCTCTCTCCCGTATGCTGCAACATCACCACAATCAAACACCGCACAACTTTCTCAATGTTACGGTGTTGAACTGACTTTTGACTTTTCCATTACGAGATGCTCACACATCAAGGGAGCTCTTGTATATCCAACAATGCTGCAGTTGACAAATGTTTTGTAAAATGAGGAAAAGTCTTTGATTTGATCGTATCGGCTGTGCTTAACTGGCTAAAAGTGAATTTTACTGTGTGGAGTGTCACATTTTGGGCTTTATCAGGCCGTATGGCACGAGTATGTGAACTGCATTTTTATGCTGCCAGTGCAAGAAGTGCAGGGCAACATCCAACATTATTTTTTGAACATTTTAATTATTAATAATTTTGGATTCATTTATTTTTAATTAATCGTCTCCTTTAAAATGTCATTCACCAGAGCCCAAGGTGACACGATCCAAAACCCCAAACATATTCCAGTCACAATGCCGACAGAGGAATGAGGCACGTCCTCGCATTTCAGAAAGTGGAACCAGAGAGTGATTGATAATTTTGCTCAATAATTAAACAATTATCCATTATTAAAGCCGTTGGCGAATCATTTTATGTCATTCAGCGGCCGTGATTAATCAACTAATTGTTTTGTCAAAATCGTAATAAAAAATTACACAGTTATGTTTTTTTTTTCTTTCTTTTTACTCGTAATCATTACATTTAAATGGCTCTTACTGATAGCACTTTGTAGTTGAACTTTTTGACGAAATTGTACCCTCTTGATTCTTGTTGTTCTGATTCTTGTTTGTAACAGTAGAATGCACTTATTGTAAGTCGCTTTGGATAAAAGCGTCAGCTAAATGAAATGTAATGTAATGTAATAATGTAATGTAATTTATATTAAGCAGATTATTTGAATTGAATACTGCTGCCCGTCTTATTTGAGGCTGGCGTTGCCTTTCCTGAGATCTGCTGCTCAAGTGGAGAACAGTGAAGACAGTGGAGCAGATCAGATAGTGTCTTGTAGGGCCTGGAGGTGCGTTCGCTTCATTACCCAGGTAGCCATTGTGCTGATGCAGAACCGGGGTCCTGTAAATTCCTGCCTGCTTGTGACACCATAGATAATTACACTTCCATAAATAATGGAGTGTGCCTTGCCCACTTCCTACAGAGCTCCCCTAATGAGATTAATATACAGGGAGCAGCTGAAAACACTTGGCAGGTAAATCTTGAATCTTTTTTTTCCCCCGTGCCTTCAATACACTAGTAGAAGACTTTGAAAACATCCGCCCACATCTAAACACAACGTGTTGGAATTAAAAGAGTTTTTAGTCAAAGATTATAACATTTTGCAAAGTCGAGAGATCTTGCAGGGTCATTATTTAAGACACCGACTGGGTTTCTTTTGAGATAATTAGCTATCGGACACCTGGTGGAAATGTATGCTATGTGCTATAGTTAGCTAACGAGGACATGACCCGCCTCTGATTGGCTAGTACTCATTGTGATGGTTGGGTATAGGCATGAGGAGTGAGATTGGTTATGGTAGGAACATCAAGGTAAGTCAATCAGAGGATTAGAGACTGCAACTAAATTGCATCAAGAAAGGGGCTACTTGCAAGCTAACGTTAGCGACTGTAATATTTGCTGTTAGCCTACCAAGCTAACCGTACATTTCAGATTGTTAGCTTTAATCATATCCTTTTTGTTTTTAACTTTCCCCAACAGTTTCTACCGTCTATCCGGTTCGCTGCTTCCTGTTTGCAGATGAGAGCTCAGCTATTGGTTGTTCACGTCATTGAAGTTCAGCATTTGCATGAGCCAAGAGTATAAACCTACAATGATGATAAGCATGTTTGATTTTATCGGAATGTCAAGATATTTCAAAATAAAAAAAATCACGCTGAAAAAATGAACAATCGCTACTGTTCATTACTCCTGAATGCAATTTCCCCTTCAACAAATCGGCCAAGTTAACAAGAAATATGGTTATATTTAAGTTGAAGCAGCTAAAACTTAAGTTAAAAGTTAGGAATCTACCAAAATTTTTTTTTGTTCCAATGGAAACATCACAAGTACGTCTTGCAGAGAGACCACTCTTCTCCATTTCATTGTTCGGTGGTGGATTTACCGAAAAAGTTAAAGTTTTCAGCTTTCAAAAACATCAATGAGTATCAGCAGGTTTTGGTGTCAGTCCCTCAGAATAAAGAGACAAAGGATTCTTCCAGGTTCCTTTGCACTGATACTGAGAGAGAGAGAGAGAGAGAGAGAGAGAGAGAGAGAAATCTATTTCAAAATAGAGAGAAATACTGATTTATCTAACAGTATATTTCTATAGACTATGATGCAATGCAGTATTTTTGAATGGGGCTTAACTTTTTTTTTTTTTCAACTGCCAATGACGGATGGGGTTGAAATATCTTATCACACAGTCTCCCCAAAACCCCCCCTCAATAATGACTTATTACCCCTTTAATTGACACTCCTGGACACGTTAAAGTGAGCTTTTATGTATGTTGCTGCATCGCTTTTTTTCATTTTGCATAGCGTGTGCGTCATGTTTATTTGTGATAACTAATTCATGAAAGAGATGTCTTTGATGATATATTGATTTCATTATCAAAATCTTTAAGTTATCTTTCATCTGGAGTTTGTCTTTTATCTACGTCTAGTCTTGAAAGCTGAAATAAGTGGGAAGATCTAATTTGGTTCTCCGGACTGAACTGTTTTTCAAGTTGAGTAAATAATTAATGTGTTGAAATAGTTCCATCTGCTATATATATATATATATATATATATATATATATATATATATATATATAGAAGAGAGTCTCTGTTGTGAAAATGGAATACCTTTTAATAAAGTTGTTTCTTCCACTTTTAAGTGAGAGATCTGAACGTGCCCAGTCTGGCCCAAAATCTGTGTGATGATAATCCCATAGAAGATGATCCAAAGACAACTTTCAAAAACTTTATCTGTCTTTGCCAGATCTAGGTGGTAAGCCTGTGTGTGTGTGTGTGTGTGTGTGTGTGTGTGTGTGTGTGTGTGTGTGTGTGTGTAGGTGTAGGTGTAGGTGTAGGTAGGTGTGTGATAAGGACAAAAAAAGTTTAAGGGTTACTTTTGGGACAATGTACCATTTTTCGCACAGTAGTGAGTAACACAAAGTACATTTCTGCAGCTAGTGAATGTTATGGAGACACACACACACACACAGTACTACATTACCATTCTCATAGTTTCCTCCATTATATTCACTCTCCAATTCCTTTCCAACTGCCAAGGCAATAAAATCACATCACACTGGAACAGTGGCTAATAAATTTGATTTGTTTGGACAAACACACACACACACACACACACAAACACACAAACATGCACACACACAAATCTAAACAAGTTGTTTGCATTTAAAATTCGCAGTTTTGTGGCCGTTTTTATGTGAATAAATACACACTGCCATGGTCCATTGTTCATTTACCATAAAGTAAACCCAATAAACATGCATGTGCGTTTGTGTGCACGCTAATGAGTGAGTCATCGCGTGGGACAGCCGTTGGACGGGTCGACGGCGCTTGAAGGGCATCCGAGACGTCCAAAAGCAAAGAAAAGCTTAATTGCATTTAAATGTATTTCCCAAGAAAAGGTCCTAATGAAAGTTTTCACCCCACAATAAAGTGACCTTCTTATTCTCAGTGACCCTCTGAGTGACATTAAAGTATTTTAAAACTTATATTTGAACACGAGTTGAGATGAAATGGTTAAAAACACCCAGAATGAGTCAGTGCATCCTCCACCCTAACCCATCCAATGTTCCCCAGGTCAAGGACGAACGAACGTGTGAAAATCCGCTTGAAGGCAGCTGAAGTGTGTGACATGTCATCAAGTACCACGTGTGGAACACGTGCTGTGTGAATTATCATATTAATATTCCGCATCAGCATCACCTATCGTACCTTTTCACTTTTAATAGGTGATGATGAAATCCAGTGATTACTTCTTTTTTTTTTTTACTTTAGCTGGCCGGTTTGTTGCTGCAGACACACGCACACGGATCAACACATGCACGCTCCCCTGTAAGAACGTGCACGTTTCCATAAAACTGAATACAGTACACAGTTGTGTACTCTGCACACTCGGTGAACTCCATAATGACACCACACAATGGAACTATTAACACAATAAAGCATGAGTGCTTCAAAGAGGATAGGGACTGAGTGAGGGGGGGGGACGGGGGACGGGAGGAAAGGTGTGTGTGTGTGTGTGTGTGTGTGTGTGCGCCTTTAAACCCAAACCCACAGCTCCCCAGTATCCCATCACTGGTTTAGGTAATATTGAGGAAATAGTTCCACTGATTGTCTGAACACTGCACCACAATGTCTGGCTGTGGAGGGGAAATAAAAAGAGGGCCTAATTAAAATTTCAGGGGTACCAGCTGGGTGTCTGATCCCCCCTCCCGGTGTCTTTGTGTCTGGGTGGAGGAACACTCACCTTGATTTCTTCATTTATTAACCTTGACAGAAACAAATCTGCATCGCCGCTCACAGTGCCACAAAGCGCTGATAATGGGACGAGTATGCAAACATACAGTACATGCACACACTCCCTCATGTACCTACAGAAGAAAAGCCTCGCACACACATACTGTACACACATTAACTCACCTGCACACACACACGCACGCAAACCCTGTAGGCCTAGACAAGGCCGCTCTTTAATGAACAGCTTAATGGGCAAAGAAAGATACAACAAAGCCGCCTGGGAGGACTGTTTGTAGTGAGGCGATCAAATACATTTGGCAGTGATATCCTTGGCGTGAACGCTTCTAATGATGAGCACGGATGAATATGAAATCAGGTTCATTTTCACCTGAATTAAAGCGTAATTTTGCCACCGACAGGCAGAGCCACCGGAAAACTCATTCTTCGTCACTTAGCCGTCGTGAAACGCAGGCGGCAAAAAGCCATTTTATCTATACGTGCGAATTGTGTGTGTATATGTCCACGCGTTTATTGGCGTGTGGATACACGCGTGTGCGGCGCTCCCCAAAGAGTTGCTAAATTGAGGGCGAGCATCTTCAATCGGCCTGCCGGAGAGCGACCTTGCAGCCTTCGCCTCAGTGTGCTCCACCGCCGCCTAATGAAGACTTCAGGGCCGGGCAAACAAATTCTAATAAATTGCCGTGCTGTGACTGAAAAGTAGGCGTTCGACCACACACACACAAACACAGGGAACGGTGCACACGTGCACGCACATAAAAACACATATCTATTAGCAGGCACACAAAGGTACACAGGCTCATTGAATATTAGACAGAGCATTAATTCTCATCAGCTTGGGAGCAAGAGTGGATGTGACGGTGTGTCTTGCGAATGCCTCTCGTTCCAGAGCTGCTCCTCTCTCACAAAACACGCCGCTTTAATAAAACCATCACAATCGATATCTGATATCCCAAGTGACAACTTTGGAAAACACACACACACACACACACACACACACACACACACACCGGCAAACCTTTAGCCGACGAGAGAAAGTTGACTAAATCTCCAGAAAGATACACTGGAGAGGAGGAAGAGCTAAATGTTAGTTAGTTTGTACCTGCATGTTTGTTTGTTTTCTGCAGAGTGTGTGTGTGTGTGTGTGTGTGTGTGTGTGTGTTTGTATAGCGGTAGTTGTCACCACGGCGATGTCTGACCTTTAACAGTGTTCCGAAGTTAGGTGTCTTTCTTCTTCACTTAAAGAGGAGTGACATTTAATAGTCCCCACGGGTCAAAAAGGATAACAAACACCAAATAAAGGCTGAAAGATTGCCGAAAAAGAGAAGACCCGCACTCTGTGTACTTAAGTGAACGAGTGTGTGTGTGTGTGTCCTTTTTTTCAAAATATTACAGAGTAGGGCAGTGATTCAAATAATAATCTGAAACTCCGCCTCGGTGCATCCCTTTTCAATTTCTTCCTCTTTTTTACAATTCAGATTTCCTTTGTCTTGTGGCCACGTCTTTACTGCTACGTGTCCTTCCGTGGCAATTAAGGGAAAGCAACGGAGAGAGGTTGAAAGACGGAGGGATGGAGAGGAGGAGGGATGGCCCAAGGCGTGCCAAGCCGCCGCTACAGACAGACCCTGTTGCCATTGGCCACCGTAACAGATACCCGTCTCTGGAGTTTTAAATGATTCAGACATTTGCCCTTCGCCGTCCCCGTGGTGGGCAAAGATGTTCCTCGCCTCCTCTCCGGCTCCGACTGTGGGGCAATTTAGCTTTTATGCTTTGTTTCCTTCATTTTGTTTTTCGTTGTTTTATCCTCATTTGCCACGACTTCTATCCAGGACACACACACACACAAAAGTTTGAAAGCAAAGAGCTCTGTTGTTTCGTGTGATTGAATGAATGAATGAATACAACCGCCGGCTTTAAAGCGTCATCAAACGCACATTCAAACTCAAAAACAAGTGGCGATGTAATCAAGCAAGCAATCGGCTGGAAATCATCGTTTAATATACTTCACAGAATCTTGCCAAAAACAAAATTAAACTCACCAAGCTGTCCGCCCGCCAAGCGGTGGTGAGGTAGAGTGTGTGTGTGTGTGTGTGTGTGTGTGTGTGTGTGTGTGTGTCAAACCGTTAGCCAAACAATAACAGTGAGCCAATCGTTTTCCCCCCTCGGTGATCCTGGCAGCGGCGCCGTGGCCGAGAGGTGTGCACGGTGGATCGGGTCGGCGTTACCCAAACACACCGTCCACAACTCTAAAAGTGAGCGGTTGTGTTGTCGGTAGCGGTCGAGAGTCGTGAGTGAGGGCTCAGCGGGCAGTTTAAACCAGATCAGGTGTTTTGAGAAGGTGCGTTGTCCTTGATCATGCAGCCATAGCCGGGCATCCAAAATATTTTTCCTGCTGCAGAATGCGAGATTGGCCGCGGAGAGACACGGGGACACACACTCACTCACTCACGCACACACACATGCAGGATTGCATGATTCTCCGGGCATGAGATAATTACATTTTGGTCACACAACTCGAGCGAACACTGACTGGAGACTAATGGGACACGGGCAAATAAAGCAAGACCATAGCCTAATAAACCTGAAATAATAATAACCCACATCTTGAACCCGGAGCCTGGAATAGAGAGCGAGGGAGATGCATTTGGATATAATTGGCAGCCTTTCCTCAGTTCTTGGCAGGCACGACGCCGGACTGAAAATGAGGAGGGAATGCGCGGTGTTCAGTCGACGGAGCTCTGGAGAGGGAAGCAGCTCATCCCCCAGAACCGAGCGCCGGTCGGTGAGCGGATGAAGGGAGGCCAGAGGTGCAGAAACCCCCCAAAGCCCTAATGACTGACAGACCCACAGCAGACGAGCTCGCGGTAAATACATTAATTACACAAACCAAGGCCGAGCGGAGCTGAACTGAGCCGAGCCGAGCCGGGCCGGGCCCGGTTGTCTCTCCCTAAGCTGAGTTAGGCCTCAGTGCAAGGCTGGTGGAGGATGCTCCGCCTCCGCTGAGCGTGCTTTGCAATCCCCCGGCCTCATTACGGATGCAGAGGGGTTCTGACTCCCATCACCTGTGAGCTTTCTGTATCTGGTCTAATCTCTTAGTAGATATTTCTTACATCCAATAATGAGCGAGTTATTACTCCGTACAACAGAGAGAGAGGGTGCAGGGATGGGAGGATGAGGGAGGGGAGAGGAGAAAGGGTTAAGAGCTGAAATACAAGGAGAGACGGAGACTCCAGTCGGGTTTAAAAGGCAGTAGAGATAAAGAGGCGTCCCTATTCGGTTTGGTTGTTAACATCAGCAGTGTTTACGGCATTATGACCCTGGTGGAAATCAAATAACCTGACAACCCCCTGCCTGCCGCCTCTTTGGGCCTCGGAGGGGGAGCGGAGGAGGAAAGCCGAGCGCCGCCTAATAAATACATAAATAAGTGCATATATAAATACCACATCAGACCTCTGTCTGACATGGCAGAGACAGCACCTGGAGCATCGGGAGACGAGTCATCCTTCTACTCTCCTCCTCCTCCTTCGCTTCTTCTCTGCTGTCTGCATTGATTGATGTGAAGCGGGAGGATCAAAGGCTGCCGAACAGTAGTACTCGGGAAGATGGAGGGAGAGGGAGGGAGGGAGGGGGGAAAAGTTGGGGCATTGAAGGGGGAACAGATAGAGAAGTTCGGGGCCCTGCTGTCTGTCAGTGATGACCCTCTAACTACAGGGCTAAGTCAGACATTAAGGCCTCCAGAGTCAAAGAGGATTCACTCATTCTCACCCCCCTCCCTCCCTCCCTGTTCACCTCTCTCTCTCCCCCTCTCTCTCTCTCCTTTATCTATTCTCCTCTATGTCCCATCCTGAAGAGGAGGAGCAGGGCCAAGCACCATTAATCTCCTATCTAATAACACTGGTAATGTTACACATTATTGGAAAGAGATGGGCAAAATGAACCAATAAGTTATCTGATATGGGTCTCCCCTCTCCACGCACACCCCGATCCCAAGGACATTTAGGCAAAAGAAGAGGCCCAGATGCAGCGGCTGAGGAGGACGGAGGGAGAGGGAGAATTAGTAATGAAAAAAAAAGGGTGGGCATGGTGAAATATTTCCTGCTATCGACCTCTTGGCCAGGGACATGCATAGATTTCTGTATGTGGAAGATAAGTGTCTTTGATAAAGTAGGTTAGCATTGATTAATCCATTAAATCTTCGGGCTGTGGGCTTGAAGTTAATGAGTAAGGTTTTCTATTTTCTCTGCAATCTCTCACGATATACGTTTTTTTTTTTTTTTTTTTTTACAGCACAGCCCGGGGACCCTGCGGCCGCAACATCCCCCCCCCCCCCCCCCCTCCAACCCCCCCTTCCCCTCATTTGAGATGTCTGTTATTTTGGGCGAAGATGGCCAATCAATGAAGTTGACATTTGTTACTGTGAAGGATTCACAATGCAATCATGGCGTACGGGTTGTACGGGTCTGCTAGGTGCATATGACATGGTGTGTGTGTGTGTGTGTGTGTGTGTGTGTGTGTGTGTGTGGGGGGGGGGGGGGGGTGGAAAGGTCACGGCTAATCTAAAGGGAACAAGAGTTATTTATCCATACACACCGGAATAAAAAAGAAGAAGAGAGAGACACAATCCATATATACAGCCCCTGGGGGGGTTATGGCGGCATCACACACACACACACACACACACACACACACACACACACACACACACACACACACACACAGCATCCTATCTCCAGCAAAGTAATTTCCCCCTCCCTCCCCTTTTCAATTGATAGTAAACACTGTAGATTAAGTGACCTATCTCGCAGCCCATAACCGAGTTTTGAAGCAGCCTACAGCAGCTTACAAGGATGAGGAAATCTGAATACGCCATTAAACACTCACCCTTGTGTGAGGCCGCGCTTACCCCTGTTTGGGAAAAAAAAAAAGTCCATCCGCTTCATTTGTGCGGCGTGTTTTCCTGCCACATTTAATACGGTACGACGGTCTTTTTATTTATTTTTTACCCCCACTCGCATGCAGCTGCAGGTGAAGGAAAGCAAAGCAAACAGCACGCCGGCTGTACACATCAGTCACATTTAGAACAACCTTGAAACAAATAGCGCGGCGGACGCATCCTCGGGCTCAGAGCGCCGGGGGGAAGAAATCAGGGGAGACAGACAGGCGGGCATTGCAGGCAGCTTTCTCCCTCTTTCTCTCTCTCTCTCTTACCGACTGTACATCAACACCTCTGTTGCCCACACTCGTTCACATTCTAGTCTCTCCCTCCTCTCACTCACATTAATCAATTTCTCTCTCTCTCTCCGCTGTAAATCATCCCTCTCTTCCTCAACCTCAGCAGCAGCTGTGCGGAGGAGGTAGGATGTCAAAATATTTGGCAGCCATCTCTAGTGCCAGTGTAGCATTTTAACCTCCGTGGTTATTACACATACACAGGTTTGTCTGACATCCCCCCAGGCATTAGCCTTGAAATCTCTCTCTCTCTCTCTCTCTCTCTCTCGCTCCCCCCCCCTCTCCATTCATCACATCATTATCCTTACAGCAAGGATACACAAACAAAAAGCTCCCTGCTCAGCGCCCTGTGAATGGGTGAAGCCTGACGCCAAACACAGCGTGCCCCTAATCCAGCAGAGCGGGAGCTGGAGGGAGGCAGGTGAGGGAGGCTCACCTTTGCAGCCCACGGCAACCACCAGGGCGAGGGTGGGCAACTGGTACGCATGCACTGGAGTCTAAGGCTTGTGTAGCTGCGTCCCACGCCTGCTGCCACACACACACACACACACACATGAATAAACACTCTGTGGCTCTTTCTCTCGCACACACACATATATTTCAGGAGCTAATTATCTAATTTGTTCCTTCAGCATCTGCATGGTGAGCGTGTAAATCATGGCACTCTCTGCCCCCAGGCTCTGTCTCCGCCATGCAAATAAAACAAACAAACAAACAAACAAACGCACACACACACACACAATGCATTTCCACTCTTTAGTCTTTTCAGTTTCTGTGCTTTTTTTTCCTGTGTTGCAGAGGAGGTGTAGGTTATTCCAGGAAGAGAAGAGAACCCCAAAAGGCTGCCTGACAGGGTGCGTAAATCAGATGTTATAGAAAGATCTAATGGTGTTGCATGGACCAGATATACAGCGCCGTGGTGTGCTGACAGTTGCATGTAGTGTGTGAACGCAGTAGACACACACACACACACACGAGCACAACCAGTGTGTGCGCTAATGCAGTACATAACGCGAAGCTTAAAATGTGGCTGACAGCTGCCTTGCTCAGCAGTACAATAGCCGTGAACGAATGTCTATTTATTTTTTATTTTTTTTAACGGTCCAAAAAGCTATAAACACACACAAACATACAATACAGCATGAGTGAACAATCTGAAATGCGCGTAGCTGAAGAAGTGATTCCTGGAGCTCTACTTCAATTCATCTGCTTGTTTTTCTGTCTCTCGCAGAAACACAGATTCATCTCAAGTCGAGCAGTAATCCTTTACAGCTTATTTTCCACAGCACAAGACAAATCCTCCGCTAAACTGAGATAATTACTGTAATTTGAATGTTCACTGCAGTTTCACCTGTTTTAGGGATCCTCCTGAGGTAATTAGCAATAACATGTGTGAGGGAAGGTCCGTGCGACTCAAAAACAGCATTTGATTTTGAGTATTGTGGATACAAGTCGCTTCACATAGAAAAGAAGCGCGATAGCTTCCCACCATTCCTACGTATTCAAGAATAATAAGACGTAAACCCATGCATGTCTTATTTAAATAGTTGTTTTGTCCCAAGGTCCCATATGTACGCACGCCACGCTCCTGCGAACCCATGTGCATATAAAAAAAAAAAAAAAAAAGTGAGGAAAAACATTTCCTCCGTGTTTTCCCGTGTCTCCGGTTTCTTTGCGGTGGATCAAGGGAAGCGCCGGAGTCGCTGACGGCCCCGATGTGGTTCAGAAACACAAACATATCTCCCCTTTTCTGCCCCATTAAAACCGGTTCTCCTCTCCTGTGCCCTATTACCGCCGATCCTCCTCTGTTCTTCCGCGTGCCATCAGAGATATTTCCCTGCAGTGCGTAATAGACTAACTAACCATAAAAAAACACTTGTTAGCGCAGCTCTTAGAGCACTGTGACCGCAGCACGGGATTCACCGCCATGCAGGACGGGCAAACAACACGTTGGTGTCGTGTACCAGAACTCGTACTTTCTATAAAGCCAGTTTAAGGGCGTGTGCGGGATTGAAGGGGATTATGGGATGTGCCCAGAAAAGCTTCAGCTGAACTACCGAGTAAAATGTGGTTTAATGCAGTATTAAGGGTACGGACTGATTTTTTTATGTGCATAGGGATATGATAAACTTTCATCTTTTGGGTTCACAGCGTGAGTTATTTCTACTGGTCGTGCAAATGATGGACTCAGGATGGGCGTCATTAACAACAACCATGACAAAAAGGTTGGGGAGGAAGTACACGGTTGAAACTTTGAAGCTTTCTGGTTTTCAGAAGTTAAATATATAATTTTTCCACATCTGCCTGATGCATACTCATGCACATCATGCATCCGTCTGACAACTGATTTGACAGAGGAACCAAGCACATAATGCGACGACCTGTAGGCTAACCCCCCCTGTGCATAAATATTTATAGAGAAGCCAGGAGGCCAAGGAGAGTCATTCTAACCTTGCGGAGACCCGAGTACAGTATCCTTGAGTCAGAAATCTTGTTCTTCAGCACAATATTATAGTTTCTGCTGCAGGTGTCATGTTGTACCGCATACAAATTTGGAAAAAAGAACAAAGAAAGATGAAGAAAAGTCTCTACAGCAGACGGGATACTATTGCAGGGGGGGGGAGGAAAAGCCACGCTGGAAAAGAGAGACAGAGCGAGTGTGGGTGTGTGGGATGAAACGATGTGGGGTGAGGGGGGGTGAGGGTGGACGATAATGAAGTATGAGTACATGGAGCCGGGCTGAGAGACAGCGCTGGATGCAGAAAGCAGCTTACTCACACTGGTGGTGAATCATTGCGCCCGGCCAGATAGGCTCTGACTCACCGAGAGGAGGGGAGAACAGAGGAGGGAGAAGCGGTGTGGGCGGAGAACGAGCAGAACGTGTACTTGTACATCTATCTGTGTGAGGACCGATTTGAGTTGGAGATATGTGTGTGTGGCTGTGCATGTACATCTGTCTTTGAGGGGACACGTTTGAGTCTCAGACCTTGAGAGTGAGGTTGTTTTTGAGTGAGGTTATAGGTTCACTTCTTTAAAAGGTTTCGGGAGTTCAGACTTGGGTTTAAGGATCAGGTTAGGTTCAGGTTCAGGTTAGGGTAAGGGTTGGGGTTAGGCACTTAGTTGTGATGGTTACAGTTAGGGTAAGGGGCTAGGGAATGCATTATGTCAGGAAGTACAGGGATGTGTGTGTATGTGCGCCCCCATGTGTACACCACGTGTATTCTAGCTACATGCATGCTAACTGCTATGGCTGCACGAACATGTGCCCATGTGAGCGCCTGTGTGTGTGAGTGTGTGTGTGTGTGTGTGTGTGTGTGTGTGTGTGTGTGAGTGTGTGTGTGAGTGTGTGTGTGTGTGTGTGTGTGTGTGAGTGAGTGAGTGAGTGAGTGTGTGAGTGAGTGTGTGAGTGTGTGAGTGTGTGTGTGTGTGTGTGTGTGTGTGTGTGTGTGTGTGTGTGTGTGTGTGTGTGTGTGTGTGTGTGAGTGAGTGAGTGAGTGAGTGTGTGTGTGTGTGTGTGTGTGTGTGTGTGTGTGTGTGTGTGTGTGTGTGTGTGTGTGTGTGTGTGTGTGTGTGTGTGTGTGTGTGTGTGTGTGTGTGTGTGCTGCAGTGGTGACAGTGAAGGTCAGTTGCGTGGGTGTGTCTCAGGCCTCCCAGCTGTGGCCCGGGGCTAAGGAGCCATCACTGTCACATCTCTGTGCCGCTGCTGTGTGCTGCTGGCCCTGCAGCACGGAAGCACACAGCACTGACTCACACACACGCACGCACACACACACACACAGCCCTGTGTCTCTGAGCATGCGCGCACACACACACACACACATACACACACACACACACACACACACACACACACACACACACACCTGTGTCTCTGAGCATGCACGCACACACACACACACAAGCGCAAAAACACATAAACTAACCTCAGGATACAGAAGCACATGGAGAATTATTCATAAATACACAGTGAGATGTCACTTGAGTGTAGTATATTGTGCACGCTCTCCCCATAGGAGTGCACACACACACACACACACACCATCAAAACAGTCCCTTTACATTCCTGCCATGGAAGGCATAAAGCATGTCCTCTCTCTAATACAGGGGTGTCAAACTAATTTTCACCGCGGGCCACATCAGCATCATGGTCGCCCCTCAAAGGGCCGGTTGTAACTGTAACACTGTATAAATTTAACTACTACCGAACATATTGTTAAATAACTCTTTGTATTGTTTATTCAAGTGTAACAATATTGTACATGCATATATATATATATATATATATATATATATATATATATATATATATATATATATATATATATATATATATATAAACCCACATTATTCTATCAAAGATCAAACTTAAAACAGAAGAAAATAACAAAGATCAAACAATCGTTGTTATATTAACTTTGTTCAAAGCTTTTTTTGTCACAGTTGA
The DNA here is from genome assembly GCA_023566465.1 of Cottus gobio. Classification (NCBI taxonomy): domain Eukaryota; kingdom Metazoa; phylum Chordata; class Actinopteri; order Perciformes; family Cottidae; genus Cottus; species Cottus gobio. The sequence continues at coordinate 5,424,752 of CM042217.1, forward strand.
GAAGGACATAACTAGCCAATAAGAACATGCATGTGGTCTGGGGCAGTGGTTCTACTGGTCTGGCTGCACCATCACCCCTGAATGAACCGAGATCCAAAGCAAGGAACATGCTCAACTTCTCAAATGGATTTAATGAAAAGATGGTGCAGTTTGAGCCTGAAATGGTACAGAATCTCACATGCCAACACAAAAACACTAGTTTGAAATATTCCCTTTTACACTCAATCAAAAACCCCAAAGTGCATCTTAAGGACACAAAGTAATACAACACACATAATCATTTTATAACTTCAGCCTTTTTTAACAGACTCAGCAGTGCTTTCATGCACAAACATAATAAAAAGGTCCTGAATGAAGTGAACTATCACAAATAGTGCGTGTGTAAACTCATGCAAGTGTGTTGTGAACGCAGCACTGAGGAGTGTGAATAGACGCACTCTGCTGCGTTCAAAATTCCCTTCAAAATAAAATCACAGGATTTTTATATTGCCCATGCAAAGGTCCGCGACGAACCGAAAACGGGTCCGCAACCCACTGAAAACGGGTCCGCGACGAACCGGAAACGGATCCGCGACCGACTGAAAACGGGTCCACGGTGGTGATCATGCCTTCCAAGCCGTCGCGGGCCACATAAAATGACGTGGCGGGCCACATCTGGCCCGCGGGCCTTGAGTTTGACACATGTGCTCTAATATGTGAACCTGATGACCTTGTCCACACTCATTCAATCACTGGTGAAGAGAGCACAATTAATCCAGCGGGCTGCTCCGTAGTCTCCGCTGTACGCTCCCAGCTCTCTGCTGCATTCAGCAAATATGTACAAAGAATCTTGTCGGGGGAAGTTTTGTGCTTCTACAAGCACAAAGTCAAACAGAGTGAAAGTTTAGAGGTGAACGCGGCTTGCTCGACGCGACGCCTCCATCTTCAGCTCCCTCGCCGCGCTCGTGTCTCGGTTGGGTCTTTTCATTCCTTTCTGAAATCCAAATGTCTGACTCTTAAAAAAAAAAAGAAAAAAAAAAGAGTCTGATTTTTAGGTCCTCCACTGACATGTCATTTCAGATAAATTGAGGAACCTTGAATGAGACATTGTCGCTGAAACACCGTTAACTACGACTCGTTCCTGTATTATATATCGACACAACAGTGAGAGTGAAAGGGCCCCAGCCAGTTAAGGAGCCGCCTCTTTCAGAGAAATACAGCAGTGGGGATGGGGGGGGGTTGGGCCTCTTCCACTCCCCTTCAAAAAAAGAAATATATGTGACCTCTGGTCATAGTGTAGAGCTGAAATGGGCTGATGCTATAGCATGCACTTCAGAGTCCCTCTCCTGCAGCCATCCGCACGCCGGCCTCTTTATGGCCAAATGCATGGCACATAAAACGGAGAGCACATTGCGCAATTACAGCCTAATTAACTGGACGATATTTTATGTGGTCAGCGAGGCCACAGACAGACTGCAGATCAGTTGCCAGGGTTTTGAGGGAATGTGAGTCTTGCTGGTCCGCGCTGATCTCCACGGCTAATGTGTGCACTTATATTTGTCTACACGCGGCGCTGGCTTAAATAAAAGAGGGCATATACTGTATGCCTTTGGAAAGAGTGGCCATTTGTCTGAGTCACGGTCGGTACCCCCACATCGCTCCCCATCCTCCTCCCCCCCCCCCCCCCAACCCCGCCTCTCGCAGCCCTTAACAGCAGCAGGTTTGCATTGGGATTTGAGGTGTAATTAAATTCAATAAATAGGCGAAGGTGAAGAAATAAATCAAGCGGAAACTGATAAACAACAGGAGATTAAATGCCACTGAGCCGTGCGAACAAATATTTCAATAGAATTTTTTAACAGAGGGCACCCGGGGCCCCCTGCAAAACCTCAAAAAACTTTTTTTAACTGAAAGTCAGCTCGCCGAAGCCGCCGTAGCTATAATTACGTTTCGACGCCGCCGTCCTCGTTGACATCGTAATACGGCACACAATAAGGGAATAAATAACCATTTGAAGGACATAGATTGTAGGCGATGACAGGCGATGTTCCCCCGCCCGCCGCCTCCCACGCACCTCTTCATCCTCCTGCGCCGTCGCTTATTCAGAGGCCAGCCGACTCTTTATTAATGACTATTGAAGTAGCAATTAATGCTGCATAATACATGAACTACAGCTGTGCAAATCTGAATAAAGTCTGATTAGGTGCTAAAGAGGATCGGGGAAATACTGCCGGTGCATATTAATGCGGACATTTTAAGAAGGGGAGGGGGGAGAGGGGCGCTCTTTGTGCCGGACTGGCCGGATAAAGCAAACAAATGAGTTACCCAGCCAGTGCTAAAAGTCAGTCACCTGGCTAGTCGGCGACTCAGAGGGAGGGCGGCCGTAGAACCCGTGCTCCCAGTGTGAGTCATAGCGCCGTGGTTCACACACTGATTTGCTTTCTCCACTCCATACTGGACCGTGCCGCCCTCCCGGGCATAACAAGCCTTAAGTGCTTTAAAGTCCCCCAGAATGGAAATGAGGTCCTTTTTGTTTTTTTTCAACAGGCATCGTCCAAGGCCACACCTGGTGCAACCGAAAGCACCCGGGTCCGCTGCTTTGGTGAATTAATGAAGGATCCTGGCAGCGCGGAGGTCAGTCTTTGACTCGGGCGAGTCCTTCACAGGCCTCACAACAGGTATCTGAAAAGGAAAGATGTCCGCCTCCGTGTGGGTGTGTTCGCATTGTTTGCCTTTTCGCCTTGATGGAGACATGCTGTCCGAACCCAGATTAAAACGACAAGGACAAAAATGCTTTTTTCAAATGATCAACCGTGCCCATTCTTCTCTCCGATCCACTCTCTCTCTCTCTCTCTCTCTCTTTGCTTCTGCTCTTTCGCCACTCAATAAATCTTTAATTCCTAAAAATACAGTCTAGTCTTCCTGTAATCTCTCTCTCTTTCTCTCACTTTCTCAGGCTCCCTCTCCCAGTCTTTCCTCCTCCACTCTTCTCCTTTTGAACAGCTGCTCTGCCTTTATTAGTTGGAGTGCTTCAGCATGAAGCACCCAACTATTGTTCTTCGAATCTTTATTATTCTATTTCTTCCGTATGTATTTTAAAAGGTTTCTCCTCCTTCATATGTTCAGCTACAGAAACTCCTTCAGGAGAGGGGTGCTATGACCTTTCATATTTTTAACTTTTCAACTTTTCTTAATATTAATCTTTTTATGCTTTTTTTTAACATGGGATTCCTATGGAGAAAATCCTCAACTTTAACAGCTTATAGGTTCAGCATACTTTCAGCTAAAGATACCATTTCAACTTTAAAATGTAGACATATTTTTCATCTATGACTGCATATTTTTAAATATTTTCTATCTTTTAAGAATTTTAAACTATGAATTTTTGAATTTAATTAAATATCTCTCCCTACGGGGCAGAGCTGTGCTTCTCCAATCGCCATGGTAACCATGGCGCGTGTGGGTTTTTTGTCTTTGATGTTCGCTCTGTCTTTGATCTATATTGAGCTATTTTCAGCTTAATTTAGCAATTTTCTTTTCACTTATTCTTTTCAAATATTTAAGCTTTAAGCTTCAGCTTTTAGCACTCCAACGCATTTTCAGCAGGAAATGCTCTTTCTAGTTCTTTATTATGTTGCTCTCTCTCTCTCTCTCTCTCTCTCCCTGTCTGGCCTTTTCACTCTAATCCTCCAATTGCCTTTCACATGGACAATATTCCCCCCTGAGCACCCCATTCCTCTGACAGGCTTCCACATATTAGATTAGGCTTAGCTTTGTTTATTTATTTATTTAGTCAAGGCTATTGTCTCTGAAACTTTTGCCAACCCAAATTCTCCAAAAAAAAACAAAAAACAAAAAAAAAAAACAGACTAATTCACAGCATGTTTTCTTTTCCGTCAGCAATATTCTGTTACATATCAATTTGGCCCTCGTGTGGCCCACTGCAATCATTCTTTGGTGCTAGTTTTTTGGCAGCGAACATGGCGGCACTAACAGAGTGCTTTAGAACAGGCTGTCTAATGGAGGCTTGCAGCATTTTGTGGTTTGCAATCATTGGTAAAAAAAAAAAAAAGGAAATACACGGTAGCAAATGGGTTGAGCAGTCAACCATTAAGCCGGCCACCAGCACCTCAGTGTAATTGTGGTAATGAAGTCCAGGCTGACCCTATAATGCAAGGTCCATGCATGCTGCCATCCTGACGCTTTTATGGACCTGACCTGAGTTATGACCCTCTCTCTGATAGGCTAGTGGTGGGGAAGATGGCGAGATGGGGGGGAAAATAAAACCGCATGGGAGGGGAAAAAGAGAGAGCAATGGACTCCTAAAAAGTCAGGTGGACAGGGGAAGGGGTATCCAGTAAATCATTATAATTAAATGAGTCCTTTACCTAAAGGACAGTGTTGCACCATGGGACGGAGCTCTAGCCTGGCCGGGTCCGACCCTTCAGCCTCCCCCCTTTTGGCCCATTAGCCCTTGGGCCCACATCCCTCCAACCTCTCTAGTGAGCAGGCCCAATCAGGAATCAATAGCCATGTCACAGGGAACCACGCTGCTTTGACACCAGTGGATACGACAAAAAAAAAAAAAGTCTATTACACGGCAGTTATCTCCATTACTGCTGAGCAACTTGGTCTTGAAAAAGGCACCGCATGGAGGACGGGGGGCTGAGGAAATCAGCGATGGCGGTGCTGGTGGCGGCGGCGGTGGTGACAGGATGTGAAGCTCTAATTCAGAGCAACATGTCTGATTAACCTGCATCTCCCCTCTGGGACTCGGTCGGCGTGCCCGGCAGGAGACAGAAGACACACGTGTTCACGTTCACTACCGGCAAGAAATATGGAGAAACACCTATCCTATAACCAGTACGCCAATATTCTGGCCACGCATTTACCGTCCTTCACCTTTCGCTTGCAAAGCGAGGAGGAGGAGCAATGCAACTCAAAAGTAAAAAAGACGGACGTTCCCTGGATAATGTAATAATCTTACAGGTTCAACAGTATGGCCAGCTGTTTAATATGTTTTGAGGAATCTCAGTAGATAGCTCTATGTGTGTGTGGTGCACAAATCCCCCCACCAAAAAAAAAAAAATGAATGCAAGAATCATACAAAAGATCCTCTCACGATTTGATAATTCCAGACAAAAGCTCCATAATTAAAATTACTGAGAGATTTTGTTACAATGTGCGGCTCTATTGTTACATTGTAAACAATAACACACCCATGAGCCTCAGCTGCCGTTGCTATGGAGAAGTCAGAGGTGTGAATCAGAGCGACAGAAAAAAACATTCGCTGTTGCAGTTGTGAAACAAAAGCTCGAGGCAGTAATTGCTGGATTCATGCACAGTTGACCAAAAATCCCCCCAAAAAAAGATTATTTTGAAGCTAAATAGTGGATCCAGTGTTCTCAGCGGCGTAATCTTTAGCGTGTGACCACCGGTGATTGGGTTGTTTCTGAAATGTTCCTTGGGAGTTGTAGTTCACTTATTTTTGGATTCACGGCTGCACGTTTGTTTTTGGGTCTTTGGTTTAAAAAGAAAAGAAACTAATGATTCGACCATCAGGAAGGTTTCAGTCACCTGACACGCACGTAAACAACAAAATAAGAGACTCGTCAGCGCTTTCCAAAATGACCCGTATGAATGAATAAAAGTACTTTGATGAGGTTAGAGAAAGATATGGTTGAAAAAAAACGACATTTACTAAGAGAGTAAAAGGAAAAGACTCATAACTCTGATAAAATCTGTTTTCATAACAACTCCCATGGATCAACGTTACCAAACTTCAGAATAAAAGCCAGTAATCATCTGAGTGGCGTTTGTATAGCACCGGGGTTGTAAATGTTTTGTACATCCATCCATCCATCCTGCACTCCTCCCGGAGACTTTGAATGACTGTGAAACAACGTCCCACTCCTCTCACTTTTGTTACGGAACATTACACATGTGCTGTTTTCCCAAAAAACAAAACAATGAATGCTTCCATCTTTGTGGTCGACGGCAGCGAGCGTCTCCGCGGTCGAGAAGCGGTCGTCAGGCGCGTCAGGAAAACACACACTTAGGCCCTTTTAAGCAGAACCGATGTCGATGTTTTTTTTGTTTTTTTTCCCGAGGACAGATTCAATGTACTGGACTGCATTATCGCGCTGGAGGGTCCGTGCACCGGGAGACCTACGGGACAGGAACCATAAAGCAACGTGACACTGTTCGCTGGCTCTCACCTTGGCCCAGTAACCTTGATGAGTCAGGGCATCAATCAATGTTTAATTGCTGAAATGTTATGTGTGGGGATGTGGGTGGGGTGGGGCCTATTCCCTGAGGGTGGAGGGGGGAATGGGGGGGGGGGGGGGAACTCTGTCCTCAGTGGGTTTCCTACTGCTCCCCTACTGCCACCAGACTTGCTTTATGACACTCATTTGCTTGATTAGCTAAACAAACGCTGACTGCTCCCTCACTCACCTCTGCAAAACACACACACACACACACACACACACACACAGAGAGAGAGACACACACACACCTTTGCTCTCTGTGTTAAGTGTATGCATGCAGAGCAAATCGCACACTCACATTCATATTTCCCCGCTTGGCGCTTTAAGAATGAACAATGTGCACGCTAAAAAATGATCAGCTTTTAAAAGTGCTCGTAAATCATCGCCGGGCCGGAATCAGAAAACAGAATGCATTAATCAGTGGCTTTGGCGCAGATACAGTACAATTAAATGCAATCTATTTATCTTAATATAATACGTGTGGGATGAGCGTACTGTACGAGCTCCGAGCTTTATAATGCATAATGGCTTCAGAATGAAATCCAGTAATGTGTATTATTTATTTTTTTTGCACTTTGTGTATGCAGCATGCGCGTGTACGGTATGCAAATGACCCTTTTAGATCCTCCCACCGTCGAAGAATCCCGACACGACGTTTGTCTTCGTAAAATACAGCCTTTGATGCGCGGAGCTTCTGTGGTAATGAAAGCAATAGGTCTCTGTGAGTGGAGATTGCTTTTCCAGAGCTTCATTTTACAGCCGGGCGTTGAATACACTCCTCTGGCAACTCCTCCTGAATGTTTCATCACAGACCAGATCCCGGGGGTCGGCGCAACCCCCTCATCGCACGCACACACTCGCCGTACCTTCGCATTCGTGCGTGTGGCGGAGGATACGGGGAGTCAAACTGGATGCCATTTCATCTGCTCGGGGAGCGATTTGATTGAATATTCAATGTGCGCGGATACAAACATGATAGAATGTCAAGCCGGGCAGCTGCGGTAGTCGCAGTTAGCTCGGCGTGTCGGAGAAGCTTTCGGAGGTGCGCCGTCTCATCTAGCCTGTAGCTTATACGTCATGTGTGTGAAAACACGACCGTTATATCGTTGAAAACATCAATTTCTGTGGCGTCTGGGTTCGCCACCTTGATTTGACGAGTAAGAAACCACAGCGTGTAAAACACACAACGAGTCCACTGTGTTTTCTTGCCAAACAATCAGTCATACAATCTTGATATAATCGTGCCATCCATAGACACTAGCCACTGCCAAGAGGATGCCAGATGGCTTATTGAGCGTTTGTGATTGACGCGTCTCAGTAGGAAAACAGAGTGATTTTCTTCGACTCAGTAGTTCAACACAACTATACGGTGCATCCGTCTCCTGGAACCGACAGACAAGACAAGAACAAAACAGAGCCAGTGGAGCCTGTAGTCTTTGAAGAATGTAACCACCTACCTGTGTGTGCGTGCATGTGTGTGTGTGAGTGTGTGCACACATGCATCGGAGCATGTGAATTAGTGACTGTGTACAAGCCGTCTTCCTGATTGCTTTGCATGACTTCCTGTGAGTGGGTGGGACACAATGTGGCAGAGACACACTGCTGCTTTCACTGTGCCGCACACTGGGGCATGACATAACCCAGAGGTTGGTCGAATGCTAGCCTATCAATAACACACAGGTAGACAAATGTGCGGTATTATTCATATGCATGTTGAATCCTCAGGAATGCTCTCCCACTGTTTGTGAAGTACCGCCATGCTGGGTTTGAACTCAACACTCCAGCTGCATCTATACATTCAATTTTCTCTGTGATTAAAATAATACTGCTTTGAACAACATGCGCTCTGGAATAATGTGTTTATTAGCTTGTGTGCTTTGCATCGCGTCAACAGTTGCATGATTTCACAGTAGGGATGCTTATATAGAGGAAAATGTAAAACTAGTTTAAATGGACGAATGTCCCATTAAAACATTACCAATACAACAAAAGGTTTTTTTTTATTTCACAATGGTGGCGAAACACCAAGTTAGCCGAAACACAATAATACTAATTTAATGTCAACGTTGTGAATGAAGTTTTTAAAACTTTGTGTACTAATATTAGTCTTGTGCGCAGTCTGAGACCCATTCAGAGACCCAGTCTGAGACCCAGTCTGAGACCCATTCTGAGACCCATTCTGAGACCCAGTCTGAGACCCAGTCTGAGACCCATTCAGAGACCCATTCTGAGACCCAGTCTGAGACCCATTCTGAGACCCATTCTGAGACCCAGTCTGAGACCCAGTCTGAGACCCAGTCTGGGACCCAGTCTGAGACCCAGTCTGAGACCCAGTCTGAGACCCATTCAGAGACCCATTCTGAGACCCAGTCTGAGACCCAGTCTGAGACCCATTCTGAGACCCAGTCTGAGACCCAGTCTGAGACCCATTCAGAGACCCATTCTGAGACCCAGTCTGAGACCCAGTCTGAGACCCATTCAGAGACCCAGTCAGAGACCCAGTCTGAGACCCATTCAGAGACCCATTCAGAGACCCAGTCTGAGACCCATTCAGAGACCCATTCTGAGACCCAGTCTGAGACCCAGTCTGAGACCCAGTCTGAGACCCATTCTGAGACCCAGTCTGAGACCCAGTCTGAGACCCATTCTGAGACCCAGTCTGAGACCCAGTCTGAGACCCAGTCTGAGACCCATTCTGAGACCCAGTCTGAGACCCATTCTGAGACCCAGTCTGAGACCCAGTCTGAGACCCAGTCTGAGACCCATTCTGAGACCCAGTCTGAGACCCATTCTGAGACCCATTCTGAGACCCAGTCTGAGACCCATTCTGAGACCCAGTCGGAGACCCACGGCCTCAGACTGGGTCTCAGGTGGTAATGACCAGGGCTCACATTGTTGTGATGTGCAGTACCATGATTGCTAGAAATCGTCAGTCCAAATATTGTTGCATCGAGGCTTCAGTTGACCTTCCGCCCACACCAACGCTGGGCGAGGGTTTGCAGATTGAATGAAACAACAAGTCTGTGTTGAAATCTGGAGGAGAGCTGCTGAATAAATGCAGTTTGAAAGAAGCAACATAAAGTAGAGAGAGAGGAAGTTGTGTTCTTTCAACTAACTTTAAGCAGCTTATAATACATCATTAAAACTACTAATGCTAATATTTGTTTCTATCAATGCAAATAATCGATTTGAAATGCAATAATTTATTTCCTAATAGTGTGAATAGCGTGTGTTTCATAAAAAAAGATGAAAATAACGAGGTAAAATTGTAATTTTGGACCGTTTATGCTGACTTTGGGACGGTTCTATGTTTAACATGTATGCATTTTTCTTTTTCAAAAGTCAAAACTCAAGATGTTGGGCACGTACACATGATGGATTAAAACATCTGCCACACAGAATACGGTGTGGACACGGCTGTCACGGCTAGAATTGAACCCATTGCTCACAGGCCAAAGGCTGCGAGTCACAACAAACTGTCTGCACTGAAATCCCATCCACAAAACACCCACAAAAATAAAATGTAATAAAACTCAATCTCGGCTCTGCGGGGTGTATTATACTGTATGTATATGCTAATATGCTGGGGCCATATTAAAGAAAGAGTAAAGGAAGAAAGAAGGAAGGTCTGGCGCTTTAAAGCACACAATAAGGACGAAAGCATTCAGCTTTTAATTAACATTAGCCATATCAGCGTGGAGTAATTTGAAATTGTCTTTAGGACTTCAGAGAGAAAGAGTGAGAGACGGAGACTTTAAACCATTTAGCTCAGCTGATAAACCAGTCATACCGGTGGAGTCGCTATCTTCCGCTATAATTTGATCTCTTTCACTTTGTATTATGCTTCTTTTTTTAGAAACACATGGTGCTTTCCTTCCTGCCTCCCCCTTATCCTTTTGATCGGGGGCCCCCTTTTCTTTCCACATCTCTCTCCCTCCAAGCTTCATCTTTTTTTTTCTTCTTCCCATGTTCTTTTATTTCTTCTTGCTCTCAGCTTTCCTCCAGCTTTTATCTCCACTTCATACGGAATAACTGCGCGGCTTTATGAGTATAATGAGGCTGTTCCTCTACAACTTCAAAACCCTTCCCGTCGCCCGTTTGCCGGCGCTCTAAAACAAACTCGTGACAAATATTTTGACATTCAGACACGAGGGAGGACGTGTGCAGCGATCCCATGCATTCTGATGCATCTTTTACAAAAAACAAAAGGTAATAAGGGAGGAAAAACCCTTTAAGAAATAGCGTAAATGAGGAGAGCCCAATCAAATGCCCCAATTCTCCCCCCACCCCCCTCCTTTATTTTCTTTTAACTATAGTGATCACTTTGATCCTGATATTAGCCGTTCCCCGTGGAATTAGTAAGCGTTATACTGGAGCTTATTTAGAGGGAGAGTAATTAAAGCCGAGAACAGGCTCTATATGTAATGTTGTAAACGATTTAGCAGGCTAGTGGTGTACCACATTGTCATGGATCACAGGAAATTGGCCGGGGCAGCTTGTTGTGCAGATACAGTCACTGTAGCACGTTCCCAACAGTAATTGCTGTGAATGAAACGCCCATGGTACTGCATCGCATGCCACTCCACAATAAACTTGATTATTATGGTAATTATATAAGTATAAAACACTTTAGCACGGGGGCCTAGATTTATCATCACAATTGCTGTAAGTGCATTCACGGAGCTGGGAGTGTGGACTCTGGCTATTCAAAAAGGCCAAAGCATTGAGTTGATGGGAGTTTAGCAAAATTAGAAATCCATCTGGAGAAAAAGGCAGCGCTCTTTCCATTGTGATCATAATCATTTGTCTTGCTCTGCTATTGATTTAGCTCCGAATGCTCTGGTTGCTTTTAGCTCCTAAGGACAGCCAGGGAAGAGAGTGTTTAAGGCAGGATGAAAAGATAGAGGGATGGTGGGATAAGAGGGCGGAGGAGGAGGAGGAGGAGGAGGGTCGGTGATGAGTCTTGAGCCGCCCTGAGCAGTAATGAGGAAGCAGTAAAAATGAGACGGCATTGTGTTGTACTTTAAGGTAGTTCATCTTTAAAATGAATAGTCCCTGAAGGGCCAGGTGGTTAATGCCATTTATTAATAGACAGACAGGGCCAGCAGTTTGGGCTGTGGCCCTCTGAGAGCCCTTAGTTAGGATGGAGAGAGAGAGAGTGAGTGACTAAGAGATAGGAAGAAAGAGTACGGGTCGTGTGGGGTAGAACGGTACAGATAGATGGTGCTGAGTCTGCTTATTGATTGAGAGGATGAGCTATAAGGGGTGTGAGGACGTTCCCAAAGGCCGATGAAGACATTTTTTATTTTTTTTAAAGTGACGGCATTTAAAAGGTAGAATCAACTCTCTGATGCCGGCTAATCAGCGGACAAACGCTTCATCCTTCAAGGTCAACGGGTCGGAGGTCAGGGCTTATTTTTGCAGGGATGCACCAACGACACTTGTTTTATACGGACCAAGCATTTGTGGATACCGAGTACCGGTATGAGTACTGAGCAACACCATGCAGCGCTAACAATGACTGTGATGAAGAAAATATGATAGGTGTTTTTTGACATTTTAACACTCAGCCATTGTTTTGTGTGTCCTCACAGGTCTTTAGGAGATGTTGCATTTATTCACCTACAGACAAACTACACACACCTGCACTGCCACCTTCACAGCTACAGCGGTGATGTCGTTTTCATCATCGCTGACCACCCAGTACGCCCGGCAGCCGAAGACCTCACAGCTCAACTAACGGTGAACACTTAAGTGGCTGCATGTTTCATGGATGGATTTAACCTGTTTGTGCATCGGGGTTCAATGCTGTCGCGGCTACTGGAGGAATACGTGAGCACACAGTATCAGACTGGATACCCGACACTGGACACTCGTATTGGTTTCAGTGCATCTCTACTCATTTGAGACACTCACTGACATGATCATTAAAAAGGGAGCAATATCCATTCGGAGCATTAATATAGAAGCAAATAACCATTTGCTGTGTACTTAGTGGAGTAATATCTACTTGAGAATGAAGTCACTCTCCCTCTGTGTGTGTTTTTATCCAAGCTTCTCCTTGCACATGCTTTTCATGCAAGTCGGTGCGCTCTCATATGGCGTTTACAGCCGATGATGTCGTTCTGAGCGGCGGCGTGTCTTTAGCCATCTTGAGAGCCGTTGAGAGGCAGTAGAAATGCTCCCAATCCTGTATCATGCACCTTTAAAAAAGGGTAATGGATGATATATACCGTGCACATGCAGGAGACCGGTGCATCTGCCCATCACCGGCAGAGCAGGGAGCATAGAGCATCGCATGTCTGGTCCCGAGCCCGCGGTGACCCGGCCCACTAATGAACCAACAGGCATTACCTCCCTGTTAGCCCGCTCAGCGCCCCACCATTTGTCATAAACTGGGTGGAGCTGTCACAGGCGGGCTCGGCAGCGGTGCAGCTGCCTGAGCCGTTCTCTCTGGGAAGCCGGAGCGCCTTTAGCCGCCTCCCAGAGCGCCGAATAGCTTTCATTACGCGGGAAAGTCTCGGTCTTGATAAAAAAAAGATCCAAACAAAAGGACGAGAGGTGGATTTACTGTGCCGCTCCACCTGAGCTCTAATAATATTGTTGCTGTCGGGAGTAAAATATCACTGCTGCCATTTGCAAACATCTAAATCTTTGAGGGTAGACAGTGTCAATGTGCTGCTAGCTACAGGCCATATTGCTATTGATTGGTGGAATGATAGAACAATTTCTTACCTGATGTTGGAGATGCACCAGAGGCGATGGCGTAGGGGAGAGAAAGAGAGAGAATTTGATTAGTGGTGGCCTTGTACGGTGTACAGCACATGCACAATAGGGGAAGTACAAAGGGGGCTGAGTGCACTCCATTATTACACTATTGCAATCAAAGGCTGCAAACCCCACCCCGAGAATCAATTCAACATTTCCTCTGTGGCTTTACCACATTACGTCATAAAAAACTGCCACGGCTGCAATCCGACACTTTATTATAAAAGATCCTAAAGAGTAATTTATCGTTCCTCTGCTCTCCAAAGTGCAGAGCGGCAACACAACAGGAGTCAAAACCCCGGCAGACATGTATTTGTAGTTTGTGTATTGCATCGTCTACTAATGTCTTTTTATCATTTATATGTTGATGTGTGTGTCCTATGACGTTAACTGGATCTTTACAACGATGTTTTTAGCGTCTACTTGCCACATTCACTTCCTTTTCCTCTACTTCCTCCACTATCATGAATAAGCTTCAAAATCTAAATGAAAGGTGGACTGCCCACTCATTTTTCTTGCAGAATATGAACTGTATATTCACGTTCCAGGCCCAGCGATAAAGACAAAGACATGTTAAGCCACGAAGCCGGCTGAATAGGAATCCTCATCCCCCTAAGCCACACTCCAGTGCCCCTTACACCCCCTGACACTCACTAAGGCTCTGAGTCAAAGTCTTGTTCTCGTAGCCACGGGAGCCTCCCACCACAAATGTGCTTTTAAATACATAAATATTCATTGGCATCGCACATAAACCCGACCCATACGCCAGCAGAAGCAGCCATCTGCATTAACAGAGCTCAAGCTGTGAGCTGCGCTCCATCCACCAGCCTCCTTCATACGTATATACATCAGTGGGTGACTGGGCAAAGCCAAGTCCCAGCACCCATTTCCAAAGCAGCCTACACTTGGCAGGTGTGCTGGTGGAAAGTGCAGCTCCACTATTGATGGAACAGTAACCCTCGGCCATATATAGCTGTTCAACATGATCTTAGTTTTTAGTGGGTGTGCGTTACTGTTACGCTAGTGTTCTGCAAAGCCTCCACACAAAGATGTAGTTTGAAGGATATGGTGGTTTTGTGTAATTTCATGCAAGTAGAAACATGTATTGTGTATAGAATATGTTTCACCCTTTGATTCAACCTCACACTGTGTAAACGTGTATTAGAGACACATCAAGAGACGTCCAAGACCAAAATGACTCGATCCAGTTAATCAAAGTACAGAAAGTACCTGTGGAAAAAAAGTTCCCCTAAATAAAAATGTGAAATTGCGAATTTTTTTAAAGTAACTTAGTGGCATGGTGAAGACAGGCCTCTGGTCTGCCTAAACTCTTAAGTAAGGATCATCCTCAGTTTTTTTTTTCAGACCCTGTCACTCAGAGCCCTCTCAGCTGACAGATTTCCTTTTCAGATAAAGCCTGGGGATCTCCGGCCAGATACTCTGTCACTAGAAAGCTGTTTTTCTTTTCCCCGACAGATTACATCAGCTTTGGTTTTAAAACAGCCAGGAAAACAGGCACTGAGACACACACACACACACACACACAAGATGATCACAGCTTCACCTATGAGTAGCCTGCCTTAAGAAGGCATAAAGGGATGAGCGCTGAAGGGGTTAACTTTCACTGAGCCCTCGCTTCCCATCCTGGACTCTGTGTGGAATTATTTAAAGGCCTTGTATTACAGTCTGCGAGCATAGCGAGGGAGGGAGCGATGGAGGATCGGACCGCTGGATGGAGGGATGGAGGGAGGGATCAGCCACCTGCCGAGAGAGAGTGAAGCCTTCCTCGTCGGTCCCATGCAGGAAAAAGGGGGCGTGTGTGTGTATACGTCGGGCTGCTTATTCTAATGCAACAACCTGCAGCTAAAATGCTCCAATGATGATAAACAAACACCATTTTGGATGGGGAGGGACGCATGGAGGGCTGGATGGAGAGAGGAAGGGAGAGAGTGAGTGTGGCAGTGCTGGGCAAATAAGACTCAGGGGCCTTTTTTCTTCTCCCCTCCCCTCACATGAGATAGTTGCGGTTCTTTTAAAATGTATGTTTGAAGTTGGGGATTAGTTGAACACGAGCTGTTTGAAAAAAGACTGATGCAAGAGTGGAGAAGGAGATGAGAGAGGCCAAAAAAAGAGGGAGAGGGAGTTAAGGGGTGTTGTGGGGAAGATGGAAAGGGATGCATGAGACAAATGTATGGACAAATGTATGGACAGAACAGAGATGTTGCAGGACCAGAACATGGGCGGAGGAAGGACAGAAAGGAGGCCTCCAGTGGCACAAGGTGGATGTTGCAGCAGAAATTCAATATGCAGCCAATATCCAATGAAGCAACATTTAAAAACCCAAAAAAAAAAAGAATGGAGAAATTGAGGGGCGAATGTGTAAGCCCGGGCGAGGTAGGGTCTCCGAAAGAGAAGCATTACTATTCCCCAACCGTTCTCAAAGAAACACAAAAGGCATAAGCGTGAAACATATTCTGATAACGTAAAAAATATTCGGCTCTTGTTAAGAAGGACTCTCATGTGGGAAGGTCAAAGATGACAAAGAGTCTTTCTTTCCCCTCTACCATCCAATGCCTTTCTACTGTCCAACACACACACACACACACACACACACACACACACTCACACACTTCTGCGACACTTTAATCAGAGCGCGGCATGCTCTCAGTCCAGACAAAGCCCAATCAGGGCGGTGATAATTTGGCCTCTCCTTCAATCAGCTGCACCGTAATTGCATCAGTCACAATCTCCATTTCATCTTTCATCTCGGTGTCAGGGTGGCGGACAGGAGGCAGAAGGACACTCTGAGGCTGAGGCCCATCATTAAAACAGACAAGCAGCAAATCCAGAGGAAGAGGCGACGAGAACAATACAACAAATTGTTGTCGTTTCAATGAGGCTCACCCGAGTCCTCCGGAGCATGAACGTTCATGGGGGAAAATGTGCATCTTTTGCCTCTTTTCTATGTGAATATGAATGCTCTTTATAAATAGAAAATGGCATTAAGTTAGTAATTACGTAACCGTGCTTGACATGTACATTTAAATGTAATAGCATACAATACGAATACACAACTACAAGTTAAATTGAGTGATAAAACATGGAATAGTCGGGGTGTATTTAGTCAAACATGCCAGGTGCATTTAAGATAAAAAGAGTTGTATGAAAGTAATTTGTCTACATTATGTATCAGCAGTGAAGAAAAGCAGAGAACATGAAAGAAGCCATGCTGTGATATATCTAGTTGGCAGTCTTTAATTTGAAAATTGGAGATTTTTGACGACAATAAAAAAATAACGGCAATTTAATAATTCAGGAGCGCTTCATAAAATTATGAGAGAAAGAGAGAGAGAGATATAAGGAAGAGAGCAAGACAGAGTGATTGAAAATGAGAAGTGAGTGAGTGAAGACACAAAGAAAAAGAAAAGAGGAGCGATAGGTAAAAGAGAGAATTAGGACTTCTCATGACTTCTGTTATCTTTTGGCAAAATGAATCATATGAGCGTTTTGAATGTAACGTAATGCATATGTCATGTAAGGGAAATTAACCTGTGAATGATTAATGGAGCGTTTGAAATGTTCACCCCCGAACACATCAAGAGCTTTTTATATATTAAAGATCGGGGTCGACCAGAAGAAGAGGGTTGACATGGCCTCATAGCTATCATCAAACAAGCTATGCAGGGATGAGCTGCATGCAGTAAGAGGCGTGGCCTAAGGAAGAGGCCACCCCACCTGGACCAGGTGAGTCCCTCCCTCACCTTGTTTAACCCTACAACACTAACGTCGGGTGATTTTCACCCGAGCGATTGCATTTACGTTATATTCGTAGTGTTGCTTTTTCTGAGTTGCGTGGGTCCTTGTGTAGCTTCCTGCTTCTCAATGACGTTATTGAAAGTGGGCGTGTCTTTATTGAAGGTGGGCGTGCCTTTATTGAAGGTGGGCATGTCTCTCAGCTCCGATCCCTGTTTTTTTCAACAGGCACGTGTTCGGGTGATTTTTATCCGACAGGACAAGGCTCACATGTCACAGGAACATTTGGACCAAAGAACAAGTTCATACCTCCATTATTTATGTTTTTAAATATACAATGTTTAATATATAAAATATAAATATAAAATATTTATTGATGATTTTTCTCATTTTTCACCCGATTTTGATCCTTTTTTCAGGGTCCTCCCATGATTTTTCATTTTATGAGAAATTCTACAGGTTAAAATAATGGGAGAGGACTTAAATTTGCCTTGTATAGTTATATTTTAACATATTTTGATGAGAAGTATTTTTTATCAGGTACTTTATATCGGGTGAAAATCACCCGACATTAGTGTTAGTGTGACTATTCTTAACATTAGTGTTGGAGGGTTAAATGACATGAACAGGTTTGTCAGCGATGTGAAGGAAAAGCAGAGCTGGAACGCTGCACAAATACAGACTGAAGAAGCTCGGGCGGTAAAAACTCTCCGATCGACGATTCAATGTCGTTTTCACATGCATGGTCTCAAACGCACAAACACAGACACACAACTGCATCTCTTCGTTCCTGTCCACAAGCTCGCTGAAAATAAAAGCAGCTGTGAAAAGCTGAATATCGGTTGGTGTTTTGGTGGTGGCACACACAAACACAGCGTAGTTCACGCTACTCAATCCCTAATTTTCCGCTCGTCGATAGTTGTTGGAGCTTCCCAACAGAAGCCCCAGATCTGAGGCAAATTGGCTCAGCGCATCACCTAGCAGGCTAAATATCTGAGCTGTCTGGAGCTACAGCCAATGAGAGCGCAGGACACGGGTTGATGGGAAACTCAGACCTGTTAGTCATCCAAAGAAATGAAGGAATTTGGCACCAAAAGCTCCATTTTTGGGCGCTGTATTTTACAAAAAGGATGGAGAGTTATTTTTTATAACTGAATCCCTTTCTTTCATAGAAAATAGATAATAGCTGTAAATGTGTGAAATTCATCAAATTCATTCAATTTTGAATATTTTCTTCCTTTTTATGATGACAGAATTGGCTTGAATCGTAATTCCCCAAAAAAACTAACAAAACAAGGAATTTGGGGAAAACATTTGATTTAATCTGTAAAAAATAATGAAACAGATTGTATAGTACCCTGGATCAATGCTGGGCGGCAAAGATAAAAGAAGACAGAGGGATCAATTTAGATGATCTATGAAAGTTATCAGTAATGACATTTATGAATATTTTATGGAAAAGGTAGAGAATGTCATCCTACATTTTTATATAAGGAAATGAGGCAGGAATATAAAACAAACAGCATTAAACATTGAACGTGGCCCCCGTGTCAAAAGGATTGTGTCCAGAATAATGGGCGAGTTAACAGGGAAGAGGGGGCGGGATGAGGAGAGGAAGTCTCTGCTTCTTTGTAGGGATGGAAAAGGTCGAGCCGGCGTGTCTAACGACGGTTAACGAAGAGGCCAGGGATCACTATGGTGGACAGGAGTGTGTGTGTGTGTGTGTGTGTGTGTCCATGGGTTCCTAAAAAGTAAAAGCCCTCATCATTTATTGATTTGATCCGTGCCCGTTGTTGTTCATCTTGTCGTACTGCATTCAGAATAACATGTTTTACATTCAATATGCTCCCGCATGCCTTTGCTGCAGTTCCACGGACCACAACAGGAGCCAGGCACACCTGAGCCATCACTTCAGAGTACAACGCCCTGACTGAGTACTTCTACTGGAGCAATCGCTGCACGCCTATTGTACTTCCTGTTTAGAGAAAGCCTGTGTACACTTTCACCCCCCGCCCCGAAAAAAATCTAGTACCACTGGTGCTCGGGGCTTTCCAAATTCTTCTCCCCACCTTGTGCTCACCTTCTTCGATCCGTGTTTACATGACAGCGAGTGGACCGGCGTGTATCCTCCCGTGTACCCCTAACCGTGTCAGGTGAGGTCTATAAAAAGAACAGCCGATCCCCGGGAGACACGGCCGGGCAAAAGTAGAAATAAAAGAGATGTTGCTCATTTTCATTGGGATGGAACTCAAGCAAAGAGGATAATATGCACTATAAATACAGGTATAGAGGCTGACATTTTTTTTTTTTACTTCGGACCATAGGCAAAGTGCAGCAGACACTGATGTCCTTGCCTGAGTTAGTGTATATCACTTTAAAGAGGCTATATTCTGTCGTTTAGCGCTGACGTGAGCAGATTCTGTGCACGGGAGAGGCATGGAACATCTGGATGGCGTTTAGGCTGTTTATAAAGACAGGAAGTCCTCTCTGACCTGTTTTTCACACTTCATTTAATGCCATGGATTGATGTCAAATCCTCTGTGTGTCCGTGTGTGTGCGTGCGTGCGTGTGTGTGTGTGTGTGTGTGTGTGTGTGTGTGTGTGTGTGTGTGTGTGTGTGTGTGTGTGTGTGTGTGCGTGCATGCTTCTGAATGTGTCTGCACTTGTGTTTTCGTGTATATGCAGACTAGGCTCATGTACACACATTACCATAAGGAGAAAAGACTGCTGCCATGCAATAATTTGCACACACACACACACACGAAAAAACCTCCACATTTTAACTACACTTGACATCCCACCACTTAACATTGCCGGGCAGCCTAATTATTGTCCGCGCGCATGCGGCTCTGAAGGAGTGTGTGTCTGTGGAGTGTCTTTCCTTCTGCCACTGACAGTTGGTTTGTCAGGGGCCAGGCAGAAGAATAGCATGTGGCCGGGGTGGGGGGAGGGTGGGGGAGGGGGGTTGGGGGTGGAGGGGTGATTAGCATTCACATGGCACCTGTTGCCAGCCAGTGTGCCCATGCAGGCTACAGATAATTACAGTGATTTTGTGGAGGAGAGGAGTGCAGGGGTAATTGTAGTCTTGGCAGAGCAAAGAGAGAGGAGAGAGAAAGGAGGACAGCACTTTCACTATCTCACGCCACAGAGCTGTTGACAAACACACACACACACACACACACACACACACATGCACGCACACACGCACGCACGCACACAGTTATAATTAGGGATGCAACGATACCATTTTTTACAAACCGATACGATACCGATACTTTTTTTTTGTGTACTTGCCGATACCGAGTACCGATACCGATACTTCTTAGATTTGGTCTCCATGAAAGTGCAATTAATTTGGAGGCAGATTTTATTTTATCCTCTGCAGATTATGTCAAGCCTATAGTACAAAATTAACAGAAGGCTATCCCAAGCTTTAAACTTCTTGTGGAAGTCCCTCTAATGTCGGACCATAAAACGCCCCGTGTCCGGGTTCATAATGTAAGCGATAATATTAGGGATCGAGCAATTATATAGGAAGCTGTGTTCCAAGTTATGTTTCCGGTGCTTTTATTGTGGAGGGAGAAACGGAAAGGAAAAGAGTGGAATTGTGGGATATACGTGTGTGAAGGAGATAAAAAAGTGGTTCAAGTTACCCTGCAGCGTGTTTTCATTTTATTAGAATTACAAATATAGACACACAACAGACACTCGGCTACAATAATAT